>JARYHS010008074.1:12815030-12931540 GCA_031002005.1 Vandiemenella viatica | reverse complement strand
AATTCTAGATTAAAATACTGGTTTTGACTAAGTTTTAAATGAAAAACTGAATAGACTTAGACCTACTGCAAAGCTGTTGTTTTGTTAATGAGAAGTATAACTGAACTCTCCATGGTTTGGATTAAATGTAAAATTATTTACCCAGTTTGATAACTGAGTGATGTTAGCATACACACTACTGTTGTTCAGATCACAGCAAAATCAGCACTCTGTTAGTCATCTGAACTAACCCAGAGGATTTCGTGACCATTAACTTAATTCACATTTACACTGTCTCATACCTTTGAAACTTATTATCTATATCTCTGTCACAATTTGTACAGCTTATAATATTTTGCCTTTAAAAAAATATCTCTATATGGCATCTCGTCTGTCACGGAACGCCACGTATAATATTTGTGCTCTTTACTAACCTTTCCTGTTAGTATTAAAGATTAACATTTCTTGATTATTCTTTATTAAAAAAATAAAAACTCCAATTAGTTTCTTCGCGCACTGATATAATTCACAGTTTATACAAGGTGTACAACTTTGCTTCCGCCGTTTTTTCCTTAAAAATATGACCCTTTATTGAACAAAATGCTTACACAGATAAATATTCAAAGTAATGTCCATCGCTGGCCACAACTTTTTCCCATCTTTCCGGCAGTGTGCGAATGCCGCGTCGAAAAAATTGTTCATCCTTTGGAGGCGATCCACGAAACAATCCACTCTTTGACATCTTCATAAGATCGGAAGTGTTGCTCAGCCAGGTCGTGGACCATTGATCGGAACAAGTGATAATCAGAGGGAGCAACGTCTGGAGAATACGGCGGGTGGGATAGGACGTCCCATTTCAACGTTTCCAGGTACGTTTTTAACCACTCTTGCAACGTGGGGCCTAGCATTGTCGTGCAGCAAAATCACCTTATCGTGCCTCTCGCTGTATTGCGGGCGTTTGTCTTTTAATGCTCGGCTCAAACGCATTAATTGCGTTCGATATCGATCACCTGTGATTGTTTCACTTGGTTTTAACAGCTCATGGTACACGACGCCGAGCTGGTCCCACCAAATGCAGAGCATGATCTTAGACCCATGAATGTTCGGTTTGGCCGTCGACGTGGAAGCATGCCCGGGATATCCCCATGATTTTTTGCGTTTAGGGTTATCGTAATGAACCCATTTTTCGTCCCCGGTCACAACGCGATGCAGAAAACCTTCCGTTTTTGCCTCTGAAGCAAGTGTTCACAAACACACAAACGCCTTTCAATGGCTCTCGGTTTCAACTCATATGGGACCCAAGTTTCCTTCTTTCTGAATCATACCCATGGCTTTGAGACGTTTTGAAATGGCTTGCTGTGTCACCCCCAATAATCGTGCCAGTTCTTCTTGAGTTTGACGTGAGTCTTCACTCAGCAATGCCTCCAATTCTGCATCCTCGAAAACTTTCTCTCTTCCGCCACTATGCCGGTCTTCCACGTTAAAGTCACCATTCCTGAAGCGTTGAAATCATTCGCGACACGTTCTCTCACTAATACAGTCCTCACCATAAGTACTGGAGAGCATTCGATGAGACTCAGCCGCAGTTTTCTTCATATTGAAACAAAAAAGCAGAGCCTCCCGCAAATGACGAGAATTCGGCTCGTACACTGACATTTTCAATCGAGAACAACGTTACGATGCACACACAAATCGACTAATGTTGAATGAGGTTATGTTGACGAAGCTCACAGCTAACTGCCTGACGTCTGCGATATGTTTATCTCGACCGCTACTTACCACTGTAGCCAACTATTGAAAAACGGCGGAAGCAAAGTTGTACACCTTGTATATACTATGGAGGAAGGAAATATATGGAGACGACGCAAGAGACCTTCACCACGCATTGAAGTGAAGCAGGGCGGAGGAGGAGTGGGGGGGGGCATGGCCGGAGTGGAGGGGGCATGGCCGCTTCCATACAGACACGGGGAATATGTACAAAAACCTCAAGGGGACTCTAGGATAAAGGTGACGCCGATATCTGGTGATGGATTATTATGTAACTAGATATGACAAATAAAAAATGAAGAATAAAGTTTTTTGATATTCTGCTTAGTTTTTGAGATATTCTGTCCCAAATGTGAAATGGTTTTGGTTGAAATTCAGAAGAAAAAATTGGTTAAAGTCAAATTTGATGATGGATTCTTATTTAAAAAGACGAGACAAATGAAAAATAAAGAATAAAATTTTTCGATATCTCACCTACTTCTAGAGATATACTGTATCAAAAGTGAGGTTTCTTGAGTTGAAATGGAGAAGAAAAATTTCGCAAAAGTCAAATTTAATGATCGATTCTTATGTAACACGACGAGACAAATCGAAAATAAAGAATAAATTTTTCGATATCTTGCTTAGTTTTCGGGATATACTGGGAACATCGCAATGTTTGGAAGCGCAATACCGCTGCTGCCGCCATGCGGGAGAGTTTAGTGCCTGCTTCACCGATTTAACGTCACTTCTCCTCCATATATTTCCTTCCTCCATGGTATATACATACGTCTGCCGTGCATACCGCTTTCATCTCTTTGTCCAAAGATCATCTTCCTGTACTGTTTATCGCCCAGAGATTTTCATGTACCTTATTCATCTGGTAATAACGACGCGTCGATTTCTTTGACATAATACTTAAGAAATAATAATAACAAGATATAAAGAACTTTTCAACAACATACACATATAATCAGCTTAACATTAATCAGATACAAAATAGTGAATTGAAAATACCACTGTCAATAACCAATTTCCACAGAAATAACATAAAAAAGAAAAATTAATTACTAAACCTAAGAGGCTGTGTATCCTTACAAGCTCTGTCAAAAAAGTACTGGGAATTGGTCGATAAAACACAAACTTTTATTATTGATCCAAATTTATTTGTATCACCTTCAAAGTAGGCCCCGTTCGAAATAATACATTTATGCAAGGAATAATCCAATCAACAAAACATTTTGAATGCTTTCTCTGGAATCAACTTCAGTTCTCACCACGAATTCTTTTTTATGTCATCTAAAAACTGGTGCCTAGAAGTGGTAATTTGAGTTTTGGAAAGAGGAAAAAATTGGCTGGATCATGTCAGATGAATACGGTGGTTGTTTGATGGTGTTTGTTAAGTTTTTTGCCAGGCATTCGTTCACAATGATAGCCTTGTGACAATTAAGTTTTTCCCGGCGTATGGTAGACAGGAATTCTTCATGGGTCTTCTGCTGGAAGAAGACCCGTGAAGAATTCCTGTCAATGATAGCCTTGTGAGATGGTGTATTTTTGTGATACAAAATCCATGAGTTTTCTTTCCACAAATCTGGCCTTTTTTTGACAAATTTGTTCTCTCAAATGCTGCATAACACTCAGACTCTATTCTGCATTCAGTGACTGTCCTTCTGGCAAGAATTCCGAGTGAACAACACCACAATAATCAAAGAAAATAGTCAACATCACCTGGACTTTTGATCAACTTTGATGTGGTTTTTCCGGTTTCAGCTCAGTTGGAAGACACCATTCCGAAGCTTGTTGGCTGGTTTGTATATCAAACTCGGAAACCTATGTCTAATCACCAGCTACAATGCGTTTTATGAATGTGGGGTCAGAATTTACTCGTTCTAGTATGTCATCAGTGACCTAAACACGATAGAGTTTTTGAAGAAAATTCAGGTTGTGGTGGACTGGCAAATCTTTTTTTTTCTCGCTCTGCCACTCCCAAGGGGACCTTATAAATTGTGGGTAAGTATCTTAGGTCATGTGAGTGTTAGTAGTTGCAATTAAAACTCTCAGTAAGGATATATACATATGTACACTTTATTCACACCAAATTATGTACAACAATAACCTTCTTAACTCCCATTAACTTCTCCATAGGCAATGACTCCCGTCACTTGGTTCTACTAATTGAATCCCCCATTACGTTGCTTCAATGGCTTTTTCACACCTGTTATGGTGACTGCTGTTGGCATAGACTTCTGGTGCCCTATGGTACGCTGCAGCTCACCTCTAAGTCCATCCTCAGCTAACTCCATCACTTCATACCTGTAATGACGGTCCTCCTGAGAGAGAGAGAGAGAGAGCGACCAAGTCCGATCGATCAACTTCGACCGGGTTCAACCTCTCTCTGCTTGTGCATCTGAGTTTTATTCACTGCTCCCCTCCATACTACCAACAGTGGGAAGGACTTCCAGCCAATAGTGGTGAATGCCATCTTCTTCCAGTGCCGCCATGCTCCAACTTAATTCTGCTGACTCTTTGACCTGCTTTACTGTCTTTGCTATCTGTGTAGCCACATTCCACTGCCTGTAACTGCCCTGGATCTAGCTGTCACTGTATGCAATAAACTCTTGCCCAACTTTAGTAATTATTGCCAAACTTTAGCCAAAAATGCCCTAGAGGGCCACCACTAGGTCTTTCAGAACTAGTTCGGCGGCAACACATTTCATGCCCAAAAATCATCTAAAATGTTATGAATTGATTCATGAGACAGAGAAATGATGTTTTTCAATCACCTTTTCATTCACTTTAGTGATGTTAACTTCTTTGATGGCTGGCTAAAGCAAGGCAATACTTCCATCACATCTCAACCACTTTAGAATTCAGTGAATCACTTATATGCACATGTTTTTTATAAAGTCAATTCACCATAAGCCTTCAATAACATTTTCAGTGGTTTGACACATGAAATTCCATTTGCAATGCAAAATTTGAGAAAAATTATTTGTTTGATATTTTTATCCATTGTAAAAACCGCTAAGAGCACTGGAGATGAACTGACAACAATGAGCACTGTAAACAAACTATATGATAAGATAGCACTCAAATTCAGCTTCAGTATGAAGGACATTTGTGCCAACTTTGTGCCAAAAAGAATTTTGACAATACCTTTAAGCTGTTTTTTAATGATCCATTCCTGGTGCTTTCTTGATAGAATGTGTAACTCCTTTACGTGATCAGAAGTATATTCTCCAGCTATAATTTTCATGAGAGCTGAATATTTTGAATTAACATACTTTTATTCATTGATATTTTGGAGATATACAGCTTATTAATATAAATAAAAAGTGAGTAAATATTTACAGTAAGGTCTCAGAATTTTAGCTTTATAGTACATTATCAGCATATCACAACAGACACAAAATATTTACAGTCATACATTAAACACACTATGGTGCTATTCCTTTCAATTTCTCAATAGTAACAATAAAATGCACAGTAAAATAATAGGGGTAAAGTATAGGCTTGTCTCACAATATGGTTTATTTATGAAAAATTAATTACGTTCATAATAAAAGTAATATTGCACGAAATTTTATTGTAGTTTATTACATGATTTAGGTATCCATTCTAGTATATGATTTTGGAGAGCAGGACCTTGTCAGTAGAGACAGATTCCATATGATGACATGACTCCAAGCTCTTTTTCTATTACATGTGAAGGTGAATGCACTGCTGCAGAAGTTACTATGTGTTATTTAAAACAAATATAAATATTTTGCAGACCACTTTTCTATACAAATGACTCTATAATTTGAATTTTTGCTTTGGCTGCATTTCTTAAATAAATTTGAAGTTATCCACTGCTCAGAGAAGTACTGATTAAGTAAAAAGCCAATATGATTTATTAGTTTGATATTTATGCCATCAGATTCATAAATAGATTATTGTTTCTTTTTACTACTTACATTTCTTAAATGCAAACCATCATAGCTTGCATACTATTCATAATTGGCAATAGTTTTCGTTGGCACCAAAGAATTTTATAGCATTAAATCCACTCAATGGTTTATCATATTTATTTTCTAGTACATCTTTTACAGTTTCGTTCAAGTGTCTTCTTAATTTGAAAAATATCTATCTTTAAGTATGTTATATAACACCTATGAATTATGGCCTTTTGTATTACTGATTTGTCTTTATTTTTTATAAGTAAATATTTCTGTTGTTAGTTTACTGGGAGACAGTAAGCTGAATTCATAATGATTTATTTATTTTTCTCTTTTAATACTTTTTGATATCTATGTTCGATATATGTGACCTTTTTTCCCCACTCCATTTGTTTATCTTTGTTTCTACAGGTTGGATACTAAACTGAACCACTGACCTAAATGCAAAAATTAGAAGAAAAGAAATAGGGCCTGAGATATTTTATTTTTGTTTACCACTTTTATGATGGTAATCCTACCACATATTGCAGTCCCTGACATCTTTTTTTTTTTTTTTTTTTTTTTTTTTTTTTTTTTTTTTCGGGTACTGAAACATTTGTGTTTTGCTACACAATTCCTATGTAAACATTTTACTGCCAAAATTTTATCCTGGGCTATAATAGCAGCAACACATATCAGAATAGGATATGCTGTGTGCATTTTTTTCAGTTTAGTTCCACTCCATTAAGATCAGTGATTGTTTCTCATTCATATGTCTTACATGTCCAAAAGTTTTTCCTAGTTGCTTTGTAACATGTTGTAAGTATTTGTTATGTACACATTACACTAAAGAAATAAACAATTGATACTAATGAGGCTGCTCTTTTTTCATCCTATTACAAATCATCAACCTCATTTTCATCTAATTTTAATTGTGCAACTTTCGCATGGGCCAGCTAGTCATTATTAATATGAATATTATTTTCTGTTTGTATTTTTGTGTTCATCATTGTCCTCAACTCTTATAAGTAAAGGGACTACTTCCAGTTTAATTATTATCATAAGTGAATAATAGATATTCAGAGAATTAAAGGTACAATCTAAAATCACGAGAAGAATATGAATGAAGATCTGAAATGCAAGCCTGAATCAAGGATAGCTGAAACACCAAGGCAGTGTAGGCCAACAGAAGCAGAATGGACCTAACAGTTCAATTAGTGATGATGATGAATATTGTAATAATATGCACATTACAATATACTTGGCAATGATTATAATTTACACCTACATCATTAAAAAATTTCCTGTTTGAATAATGGAAGAAATACTAACTGTGAGGCAGCCATACTTTGCAGATTCATGGTGTTATCTTCAATAGCAAGTACAATTTCGTCAACAGGTCCCAAGATGAAACCTCGATCTTCATTACCCTTCATGTGGCCTTTAAGAGTGAAGGTGAGAGAGTTCCAAACTTCCCCCACTTCTTTTACACCCCTCTCAATGGCAAGCTCCTTGACAGCATTGTTGATGATTTCCTCCGCTATATCTTGATACTTGTGTAATTCCATAGCAAACATGTTCTCCAGGGTGAATCGATCAGCTGCCATATCAAAGTGCTGACCTGAAAATAGAAATTATCTTCCATGTATTGGATTTAGCAACATATTACAGAGGATAAGAATAATACAGAAACATAATGCACAAATAGCGAATTGACTAAAACATGAACTCTTCATTGTGTCTCAAATATCAATCTTCAGCTTCTGAAATTACTTTTCTTATTCACTACAGAGGAACTAACAGACAGTGATAATTTCCTTATGCATTAAATAAACTTTCTTTCAAATTCTTTCACTATTTGAGCCATATTATTCATAAATTATTATGTTTCCCGAGTCCTCTTACAAATAAAGGCAAGAAAATAAAATTCCATGCATAGAATCAATCAATTTACTGGCCTTACTTCCATTACAGAAACTACTGTGCATGTATCGATAATCGACACAGAGCGAGAAGCACCACTTTATGCTGGACTCGTAGTCAGTCATGTATCAGCTCTCGTAGCAGCAGGGCGGGAAAGTGGTAATTGCTCAGAAGTGAAGTGATGTGTTCTTGAAGACTCATTTGGGCATGTGGATACATAATACGCACTTCCGCGATGGGAAACAACTATTGGCTTAACATTGCTAATGTAAGACAAGCCAGACGATGGGAAAATACACACAGACGTTCCTGGAGAACTGATAATGTGCTACCGTGGACCTGTAATTGTTATACAGGTATTTAAGGTATTGCTAATTGAAGGAGAGTATTTTTCCATTAAACTTTCCACTTTTAAGGACTTGTGAACTTCGGATAAGTGATATATAATTCCAGTCGGTGGTTGGCATACTAATGTAAGACACAAACTGTGGTCAACTACATACTTCTGATTTGCTTATTCCTATGAACTTGTGAATGCTTAAAATCACAGGTAATTGTAAGTGCATTTAGCACATTCATCACACAATTAGTGGCGACCAAAAGAAAATAATAATTTATGAAGTTTCGATGCCTCCATGAGGTGGGTCAAAATATAGTGTTGTAATAACCTCACTAACTGTTAATTAATGCATAAACCCAGTAAAACTTTGTAGTTTTACAGTGTCTTACTGTGATTCCTGAGACAGTTGTGTCCTCCTTGATATCCACAACATTGGTCCCATATCATATTGCCAATCTAAAACAATTGCCTGACCATGGTTTCATATCAAATTCTATAATCTCTTTTCCTTGTAGTTCCCATCATTACTATATCAAATAATGTAGCAGTCAGAATCTCTTATTTACAGCCTTATTATTTTTCTGTTAGAATTTAATATTCAAATAAGTGCCAAATTAGGTGCATCTTTAAAATAATAGGCTTCTATCTCTTGACTGAGGAATAAAAGCTAATAGAATTTTGATTTCACAAGTGCCAATAAAAAATTAGTGATAAAACTAAAGAGTCTACAAACATTCTCAGCATTAATCTTTCAAAATGTTTCACTATATAAGAAATGTTGAAGAAGAAAACATCACTAACTACAGATAATGACAAACTCTATTTTGACTTCATTTAACTCAAATAAGGGTGAAATTAACCAATTTTTCACATTGTAATAGAATGTGATAATTGCTTCTTATTTTAGGTTAATTGGTGTAAACAGTATTTTCTGGCCGTAACACAAATGTCATAATTACTTATAACCCTCATTCCACTCATCATAAAATCCCTTGATTACATTCATGGCACATTACTACTAAAAAATAACAACGAAAAACAATGTGGTTCATGTGCATGTAATTATATTAGAATTTTTTAATAATAATTACAATGGTAACATTAGGGCAACTTTTACATCAAAGACCAGAGACATAACTGCAATAAGGCAAAAAGTAAAGTGAATAGCATTCATGCAGAACTTTTTGATTGAAACCCCCAATCAAATGGTGATCTTTTTTCACAATCGTTTAAAGATTTTTAATATTATTCTTGCAATAACTATTACAATCACAGAGACGAAAAATGACATTAAGGCTCAGAATTACTGTTATAATTATTTATCTTGAACATTTCAAGCTTTTCAATTGGAAATTAATTATACTATACATACATATCAGATAAATTTATCTAGCTCATTAATAGATGGAAATATAAAGAAATAGTAATTCTACATCTACAAGGTGTCAGTATAAAGATGCATTTCCTATGCAATGTCAGATGATCGCATCTGACAAGGTGGACTGCTACAATGGAATCAAATGAACCACTTTCCATTATGCATTAAAGCAAGAGCTACTACAGCCATACAGCTGTACTTGTCCCAGGGCAGTATAGACAACGTTGCTAGAGGAATGGTTAAGATATGTTTGAAGGAAAAGTGTTATTTACTGTGAATAGGATGAAAAGTTGATGGAAGTAGTACCTAAATTGCCATTCTGTTTTAGACAATGTTCCAAGAGAAACTGTTGAATCCATCCAAAGATCAGACAAAAAATAACATATAATCTACCATGATTATTAAAATTGTTTAAAACTTTCGTGTGATGATTTTTATATCTTATTTAATACTATAGAACCCATTAAAAGCTACAACTTACTTTGTGACACTGAACTGCAATATAACAATATGGTCAATAATGGTTAAAAATGCATTTATCGTTTATGTTGTAACATTGATTTTTACGTAAATGATAAAATGTAAAAATTCTGACAAGTCCCACTATTATAAAATTTTACACTTTTGACAGGCGTCATTTTGATAAAAACTGCACTTACCTGCACCATGAAAAAGACAAGTAAGTGCAATTTTTTCAAGTCCCACTAGTCTTATTATTTTTACTTATATAAAACTGTAATTGCAGCATTTGTATAGAGCTTTTATTTTTATTCATGAAGAGAGCATCAATTATAACACAGATTTTCCTTGAAGATTTCTCGGGCATGCAGCTGGGTCAATTGATTGCAGATGTATGAATTTTTGATGGCGTCCACTGGTCGGCATGAAGAGCGCAGTTTAGGACGCGACTGCCGGTCTGCTCCAGGGGCGTCGATATTTATACCCTCCGACCCTGCCCTCCCACTCCCGCCGCGGTATTCCGATAGCAGTGGTGGGGGTGGTATGTTGCAGCGCGTCGAGCAGTGACCATTAGTTTGTACGCCACCTCCGTCACGCACAATGCCTCAGCTCTGGTATTTGCGCCCCCAGAGCAGACCAGCAGTAGTGTCCTGGACAGCTCTCCTCATGCCGACCAGTGGAAGCTACCTGAAGATGATGGCATGTTATGCCATCGAAAATTTGTACATCTGCGATCAGTTGATCCGGCTGCATGCCCGAGAAATCTTCAAGCAACAGATCCGCCAGAAAAACTTATGATTACACAACAGATTTTCCTGGTGTTGAATTCTGTGGATTGTAGGCCTGTCCATAAAAATATTCTTTGATTGATTCATCTATGCCATCTTTATCTGTATAGTTAGTAAACACATAAAAATAATTTCTATAACTCTTTTATTAAATAATACAAAATTAATACTGAATACATTTATAAGCTTTTCTTTTTATGATATCTAATATATAATTTCCTAACCTCACTCACTCACCTGGATAGCTACTGGCTGGAGAACATTGTCACGTGTCAGCCTTCATTTGCTTATTAACAGCCACCAGATGTTTAATTAGAAGAAATTCGAGGTTATGTCCACAATTTAATAGCTAAGCAATTTTGCCACCGTGTATAATTAAGTTTGCTTTTCACAGCATTTCATAGTTAAAAAATATCGATAAACCTTACGGCTGAATAATAGTGAAATTTCTTTTCAGTAATATGTTGCTAATGAAATCAAAATTTAATTTTTAAAAAAACAAATTACTCATGATCTCTGTTTTAACCATGAATGCCAATTGTCATACTGACCTAGGCTAAATTTCAATTTAAATAAAACTTTTGCTAATGTTGTTGCTTGACAAAACTTTATACATTATGATTTATTTGTATTTACCTGTTTTACTGGCCACTTTCGTAAATGGTCTTTGTTCATGTGTACTGTATGTGAGTTATTAGGTTATTTTAAGTGGTCATCAGACCAAATATGTTACCGAATCAACTATTCTGGCAATTCATTTCTTCGGAGTTAACTGTTTAATAATATGGAATGTGCATTAAGCTCTCCGGCTGTTACAGATACCAAATATGTTCCTGAATTGAGTATTCTGGGAATTCGTTTCTTCGGAGTTGGTCAACTGTATCATATTCTCAAATCTGTATTAACTTATCTGGCCATTACAGACGCTATGACCAAAGATTACGTTAAGAATCCCAGCCTCAATTTAAAAAAAAAAAAAAAAAAAAAAAAAAAAAAAAAAAAAAAAAAAAAAAAAAGCAAACAGGAATTCTCCCAATTTTGATTTTGCAGAGTGAACTTTAAGGGTCAACTACAAATCAAGTTTGGATTTCAGCAAGAACTTTGAAACAATTATATGATAGTGCAATCTTCTGTGTTTAATACCTATATATACTAATACTTCTGAGTTCTTCAAGCTCAAGATATTTTATTCATCCTGAGGGTGAAACAAAGGTCAAGTTTGTATTTGGCCATATAAGGTCAACCTGACATTATCTTTGACCCTAAAAACTGAAACTATTTTTGATCCGTGACCATACGCAAAAAAAAAGGTCACGGGCTTATAATAGTTTTTAATAATATACATCTAATAAGTTACAAGGTATATGGTGTTTTAGTAACATGATAACCATGCCAAGGTGTTAATACCACACAGCTGCTGAAGTATTTCTGAGAATGAGGCTCTCACAGAAAACCCATCAGCATGTGCATAACAAGCAATTCTTGCATATGGTACAAAATTTTCAATTTTTATTTGTTCATAATGAGGTTCTCCCCTCCCACTCCACCCAGTAATGAATATCTATGAAAAATGTGTAAACATCATGCAACAATAACACAATGGTCAATCGCTGATAGCTTGGTGCAAATCGGTGAATGAAGTATGCGAAATATTTCACATAACAAGCCCGAGAAAGCTGGTTTTTTACTGTCAGAGCAGGCACTTGGCAAGAAAAGTGTTTCATCATGTTTGATAGTAATTGAAATGCTCCAGAGTCCAACAAATAAAAGTGGTGACACTATATATAAATTCGGCAGTGGAGGAAACATATTATGATCCAACTTGCAATTAACTTTCGTGTTTGAAATTCCACTGTCGCCTTCTTTCAACGAAAATGAATTTGCATCGACTGCAGCCAGAACTTACAGTAATATCCTAATAAACATTGGTTGATGAGTTACTGAACAAACTTCTTTATACCTCATTTGAAAAATAGATTGTGTTTCAGCCTTTCCCTCACAGGACTGCAACAGAATTTCCATCTTCAACTCAGTTACCTGACATGTTATGATGCAGAGAGGTGGCACTATAAGAATGTGGCATAAGCAGTGAAATCAAAATACAATTTGAATTTTTCAATAAATAAACATCTATACACAAAGCTTTTATACATTGGTCTATGTTATTCCAATATTCAAGTGCACGATTTATGAGTTATTACACACCTCTGCCTAGGTGCTTTTGCACCAAATGATTTCAGTTTCTGGTGCAGGTGCATTGTTGATGAGCGTGCAATATGGCAATAATGATAAAATATAACTGCGCATTTTGCATATTGACAGTTATGCTTTGATTTTAATTTTAGTTCAGCTCGAGAAGCGGCAACAGGCTGTGCTGTGTTTAGATCAGTGATTCAAATATATATCTGCATCACCATAGTATATTTGAGCTGATATCAATTCAGCGTTTATTTTTAGAAGTAGATAAGGTGAGAGAATTAATTGTTTTGAAAACTTATTATATTTGAAAACTATTGTAATGAACTTATGACAACACAGACCCAATTTAAAAAAGTATCATTTGCACTTACAGAGGTGTGCATGTGTGTGATAGATAGTTATTAGGGTAATAGTGAGATACTTTGGAATCATGTGTTACAGAGAGTTACTAAAGAAATAATTTCATTTGTCTAGTTTTGTGTTCATTATTTACGAGGTAGGTCCGATAAGTACTTAGCCTCTCTTCCCGATGGTGCCACTGTTGTCAGAGATACTTATTATCGTGTAGTACATTATCTTAGACGGCTACTGTTAAAATTTCAGTCAAATCGGACTCATAGTTTTGTTTTGATCGCATGTGAAAGTGGGTGTGTCGCGGGTTTTAGAAAAATGAAAAAGAGCAATATCCGTCGGTGATTTGATTCTTGTTTTTGGAAGGAAAATCGCACAGCGAAATTTAAGAGCACTTGGATGCTGTGTATGGTGACTCTTCTCCTTCAATGGCAACTGTCAAAAATTGGTTTAACGAGTTTCAAAGTGGTCGCACGTCGGTTTTTGATGCCCCAATAATGGTTACCATGGAGAATAATGTGGCAAAAATCCAAGATTTTGTATTGGCAGACTGCCGATTGAAGGTGCGTGAGATTGGTGGGACAGAAGGCATCTCAAAAGATTGTGTGGGTCATATCTTGCATGAAATTTTGGGCATGAGAAAGCTGTCGGTGCGATGGATCCTGCGTTTGCTCACTACGGACAACAAGCGCAACCGTGAGACCACTTCACAGCAGTTTGACGTTGTTTAGGCACAATCTGAAGGAGTTTCTGCATTGTTACATGACCGTCAATGAAACATGGATCCACTGGTACACACCAGAGACCAAGGAACAGTCAAAACAATGGACTTTACCCGGCAAACGTGCTCCGAAAAAGGCGAAGACTGTCCCATCGGCCAGAAAGGCGATGGCCACCGTTTTCTGGGATTCACAAGGTGTGATATACACCAACTACCTGGAGAATGGCAAAATTATCACACTATGCCAAATTATTGGGCCGATTCGATGCAGAATTGCAGAAAAAACGGTCCCATCTGGCGAAAAAAAAGTGCTCTTCCACCATGACAACACACCGGCTCACACCTCCGCCATCGCCACAGCCCAATTGATCCAATTGGGCTGTGAACTGTTGCCCCATCCACCATGTTCTCCAGATTTGGCCACGTGCGACTTCTTTTTGTTTCCAGAAGAGACTCGCCAGGCAGAAATTTGAGTCGAATGAGGAGGCAAACTTTGCAGAACTCCAGAAAACGTATTTTTCAGACGGGTTAACGAAGTTGGAGTATCACTGGGTCAAATGTATCGAGCTGAAAGGAGACTTTGTTGAAAAATAAATCGCCACTTTTCCAAAATTTACGTTTTTTTCTTTTGTAGGCTAAGTACTTATCGGACCGCCCTTTTATTGCTCCATTTTTACAAAAGTCATATAAGTGGGCTACTCAGAAAGTAACATACATTTGTGTCTAGTGTGGAGCCGCCAATTTGGTGAAATATGTTTGTACACTCAGTACACGTCAAACTGTTGTAGCATGTGACCTGTGATTTTTCTGCTTTGTTTGTTGTGAATTATTTAAATGTCCATTTCAATAGTAGTGCATCCATGAAACAAGATTGATAAATAAATAAATAATAATATAAGTGATGAAGTTTTTACTGTCAAAAACTTTCAAACTAATGGAAATTCATAGGCAACTCTATGAAGTATATGGAGTGGAATAATGTGTGAAATAGGAGTGAGGCAGTGGTGCGTTGAGTTTAAAAATGACCATATTAATGTTCATTATGAGGATTGCAGTTGTCAGCCTAGCCTTGTGACTGACAGTTCTTAGATGGTTCTGAATTAAAGGTATTTGATCACCCACCATACATTCTGGATCTCGTACCAAGTGATTAACACTTCTTTCCAGCGATGAAAAGCCGACTCACAAAAAAGTGCTTTGGCAGTGACACAGAACTTCATGCCAGTGTAAACCAGTAGCTGAAATATAAGGCAACAGATTTCTACAGTGATGGAATTGAAAACCTTTGGCATAGATATGGTAAGTGCCTGAATTTAAACCATGTAGAAGAATAGTTTATGATTGTCCCTTTAAAACGCATATAATAAAAATTCCCTTACTTATTTAGCAGTTTTTTATTATAATTTCAAAACGTTAGTTCCTTTCTGGACAGACCTTGTACGTTCAAACAGAAACAATAACATGGCAAGTTGAAAAAGAAAATTCTGAATTCAAAACAGCTGCTATCTGTCAAATTGGCAGATATTTGTTATCTGTTCACTGTGTTCTGTTCTCTAGAACTCTTACTTGCTTTGCAACTTATTTTTATATTTGTTTTATCTATCATTTTAATAACATTATAAGTATTATTGTATATATCAGTAATAATTTTCAATGACCCTCTCCTTTATACTTATATCCTTCCAAGGGTTGTGAATATTTTTTTAATACTAACATTTGCCTACTGCTTCTTGCATGTATGCTTTGGTATGTGCAGAAATTCTATCAGTAAACATTAACTTCAAGAGGCATGAATGTCACTATTTCAGTTGATATAAGCTGTTCCAGCAGACCAAGTTTCAATCACGAAACCGTAATTGTTTTAATGCGCATATGACAGAAGCTATCATATTCGAACAGAAACATTAGCAAAGTCTGTGGTTAGTATGAAATGCACCAAGAATTACTTTTAATTTCCTTTGCTTTCAATGATGCCATATTACTAAAGTCATTATTTCATTTGCATGTAAATAGTTCCAAAAGGTTAAGGTTAGATCGTGATACAGTGAATGTATTAATGCACTTGTTACAGAAGCTATGATTTCAGAATGGCAATATTATTAGAGGTTGTGGTTAGCTTGAAATGCAGCCTGATTTGCTTTGTTATAGCATAAGGAACAATGGATTTAGTTTTATAATTTATGTGGTATAGCATCATGTCATTATTTCAGTCACATATAAGTAGTTTGAGCGTGAAACAGTGAAAGTAATAATACACATGACAGAAGCTATATTTTTTGAATGGAAACATAAGCGAGGTTTTTGTTTAGGTTGAAATGCCGTCTCGACCAGAATGACAAATGATAGGTTTCGGTAGAGCATAATGCATGACGGATTTAGTTCTATAATTTGTATGGTGTATCATGAAGTTTTAGGATTCCTAGTTAGTTTTTAATTTTATTTGTTCCATGTTAAAGTCATTAATTCAATAGTACATAGAAGTTCCAACTATATGATGATAAAAATACAACTGAAAATAAATTACAAAATCAAGGTTATGGTTCATTTAATAAAAAGAAAAGTTTATTACACTGGCTGAGGTTAAACAGCAGCCAAAATTTGTACACGCATTCCTTGAGCAGTACTATTCAAGAATATTTGCATATTATAGTCACCAAGTAAAGTACCTTTTAGTTCACCAAACGCACTCCTACTAGCTACCCCCAGAAGTAAAATATTCTATAGATTGATTGTAAAGTTGCTTTTGTTGGACTTATAAATTTCGAGAATAGTAATTGACAACTTGAAGGAATTTTCCTGTAATCTTTCCCACAGTGAGGATTCACCATAAAAATCATTTTAAAGTGTATTTATTACACCGGGAAAAGTTTATTTTAAGAGATATTCCGGTTTGTTCACGTTTTGAAACACGCGACCAGAAAAGTAAAAATCTAAGATTTGAAATATCTATGTATCGCGTAAAGCTATAGCTGAACTTTTATCAACAGCTATAGTCAGCATTGTTCCCGATATTTTGGTAGTCAAATTAAATAATTTGGCAAAGTTTAATTAGCAGTTTTAATTAAGAGAAAAAAATGAACTTTTTAATGAAAAGGAATATTAATTTGAAATTCATATCAGTAGATAGTTTAAATCAAGACGATTATGAATATATAATGGTTTCGGTAAAAAGTTTAGGCATTTGTCTGGTAATTAAGTTTTCGAAGATAGATTGTCGTTAGTGGTTGATGGAGCGCGTAAAAATTCTACCAAGTTGGTCATGTGATGACTTCAATTTTAAAATTATATAAACCCTTTTGAATGTCAAATTAAATTAAAACAGATAGAACATGACGATAGAAAGTCCCTGTAAAAATTTCAAGTTAAACTATTTAGTACTTTTGGAGATATTAGTTAAAGAAAAATTTGCTGACGTCATAGGCTATGAGAAGTCTATAAAAGACCTTGCAACAAGCACAGATTGTCTCATTCTTTCGCTGGAAAGTGATCGCGCAGCTCCGCGCTAGTAACCGGAGCAAATATGTTCCATGCGGTAGCGGTTTAGGCAAATTCTAACATGCCGTAATACTCACTAATGTTAGGGGAACTCAGTGAGTTTATGTCTTCTCGTAGAATAGTATTTAATCTGCAATCTTCAAAGAAACTGTTGTTCGATGCTTTATTCATGTTTCTGGTACCGACAATGTACAAGTGAATTTTTGCAAGAATATAAGTATATTGTTACTCTCAAGCTGTGTTAAGTGACTTTATTTAAATTACCCTTCCCAATTGGATTTAATATGAATGCGTGGGGACCAGGTTATTTAATATTATAGGTACCGGAAGGCTACACATGGTCACAAACTCAATTGTTCAAAGTTAAGGTGAAAGTGTTGCATAACCCCCATGCAGCCCAGTGGCCTGACAAAATGTATACTAACTGAATAAAGTCATTCAAAATATATACACTAAATATGTATAAACCTATTTGTTTTGATTGTATCTCTTTTTCTAGCTCTTTTTTATTTCGATAAAAAAAGCGAATTTTGCATCCCTATGACATATAAAGGAGAAGTGTCAAGCATTAATATATTTTACTGCGCACAAGGTTTAATGCCCGTCAAAAACAATGGGTATCATCTATGATGGTAGTAGGAATTTAGTCTGGAAAAGCTTGTAAAGAAAGACAAATAACGCCGAGAAAGACTTTGTTCATATACATTTTAATGATATTTTTCGTGATATCAGTACCTTACTTGGTTTAGATTATCAGAGTATTTGGCTAGGATTTTTTTTAAAAATACATTCATTTTACTTTAAATGACAGAGTATAATCTCAAAAACAGAAAACTGCTATTTATTTGGCTGATACATATTGTGATTATGTACGTTTCATGTAAACTTTCTCTTAGTTTATATTAAACTTTATTGTTTCTTATCTTCCACCAAAAAAATTTCTTAGGTTATGTTTTAACGTAGTTCTTATAAATGATACAGATAATATACCGTAAACATTGAATACCCTTCTCCTTACATGAGTTTCGGCATCTGGTTATTGTAAATAAATAAAAAGCAACCTGTAAATTCAAACGAATGTACGATTGTAACTTTGAAATGTAAGATTGCCTAGCATTAATATGTTCTTTTTTAACCTTGCACTTTGTATGTTTGTGCAGTTACTTCCACAACAGACAATAACTTTTCATCTAGCATTGCAATTACACTTTCTTTTAACACTATAAGTGCAAGAAAAACCAAATTCAATTATTTCATTGAAATTTGTACTTCCTTTTACCAGTATACAGTAGAACTCCAATTATCCGAACTCCGACTATCAGAATCGCTGAATATCCGAATCACTTTTTTAATTAAGACGGAAGTGAAAAAGCACCAAAAATCTTTTGGAAAAGAAAGCAGAAAGTGTTTTTGGTTGTTAATAATGCACCAACTCATCCCACCGAAGAATTGTTGGAAGGAAGGAATGGACAGTTTAAAACAATCTTTTTACTGCCAAACGTCACAAGCTTGTTGCAACCAATGTTATCGAAACCATGAAATACCATTACAGATGGCAACTTTTACCGAAACTTTTAGTGTAAGGCGAAGACGAAGATGGTGTGTTCACTAACCACAAAAAGAATATATTTGAAAGATTGCGCTTGGAGCTTGGTTAAGGTAGTCTATTAAGACATGTGTTGAACAAGTTGAAAGGCATACCATCTGAAGAAGAGAAGGAAAAGGAGAAAAAGGAAAAAGAAGATCAATAAAAGGAAAGGGAAGAGACATTAGAATATGGGGAAGAAGTTTCACTTGAGAAATTCAGATTTTTTTTTTGAAAATTCATGGATGTTCAGAAGTTAGTGCTAAAGATATAGGAGAGTGGGTGGTGAGTGATTCGTCAGACCCTGGGTATGAAATTCTAAATGATGATGGACTTATTGAAAGTGTGAGAGAATAAAGTGTCAAGGAATAAGATGACCTTAATGTGACTTTTATTTCCAGTACAGTACATACAAACTGTACTAATGTACAGAACTTCTAAGTACGCTTAACATGTAAAAGTGACACCTTTTCAATTAATTAATAGTTTTTTTCTCACATTTTTAACATACATATAGTTTATTAATTAAAATATACCCTTTTTCTGAAAAATTCCAACCATCTGAATTTTTGATTATCCGAATGGGGTCCGGTCCCAATTAATTTGAATAATTGGAGTTCTGCTGTAACTTCAAATAAAGTCAGAACAGTTATTCAATTTAATTTTAAAGACCAGCCAAGCTGCGCGTTTGTGGCATGCAGTGTCATTAAACTAATTAAATAATATTTTCTGTAATCACAACAAAATGATGATCTATACTATTATAAATCTGTACACAAGCTGCGTGTGTCTCATTATTTGAACAGGAACTGCACAAATACTTCCTCAGCAATTTGGATGGTGTTTTCAAATTTTTAGAGCTAACGGTCCCAATTCAAACCTGCGGAAATAGCTAATTACTTATATGTGTAGCCATATCGAGGACATTTCTAGACATAAAATTATGAGATATGGATCACACTTTAATTGAGATGTTCACTCCTTGCACAAAAAAATAGAAACATTTTCACAAAACTTAACTTATAACTTTGTTTAATATTTTGACTTTGGATATTTAGTTTTTCGGTTTTAAATTTTTTTGATAAATATGATTGTATGGAATTCGTTACTAAAACCATGATATTTTAACTCTTCAATGATAGTAACAGAAGTGTAATATTTACGGTAAGTAATTTTGCAGTTAATATCGATAGCAAAGGGTTATGAAGATACCGGGTCACCAATATTTGATAGTGAATAGCAATAGAATAAAATTTTGTGATGTATTACTTACTGGTAGTTCTCGAAATATCAGAAGTAAAATATCGGTTATATGTATAGATCCTTATGCCTTTGGTGACGTTATAATCTGTTCCAGGCCGTATTTCAAACTAACCAAAATTGCTTGGAAGAAAAAGGGAATAAACTTTACCGATACAGTCAATCTATTATTGCGCGTATTTAGCAATGCCTTTCAAGTGTTTAGGTGTAGCTGCATCATTTGATTTTGAAGTGTCAATATCAGGATAGATTGTGGTTAGTTGGAAATGCAGCCTGGACCAGATTATTCTTGTAACAACTTAAGCCATGAGGAATCAAATTATGTTAGAAATTAATAAGCTGCTTTAAAGAGTGCCAGTGTTGTCGTGTACTCACCGAAACAAAATAAACATGCATAACCACCCTACATTTCTGTGCGACTTGTTTTTTTCTGGTGCAGGCAGTATTTCAACTTAACCACTTCAATTTGGGCTATGATGGAGAAACATGGCTCGATATTTGTGTAGAAACATAGATTTTAATAATAACAATGAGCAGGAAAAAGCTTTAAGGCAATAAAACTAAGGAAGGATAGTGAAATTTGACCCAACACTTACCACAGATGAAGGCGGCTGGGACGACGAACAAAAAACAAACACAAGAGAAGTGCAATATTTTGGCCTACAGCAGCCTTAAACGTGCAGAAGGTGAAGCACTAGGCAGCCGTCACTGTGTACACACATGACGGCCGACTGGTGCTTCACCTTCTGCACGTTTAAGGCTGCTGTAGGCCAAAATATTGCGCTTCTCTTGTGTTTGTTTTTTGTTCGTCGTCCCAGCCGCCTTCATCTGTGGTAAGTGTTGGGTCAAATTTCACTATCCTTCCGTAGTAACATAGATTTTAAGAAATACATGTTACTACCCACATCATAAGAATGTACACTTATCATATTATGAAAATTTCCCATCGATTTCAGATTCGTTGATCGTTGGCAGCATACATATTTTTAGAAATGATCATTGACTGTACTGCCAACACTACCGCACACTGTAACTTTCATCTTGCCTTATGTCTAAGGTACTTTTTTGCCTCAATATGATTCACTTTTTATCCCAAGGAAAGTATGTTCAAAATTATTGTTCAAAACGACGACTAGTTATCGATTATTGGATCGTTAGTGATAATGTTTCACTTAGCCTTAATTTCGTATTTTTAATATATTATACTATGTTAAAATATAAGTATAACAAAAACACTTTGGTATGAAAACTGAATCTAAGGTAATAACTAAAGGACAGAAAAATATTTGAATGAAGTTTATATTTTTAGCCTCTCCAAGTTAATATTTTGTACTAAAACTAAAAACAGGGTAGAGTATTTCTATACACGCCAAGACCCGCGTGTGCGGAGCAGCAGATAAATGCTAGTTAATAATAAATAAGTTCTATAAGTAAACAACTATACCAATTCCTATATTCATAATACTGGTTTCCAACCTGTTTTTTCCATTAGTTCATTCCAGTGTCGTTCACGCAGTGCTTCATTTTTTAAAGCGACCATTAGTGGGATTGAATTCTTGAATTGTTTGAGTAACAAGTTGAGCACTTGCCCTACAGGCAACTTTTTGACAGGCCCTGGAAGCTTCCGAAACTCTTTGATGAAAGCTTCAGTACCATCAAGAAGCACTTGAGGATTAAGATTGATCCAAAGAGTCTTTGACCAGATGTCACGGGCATTCTGGAAAAAAAAATAATATATATATATATATATATTTCACTTGAATTTTCAAATTGGAACTACTTTAAAAATTAATATCTTTATATATTACACAAACACTCAGAGATTGTAGTTTTATCGAGATAAAAGACGTTATTTGATATTTTACCAAATATCGTTCTAAGATGAAAAACACTGATTTTGCCCCACTTTTCCCCAGTTGAGATAAAGTAACCTACAAAAAAATGTAAACTCTGCTGATGAATATGAAGTCAAAAATTCAAATACTGTATTAATTAGACTTAAGATTGTTGTTCTCAACTTCCGTGTTATATTACGTTTCCCTCCTCTCATTCCTTTTCACATTAATAAAATTTGTATTTCTCAAAATCAGTAAGAAGTACAAGAATTTTCCTGTTACTTCCTTTTCATTAAGCTCTTCACTAATTTCTGATAATTTTGTTATTATTGTTATTTCTCTATACAGTCAACCGATCTCTTCCAACTCCAAACAATTTTATCAACATTAAACCTCAGTCATCAGCTTTATATACAGTTCTTTCCTTTAGGTGTCAACTCTGCTAATAAATTAACGAAGTAACATCTTTAAGTATAATCACCCAACCTATCATATCTTTCTGTTTGCTTTGGCCCTGAAAACTGTTCTTTGTCCATTTCCAGAACATATTCAGTTTAAATTTATATATCTCTTGGCATTTCAAAAATTTCTCTGCAACATACTGTTCTTCCTCTAAGGTGTCTCTTCTGCTAATAAAATAATGAAATCACGTCTTTATATATGATTCCCCCCCCCCCCTTCTCCCTTACACCTCCCAACCTGTCTTATCTTTCTGTTAGATATGACCCCAAAAGATGTTCTTCATCCATTTCCAGAACATATTATGTTTATAATTTATATGACACTTATTTCAAACATTCTTCTACTGCGCAACAGTTTTATTCCTCATATTTGGAATTTCTAAAAATCTGTATATGCAACATATGCAGATTTTGTGAAACTATTAAGTATTGCCAATATCTTCATACTTCTCCAGAATATTACAATAGAAGCAGGCACAATATTAAATTTGTAGGTAAATTTCACATACATCAGATCTTCCCTCAAAACTGGTTTTTCACAAGAAAATAAGTTTTGTTAATACTCTGTCTTTTCATCATATATATTATTTCTATAAGGTGTTTCTTTTTTTCACAAGCCATTAGCTCCTTGCATACTTAACCGAAATCTATGAATGAGGTGTTGTTATAAAGTTTATGGTCTTTCTTTGATCACATTTTAAGAAAGGATTTTTTTGGAATTTGGCCTTTAAAGGGCAAAATTATCATTATTTCCATAACCTACATTTTGTCACGAGCTATTTATCTCCCATGATTTCTAACCAAAATCGAGAAACGAGGTATTATTTTAGACATTAAGATCATATTTTAAAAAAAGATTTTTTTTGAAATTTCACCCATAAAGGGCAAAAGTATGAATATTTGTAAAATGTTTATTTCTGATCTAACCGACATAGATAAATGAGGTACCATTTTAAAGATTATCTCTGCTGCAGTCACATCATATTAAAATAAAGGAATTTTTCAGAATTTGATCCTTAAAGTGCAAAATTATCATTATTTCTGTAACGTATATTTTTGTCACGAGCTATTTATCTCCCTTGATATCAACTTGAAATAGAAAAAATAGATATTATTTTAGAGAGTAAGGTCTCCACTTTGATCAAATTATATTTTAAGACAGGCATTTTTTGGAATCCGACCCATAAAGGGCAAAATTGTCATTATTTCTGTAATGTATTTTTTAATATGAGTCATTTCTCTCCCTTGATATTTAATTTAATTGCAATGGAGCACAGGCTCCGGTGGCAATTTCCCTACACACCCATCTTCCCCCTATCCTGCACCCACCTACATTTGCCATCAAACCAAAATAGATAAATGAGTTATCATATCAAAGAGTAAGGTCTCTGCTTTGGTCACATAATCCCTTAAGAAAGAAATTTCTTGGAATTCGACCCTTAAAGGACAAAAGTATCATTATTTCTATAACTTTTTTTTTCTTTTTAATGAGCCATTTATTTCAATTGGCACATAACTGAAATTGATAAAAGACATATCATTTAAAATATTAAGTTCTCCACTCAGCCAACATTATAACTTGAGAACCAAATTTTTCATAATTTGACCCTTACAGGGCAAAAATAATAAATGTGAATGTCACGTGCATGAGATAGTTCTGAGCCAAGCCGCTAGTAGTAGCACATATCACAGTGATATTATTAAACTGTTTCACGGGTGTCAACTTTTGTTATATACCTATTACACTAAACAAATAAACAATTAAAACAAATGAGACAGTTTTTCTTTCATCCTATTACAAACTCCCAACCTTATTTATTCATTGCGTTCAAGAAATTTTTGCAGGTATCATCTAGTTTTATATATTTGTGTTTCATTTTTGGTATGCTACATTTAACCTGTCTGGAACCCTGCTTCACAATAACTTTTTCAGGGCATATTTCTTTGGCTCCCTCACATTTCAAATAATAATTTTGTCATTTTTAACATTTTGGTTCTGTCTCCACTATTACAATTCTGTGAACCAAAGTACTGAGGAGCTTTATTACCTCCCTTCACTGAATTTTCTGACATATCTACTATATAATATCATAAGCTCACTCATTCAATCACCTCGATAGCTATTGGCAAAACAGCGACAAGAGATACCATTAAATAAAATTCGTGGTTATGTCCACAATTTAATACCCAAGCAACTGTTACCAAATTAATTACCATAATACAGACATTAAGTTTGACTTTCGTAAGGTTTTATATTAAAAAAAAACATCCATAAACTTTAAAACAGAAAAAAACATGTCTGCTTTTTGTAACAAGTTGTTAATGAAAGCAACTTAAAAAATCTTTAAAAAAGATTAAATTACTCATGGTCTCTGCTGTAACCACAAAAACCAATTTTAATTTAATTAAAACTTTCACTAATGTTGTTGCTTGACCAAACTTTATGCATTACAGTTTAATTGCTTTTTAGGTAATTTGCTGACAACTATCATTTATGGTCTTTCTTCATGTTCGCTGTACGTGAGTTAATAGGTTATTATAAGTGGACATCAGATCAAACATGTTACCAAATTCACTATACTGGCAATTCATTTCTTTGGAGTTACTCAACTGTTTAATCTTATATCTTTAAATCAGCAATTCCAGTGTGTATATATATATATATATATATACTAGCTTCGAGCCCGTCAAAAATGACGGTTTGTATGCAATATCCTGGCAGTTAATTTTTTTTCAATTGGTTAATTATATGTAATTGTTATTACATAATGCTAATGGCCTGGATTTTGTAATGTTCTATATATTTCATTTGCAGTTCACATAGCGATACAGTAGTAACTTCTACTGAATTAATGACGATGGAAGTATAGAACCAATAAAATTAAAAACAAATTAGGAATCCCACAAAAACTTTTGCTGTCAATGTAATATCAGTTTTATTCCTGGTCCACACACAATAAATGTGATACTTCTTTCCCCCGCAATAAATAATACTCTTAGGTTATGTTTTAACCTCGTTCTTATAACTGGTACAGATAAAATAACGCAAACATGGAATACTCTTCTCCTTGCATTAATTTTTGCATCTAGTTGTCATAAATAAACAAAAAGCAACATGTAAATTTAAATGAACGTACCAATTCTAACTTTGTAACGTATGATTTCCTCACATTAATTTTCTATCTCTGCTCGCCGCTATTTGGATGCAAGAATATGGTTATTGAATTGCGAATTATAAATTGAAATAATTTTTAATTATATCTTTTGTGATATGAGTAACTTATTCTGGTAAGATTATCAGAATATTTGGTTATGATTTTATTTAAATAAATGCATTTTTATAATTTCTAAAACGAATAACTTATTTATTTGACTGATACATTGCGCGATTACGTACGTTTCTCTTAGTTTTTAATAAACTTCATTGTGTCTTATCGTCTGCCAAAAAAATTCTTAGGTTATGGTTTAACCTAGTTTTGATAACTGATACAGATAAAATAGCGTCAATATTGAATCCCCTTCTCCTTACATAAATTTCTGCGTCTAACTGATACAGCGTAAATATTGAATCTCCTTCTCCTTATATGAATTTCTGTGTCTAGCTGTAAATAAACGAAAAGCAAGATGATGGAAGTAATGAAATATGGTGGTTGATGATTGGCCGTTCTCTAGCCAATAGCAGTAGCCGCTATAGACGACGCACGCAGATGCCACGTTAGCGTTTTATATAAGGGGATATCGGAAATGGCTATGACGATTTGGATTAAATTTGATATTTAGATAATGTTTTTGACTTTTAAGATTACCTTAATAGTTGACTTCCCTACAAAAATTGAGTTTACAAAATACGAACAATTTTTTCACTCGGTATGTCGAAAACGGCATTAACACCATCTCGTAGACAATTCAGGTACCACAAAGCCTACAAATAATTTCTCTTTCATTTGAAAGAATATTTAAGCAAACAGTTCTTTTATATACTGGCTGAACCATGGAAATATTAGCACTGCAAGTATAATTGTAAAACATTTAAAAAGGAAGATAATTAAAAATTTATCATTGGTTTTGTCAGAGGTGATACTTTACAGAAATTTCTTTGAAAATAATTTTACCGGTACCAGTTATAAAGTAATCATCGTTTACATTTGACCATAAGAAGTGGTTGTTAGTTTGTCATTAAATACTACCACGCAAGGTATAAGCATAGTTTTATCGGAGTGAATGAATTTATCACTGATGATGTTCTATCATTACCGTAACGCCACAATCGGATGATGAATTCTTATAGAACTAGACGAAACAAATCAAAAATAAAAAGTAAATGTTTTTGATATCTTGCTTGATTTTCTAGATATACCATGTCAAAAATCAGTTATAGGTATAGTTCCTTGTGCTTTTGGTGAGGTTTCTTCTGGTCCAGGCCGTATTTCAACCTAACAACAATCACTAGGACAAAATAAAACACT
The DNA here is from genome assembly GCA_031002005.1 of Vandiemenella viatica. Lineage (NCBI taxonomy): Eukaryota > Metazoa > Arthropoda > Insecta > Orthoptera > Morabidae > Vandiemenella > Vandiemenella viatica. Next base: position 12,904,637 of record JARYHS010008074.1, on the reverse strand, counting down.
GAGATTACATTTTCATCATACAGACATAGTGGTTTTGGTGGAATTTTTTTTTGGTCCAGGCCGGATCTAATCCTAACCTCTTTACTTGAGATATCAGAAAAATAAATTCTTTATTTTCGATTTGTCTCGACGAGTTTCATACGAATTCATTATCAAACTTGACTATGGCGAAATTTTTCTTCTAGTCCAGGCCCAATTCCATACAACCACGTCAATTTTGAGATACAATATCTCGAGAACTAAGCGAGATATATATATAAAAATATTATTTACTTTCAATTTTTGTCATCGAGTTACATAAGAATCCATCATCAAGGGTCATTGTAGAATCCCCTGAATTACCACAAATCTTGCATCATTATTAAATCTCTGACTGGCATTAAGATTTCTATTTAACATAATAATAGCCTTTTTCTTTGAAAACATTTTATAAGGCGGTCTCGCAAATGGATCTAGCGATTTGGATGAAATGTCATATGTAGATAATGTTTTGCTTTTCAAGATTTTAACATGATTTTTTTTTTTTAAATAAAAAACCCTAAGTTAAGCTTCTCTTTGGTTAACTGTCTAGGATGCCATCAAGCCTTTTACTTTGATCAAACTTTACTCAAAATCTTGGATACTGAACAGAAATCGAAAGATGCCAAATGAAGATCGGTCACCCAGGTACTAATATGGAAAGTGTATTAAGTTTTGTGGCTGTTACAGATATTATGACCAATGATTAAGAGTATTTGTGCAGTCTCAAAAAAAAGTGACATAATGCTTTGCAAGCAAATAGGATTTTTTTTTTTTTTTTTTTTTTTTTTTTTTTTTTTTTTTTTTTTTTTTTTTTTTTTTTTTTTTTTGCAGTGTGATCTTTAAATAAAAGTCAATTTTGTATTTAAGCAATTATATGATTGCGCTATCTTCCCTGTTCGTGTTTAATACCTAGTACCTCTATTAATGCGTCTGAGTTCTTCATGCTCAGAGATTTTATTCACCCTGAAACACGGTCAAGTTTATATTTGGTCAAAACAGATCAACCTGTCATAATATTTCATCCTAAAAACTGGATCTATTCTAGTCTGCTTGAATGATGTGTGATTATTTATTCCCTTGACTTACATTCTGCAATTAATAATCATTTTGTTGTGATCACAGAAAATATTATTTAATTTAATTTAACTGTAATTGAACATATACTCAGGTAGCAACTTCTCCACATACCTATACCCCCCCCCCCTCCCCATCTTGTACCAGCCTACATTTATCCATTATGAAATTTAAATTCTTCCAATATTTGTGGTTCTTCATTCCAATCTCTGACTTACTTATCAAAGCAAATGTTTCAACTGCCTTATGCCTGAAATTGAGTGCCATCTTGTAGTAATTGTAATTTTTGTATGTTTCGCCATACTGATACACCACCAAGTAGCCCTTTTATTTAGCTTTGTTCACATTTGATATTATTGATGATATTGGCTATCATATTTTGCAAATTTTTGTTGAATAAGTGAGAGAGAGAGAGAGAGTGAAAGGTGTATGAATGGCAGACCAGCTACAACAATGGATAGATAAGAGGGAGGTTTTCAGGTTTTCAGTTTTTCAATTTTTTTGGGGGGAAATTTTCTGTAGTTTTCTTTGGAAAATAACTTCAATTTTGGAAGGGCATGTCAGGTATCTTATAAATTTTGTAGCTGCATGACAAAATTTATTCTCAGTGCCACGAGTTAGATTAAATAGTCAGTTTCTATGCTAATTGAAGCAGAAAAGTAGATTTTTTGCAGTTTTTAAGATAGTATTTTCTGTTGCATCAGTTTTGAGCATTCACTGTAGTATAAATTTAAAAACTTCTGAAATATTATTTAGTTAGATTTTGTGTTTAGATTACGAATTTTATGTAATCATTTTGATAATAATAAAGATGTTTTGATTGATAGTAAACAAAAGAAAAACCCTTTTGGAGTAAAATAAAATTTATTTCAGTTTAGTAACAATAATATTGCCAAAGTTATTAACAAGTCTTGGTAATCACAGCAAAAGATTTTTTACGGTAAAACTAATAGAGTTACAGATTTTTTTATAATAATTAAAGTTGACATTTGTTACAATATCTAGTGATTCTCTTAATTTCAAAATGCTACGAACATTTTTAACATTCAAAGTCAGATAGGATGATGGAAACCTTTCTGACATGAGGTTTGATACCTGATCAACTTTCCAGCACATTCTGATGTGAAGAGAAAATTTTGGAGTTTCCCACGGTCCGTGAGTACCAGAACTTTCCTTGTTCGCAGTAGCAGATAGCTCAGTCAGATGTGCAGAAACTGTGAGCGCGACAGGATGTAGACTCGCGCAGTACCAGTTGAGGAGTCTTTCAGTAACCGTGAACGCGACAACATGTAGCTCAGTCGGCCAGCAGGTTTCATTTAGAGAACTACTGTGCTACCATGTTGGCGAGATGTAGGCTCACTCAGTCAGTTTTAGTGCAATGCGTTTCTGAAGCAGTATTTTCAACATGGGGTGCATTTGTACTACTTAAGTGTCGGTCTTTGACTAACCAGGTGAGCAGTAGAAGCGTGTGACCAACTTTTGCATACTTTCAAGTGATCATTAATTGTACTTTGAACTTTGGGATGTGGTCTGGCTCGAATCGGGTAATCGAATTTGCAAATATATCTTCAGAGAATTTGTCTGATGCCTGTTCAGTTAATGACTTTGCAAAATTATTCAAGGATATAATAATTTTTACCAGCAATAGACTTGTGAACTTTATTTGCTAATACCTTTTCTTAGTTTGGGATTATTTTAAACTAAGTGGTGACCAATTTGAATATAGCAAAACCAGAGCTGAACGTTATCCATGGTTATCTATGGTGACAACTGAGACAAAACGTTATGCCTCACCCAATGCAGACTTTGTTCTCACATCCTCATATTCAACACTGACAGAGGTTATTCATCAATTATATGTAACTTAATATTTTTTTAAAAAACTGTCTAGTCTGTATAAACTTACCTTTTGAGCACTATACAGCTTGTATATCATTTGTAGTCCTTCCATATCAGTCTTTGCCTCAACAAAGGCAGAATAATCAGCAGGTGGTAAATCAAACAGCATTTCAGTATTCACTAGTTCAAGACGTTTTTCATCCAGTTCTTCAAAAATCTCTGTAAATTCCTAAAATGTGCAAAAACAATCATATTAACTGGCAGCTTAAATCAAGTTTTTGATGTAAATTCTCAAATTATAACATAAATATATTTAACATTTTTTATTTTTGATATTATAAACACTGTATTTAAATTTTTAAAAAAACTAAAAAACTTAAATAATAATAGAAAAATTAGCCTATCAGTTACTGAATCTAAAGATAGAATGGATGCAACGGAGAAAAGTAAGAACAATAAAAATTGTGCATGTGTCTGCGTGCCATCTTTACTATATGAAAGAGAATACTAGAAAACACACTGTAAACTAACAAAGAAACCATTACTACAGACACTGAATCAAGAACTATTGCTACCAGTCACACAGTCTGACATGTACATTTTGTTACATTATATTAAATTATGGCTCATCTATATGTGTATGTGGAGAATCTATATGTACATATCTGATCTCCTTGCTTTATGTCTGGCTTTAATCACAATTAAGGTATATACTGAAATATTTTAAAATGTGTTAATCCTTGTATGTTCCTTGTAGTCCTCCTGCCTTCATCTGTGGCAAATGATAGGCTTACTTTCCTTATTTGATTTGCCTAGCAGCATCATTGGCACTTACATCAAATATATAGAAAAATCAGTACTTCTCTTCTGAGAGGTTATAATACAATTTGATATATACAAAGAAACTATGAACTCTACTATTAAAATTAAAACATGTCTCACTAGCACAATATTTGTATATCAATGTATTGGTTTATTTCAAAAGGCTAGTTACATTAAAAACTGAGAATGGTGTTTAGATGATACAAGCTTATCACAATAAACCTAGAATTTTTGCAATACACATTAATGCTTCAACCATCTGTTTCGTAAAATGAAAAATGCATACACAGTTCAATAAAAAATGTTTACCTGTAAAATCATTTTTAATTTTAACTACATGGAAATTAAAAACAAGTGATTATTTTCAAATCTTGATATAACAAATGTCCTATTTATAAGATAGGATAGGGAAAATAAACAGTTACCCGTCACTTCCCACAGATGAAGGCAGGAGGGCGAGACACATAAAAACACAAAAACAAAAGAATTACACAATATTTCGACTTTTTAGTCTTACTCATGTAGGAGGCGAGACATATGGCAGGGGGAAAGATGTGGTCACATCCGAGCCCGCCACATGTGGCTCGGATGTGACCACATCTTTCCCCCTGCCATATGTCTCGCCTCCTACATGAGTAAGACTAAAGTCGAAATATTGTGTAATTCTTTTGTTTTTGTGTTTTTACGTGTCTCGCCCTCCTGCCTTCATCTGTGGTAAGTGACGGGTAACTGTTTATTTTCCCTATCCTATCTTATTTTCAGTGCCTTGTGGCAGTTTCTTTGTTTCCTTTATCCAAATGTCCTATTTATTTATTTTTTGTCAGTCACATTGCTGATATAATAGCCAGGATATAAAAACAGTTTTTAATGAAAATCTAAAAATAAAAACAAAAAGTACAGTATCCAATATAAAGCTCTATTCACTCAAATTATAGAGGAAAGAAAGTCAGCAACTTTGATGGCCGTGATATTTTTTGGATGGCATTAACACTGTCATAAGAATATCATCTCAAGTGCAGATTGTTGGGAACTGCAGGCAACTGTATTGGTGCTGAGCAGTCTGTCCAAACCCAATATCTACACATGGCTGGTCAATTATTGATTGTACTTCATCCTACCTACAGCATTTCTTGACTTGTTTCATGTCCATGTTTTCCAATTAAGACTACCACATGGGTGCAGCAACTCCAGAGAAGGAGGTCATTATACTAGATAAGTAAGTCTCGTTTGCCACAGATTAAAATGGGCAACTTTTGCTGGTATGACCAATGCAACTGTCGCCCTAATAAACCATTTCCTAAATTCATTCCTTTGTCTGGGAAGTAAAAGTCCAAGTAATGGATGAGTCATATTCTGACTACCCTTGCTCTCTAAAAATTTCCACATCCTATATCAGGGGGACCAATACCAGCCAGACCATGTAGTTTATCAATTGGAGAGGCTCCGAGACATCCATAACAATTCTATAGATTTCATGTAGAACTATATCTACTTATTTGGCATAGGCCGACTTGTACCAAACTGGACTGGCATATTCTGCAGTAGCATAACATTGTGCTTGAGGTAACATTCAGAACACTGTTGGATGTGCATTCCCATATGCTTCCTGTTAGTTTCTGTAGGATATTGCTGCAAGCCAAAACTTTACTTTTTGTGTTGAAGCAGGTTTATTTGTAAGTGAAGGCTGTTATCCATTCCAACTCCAAGATATTTTGAATTAATAGAGTCATCTAGTTCTATACACTCCCATTTGACTTTTAATTTTTTGTTATCAACTCTATTTTATATCTGGATTTGTGCGAATGAATGTAGACCATTAAAGTCCTCCTTAATTACAAAATCTTACAGTTCTAGAAATAAATAATTTGCATAGATAAAGCTTCAAGCCATCCATCGCTACGGTTGATCATTAGCATACATATATTGAAGAACAAATGTGCTCAATGTAAGCATTTACACTTGCACAAAAAATGAAGAAAAGGCACTTTGAAATGATACAATTGCTGATTATGTTTTTGTAATAATAAACAAGTTATAATTCATGTGTTGATACTTATAATATGTAATAAACAATGTATCATATAAACTCCACTTTGTTTAATGATCTGGTTAAGTCGTAATAACTTAACATGGATAAACACTTAAGGAATTCACTAATTACTAACATCAACAAGTTCTAGTCCACGATCCAAGTCCTCTTCAACAGAACCTGGACCTTCTTCACGAAATCGTTTTGCAAATGCCTCACACTGCAGTGCAAATGTGTCAATCTGTTTCTGTGAGAGATTAGCAAATCGTGCTTTCGTTGACTCTAAGTTGTAAGTACGTCTAATTGATGCCAGGTACAAAACCTCCCATTCTTTCTGTATCTGATGTGATTCCCGTTCGTCTTCTTCACTGTGCTGCAATGGAGATATATAATTAATGATGACTATTAGAATATGCCACTCATTAAAAAAACTTTCTAGTTGAATGTGCAACACAAATTGTGAAAATTGCAGCAGCATGAAGGAGATATGTAATTACAATGAAATTAGGGCATGACAATACACAAATTATTAAATTATAGAACTTTATATGCTCATTAACTACAACAGTTATGTACAATATGAAGCCTCCACATGTTGGAATCAGAGCCTCTAAACATCATGGCATGGAATCAAAGAGACCTTGCTCCTGGGGAACACACTGTTATGTGGTCTGTACACATGTTGAAAAAGAATCAACAATCGTTGCAGGAGGACAAGAACAAACAAGGTGCCGACCAACCATATTCCAGACATGTTAGATGGGTGATGTGCCAGGCAAAGGTGCATGCCAGGGAATCAGTGGTACCTCTCATTTTTTGAACAAAGTTTGCACACTTCTTTACAGGTGGCTGAGAAGTGTTCAGCTGAAATATGACAGGAGCAGCTCTAAAATGACACCTATGTAACAGATTCTGTTACGATTGTCCTCAACACATAGGAGATGAGATTGAATGTTAGAGTCAATGGTGCCTCAAACCATCACACCTGGCATTTGTCAACTATGCCACTCAACATTTTTTTTTTTTTTTTTGTAACAGTTTAACGTCCCTTTTTAACAACGTGGTCTTCAGAGACGGGAAAGGATGGGGGCAAGGAATGGGAAGGAATTCGGCCATGGCCTTTTGAAGGAAGCATCCCGGTATTCGCCTGGAGTGATTTGGGGAAACCATGGAAAACCCAAATCTGGATGCCCGGACGGGGATTCGAACCGCCGTCCTCCCGAGTGCGAGGCCAGAACGCTATCCGTTACACCGCCACGCTCGGTGCCACTCAACAATGCAATCTGCCAGATTTCATTTAATACAGTAGTGTATAGCACATATACAGCTGTCACTGTAGGAATGACTGATGTGGGACTTGTCGAATACAATACCTTTAACTACTCAGCTTGTTAATGATTTCATTCACATGCTCATTGTGTTCTGAGACATTGGGGACTTCAATCATGGAAGCTGATGCCATTAGTCCATCCCTAAGCAGTGTTGATCCACCGACACAGACGTGTCCACTCGTTTCAGTGCTTCAACATTTAGCCAACACTGTGGATGACACAGTTCTGTTGGTTATGGTCATGTGGATAAGATAACTGTTATCCTGCACTGTGGTCACAATGTGTGGTCCAGTGCCTGCACATCAGTGAATAGAACCCTGTTCTAGCTTCTTGTTCCATACAAACATCACTGTCGTAGCCACAATTTTACTGTACAACAAATTGTTTACCAGAGACCAATCATTCTGCCACGTTAGATATCACTCAAAATCTGATGTTCCATCCTTCTATGTTAACAAAGCATACCATTACTTTTCTGTACATTTCCACTTTGTTTGATGGATCTTCAGTTACTGACACTAACTTTTCCAGTCACACAAAAGAGGGCGTTGCTGGGCCTATGTGTGCAACATCTCTCTGCACTCATCATATATATTATTTCTATAAGGTATTTTGTTGTCACAAGCCTATATCTTCCTTCATACTTAACCGAAATCAATGAATGAGGTGTCATTTTAAAGCTTATGGTCTCCACTTTGGTTAAATCGTATTTTAAGCAAGAAAGTTTTCGGAATTCGACCCTTAAAGGGCAAAAATCTAAATTTTTCTAAAATGGTGTTTTCTGTGTTACGAGTCAGTTATCTCCCTGGATACCTATATGAAACCGTTTTATGAAGTATCGTTTTAAAGACTAAGATCTCCGCTTTAGTGACGTCATATATTAAGCCAGAAAGTTTTCGGAATTCGACCCTTAAAGGGCAAAAGTATCAATATTTTTGCAATGCGTTTTTGTGTCACGAGCGATTTATTTCCCTTAATATCTAACCGATATAGATAAATGAGGTATCATATTAAAGAATAAGGTCTCCGCCATGGTAACATTATATATTAAGAAAGGAATTTTTCGTAATTCGACCCTTATAGGGCAAAAATGTTACTTTTTCTATAATGCGTTTTTTGTATCTCGAGCAATTTATCTCCATGGATATCTAACCAAAATCGATAAATGAGGTAGGATTATGAGGAGTATTGTCTCAGCTTTGTGACATGATATTTTAAGAAGGAATGGTTTTGGAATTCAACCCTTAAAGGAAAAAAGTATAAATTTTTAAATAAACGATTTTTGTGTCACGAGCGATTTATCTCCCTTGATATCTAACCGATATAGATAAATGAGGTATCAAATTAAAGAATAAGGTCTCCGCCATGGTAACATTATATTTTAAGTAAGGAATTTTTCGTAATTCGACCTTATAGGGCAAAAATGTTACTTTTTCTATAATGCGTATTTTGTATCTCGAGCCATTTATCTCCCTGGATATCTAACCAAAATCGATAAATGAGGTAGGATTATGAGGAGTAATGTCTCAACTTTGTGACATCATGTTTTAAGAAAGAATGTTTTTGGAATTCAACCCTTAAAGGAAAAAAGTATAAATTTTTCAATAACCGATTTTTGTGTCACGGGCGATTTATCTCCCTTGATATGTAACTGATATAGATAAATGAGGTATCATATTAAAGAATAAGGTCTCCGCCGTGGTAACATTATATTTTAAGAAATGAATTTTTCGTAATTCGATCCATATAAGGCAAAAAAGTCAATTTTTCTAAAATGCGTTTTTTGTGTAGCGAGCCACTTATCTCCCTTGATATCTATCCAAAATCGATAAATCAAGTACGATTATGAGGAATAATGTCTCAGCTTTGGTGACATCATATTTTAAGAATGAAGTGTTTGGAATTCAACTATTATTAAAGGGAAAAAGTATAAAATGTTCTACAACGTATTCTTGTGTCACGAGCCTTATACTTCCCTTGATATCTAATCGATATAGATAAATGATATTTCGTGTTAAAGACTAAGGTTTCCGCCGTGGTAACATTATATTCTAAGAAAGGTATTATTCGTAATTCGACCCATAAAGCGCAAAAATGTCAATATTTCTAAAATACGTTTTTTGTGTTTCGAGCTATTTATCTCCCTGGATTTCTAACCAAAATCGATAAATGAAGTTGGAGTATGAAGAGTAATGACTGAACTTGGTGACATTATATTCAACCTCACTATTCATCGCATTTTATTCGCGAAATTTTCGCACGGGTCGTCTAGTAATCATTAATTATGGTTCCTCTGTTCTACACAACCTTCAATTTTGAGGTGACTCACTTGGGAACCATCAGACCTGTTCAGAACAGATTTGATCCCCCGAGTATCTGTTGAAGGGTATTTACTCCATATATCTGTGTTACAATTATTTCTTCAAAATGAGCCCTGGGTATTGAGGAATTAACGCGGAAACATATGTAAATATATTTTTAATATTATAATTTTAGTGCATTGTTTAAAAGCTTCAGCGTGATGTATGCAGTAGGGCGCTAACTTCCCATTTTGCGAACCCGGGTTCAAATCCCCATACCGCCAAATATTTTTTTTTTTCATATGCAGTAATCATTGAGCATTGATTTTATTTCATTTAAAATTCATTTACGAATTTATGTTACGTGAAATAACAGATTATGTTAGTTTCAAACATTTACATGCTACCACCACTGAACGGAAATAAGTATAACTGTGATAGGGAGGAAAAACCCCCGACCTTATGGCTGTAATATATTTACTTTACGATATTAATTGTAGAGATACAAGTAATAGAAACGATGAACATGAAATATACCTGTTTCATTAAAAAAAACAGACATAAACAATAAACAATAAAATACTGATTTTGGAAAAAAAAAAAAAAAAGTTGGGATTGTATATTCTGTAATATTTTGTTTTAAAAGTTATTTTGCATGATAAAAATTCGTAAATGAATTTTAAATGAAATAAAATCAATGATTACTGCATATAAAAAAAGAAATAAAAATATTTGGCAGTATGGGGATTTGAACCCGGGATCGCAAAATGGGAAGATAGCGTCTTGCCGCATACACCACGCTGAAGCTTTTAAACAATGCACTAAAATTACAGTATTTAAAAGATATTCACATATGTTTCCGCGTTAATTCCTCAATACCCAGGGCTCATTTTGAAGAAATAATTGTAACACAGACATATGGAGTAAATACCCTTCAACATATATTCGGGGGATCCGTTCTGAACAGGTCTGATGGTTCCCAAGTCAGACCATTCCATCCAGGTGTTACAATTTTCACAAACAGTTGTGTATGATTACATTTCTCACAAAATCAACACAGTATCTGCTACTGTCTAAAATTATGAATGTACATGATGTATATATTATGGAAAAAACAGAAAATTATTTATAAACAGAAATTTGTGACATAAATTATGAGGCAGAAGGATTTTGAAACTGCCTCATAGAGTACAAATAAATTATTTTCGTTATTTGCAGTACTGAACAGTAATAGTGTGAATCTTACCAAATAAATTATTGTATTTAATAACCAATAGCTTTTATCTATTTAAAACCAATAGTAAAACCACTATATTTAAAATAGAGGAAAAGACATAACTCAATAAGATCCTCATGTAATTGACTTTAGAACTTTAATAAGTTATATAGTTCACTATACATAAATACAACAATCTACAGTGAGTGTAAAATGTTTACCTGAATACTATTTATTAGTTAATTTATTGAAAATACTAATTGTTATTATATAATACCAGTAAATAATATGAAATATAATTAGTATTATATGTTTTTATTTTCATAGATCTGTAACATTTAATGCATAACATTTTGACGTCATACAGAAAAAAATTCATTGAGTCTAAAGGCAATTATTTATGTTAACTTTCAGACTCAATAGAAAGTGTTGAAAAGAAATAGAAAGTATGTATATATTCTGTAAGCTTAGATACATAGACATTTCTTCATACAATAAATAACATGCTTCTTATATCAGGCTTGCTAGTTTAAATGCTGGTTTGCTGGCAGATGAAACCTGAAATGGACTACCTAATATAATGTAAACACATTTCTAGTAGACTGTGTAATGTTATGCAATTACAGCTTAAGAACCTGTACTCTCATTTTTGTCAAGGGAGAAAGAGTTATTTGTAAGGGAAAGAAGAAATCTGGCCATAGTTCCCTAAAGTGTATTTAGAAAACCTTTGAAATCTTGACAAATCCATGTTCCCAAAAAAATTGGGCTCAAATGTCAACTACTCATTACGAGGCTCAACAGAATAACAAACTTACCATAATTAAACTAAGGAAAAAGGAAACTGGTTTAGGCAATATAATTGTAAGGACAAGGAAAATGACTCATCACTCACCAAAGTTGACGGCAGCGACGAGAGGAGAACATATATAAACACACAAATAAACTCAATATTTCGGTTAAACCTTAATCATGATGGAGAAAATGAGTCATGAGGCTCGGGAGGTGTGCACACGCCAAGGATTTCTACATGACTAGGTGGATTATCAATATGGCGGTGGGACTAAGATATTGTATATAACAACGTAAATCGCAGATGGTGGTACAACTAACACTAGGGGGGGGGGAGGGGGGGGGGTGAAAGTTAGGGGTGTTGGGGGAAATAAAGTAAATAAATATGGACGACTAAATTTTGAAAAATAAAATAAGGTAATTAAATAAATGACAATAATGCTACTTCTAATCCTACTAATAATGAGTGGTGTGTCAAGGAAAGGAATTTTATCTGTGGTTGAGGCTGGGTGGGTGTCTGGTATCTAGGATGTTTTGGTAAGCAAGTTCCCATCTGCGAAGTTCTGAGGCAGCGGTAGTTTCAGGGAAAACTCTGATTGCTCTCACAGTGAAACAGTCATTGAAGTTGTTGGAGTTGTGATAATTAGCATGTTCTGGTACGGGAAGATATAAATTGCGGGTGTGAACTGTTTGTCTGTGGCCATTCATTCTGGTCGAGAGTTGTTGTGTAGTCAGGCCTATGTAAGAACTCGTGCAATGGCGACAAGTTAGCTGGTATATGATGTGCGTAGTGGAGCATGTGGCATGTCCCGTGATGGGAAAAAACTTACCATAAAACATATAGTAAATGCAGTTCAATGTTTCACGTCTTACCTGTTGCTAACTGACACTCAAACCCCATCCTATGATTTACCACAAGTATTTCCATTAAGTTAACTATAAGACACTATGCATGAGGTTGGATCAAATATTAATGAGCCTTCATTCACAGGTCTGGTAATTTTTTAATTCTGGTATCATAAAAAGTTCATATACATGTATCAAACCAATGGCACACAAATTGCTGCACTTCCTTGTTCGTTGTGAAGTACCCCAAACAAATGGAAGTCACAAGGTGACAGGTTTGGGCTGTAAGGTGGATGATTTTCAGAGAATTTTTTTTTTTGTGTATGTGTGTGTCTGTTTTACTGCTGCAGTGTGGAGTCTGAAGTTGCCATGGAGAAAAAACAAACTTCTCTTCGGAATACTGCAGTTTTGACCAATTTGGCTAAGATGAACAAAATTATAGGCAGCATTATTGTTTCAAAATTCTTGAAGAAAATCGACAATCATAACCCCTTTACAATCACAGAACACATTAGCCAAGACCTTCTCTACAGATATAAGGTACAGTGAGTGGCACCTTCCAGTTGAAAAGGACTCCTGTGACTTGATGCCACTTCTTCCAGGCTGCATTGACACTGTTCTGAATGTCTTGGTGTGTCTGACCATCCGAACAGAGTACTGTTTCAAGGTATTTGAATTCAGATGACTTACGGAGTTCAACGTGGTTGAAATTAACAGGCCCATCACTTGGAACTGCACACTCCATGTACTCAGTCTTTCAGACATTAAGTCACATGCTGTATTTATTAAGGGAAATTTTTCATCTTTGGATTTGTTGTTCCAATTATTGTCGAGAATCGCAGGTGACCGTGATATCATCAGCACAGATCAATGTCCAGGGGTATGGAGTAAGCAGTTCTGCAGCAATGGTGTCTAGATAGAGAATAAACAGGTTTGGGGATAGAGCTGGTCCCTGATGAACACTAACTCTGATGGGAAAAGTCAGAATTCCCTACAGATAATTGAACATAGCCGGTGACACCAAGATATAGCAGCTGGATCCATTTAACAGCAACCTCTGGTATCCTATGCTGTCTCAGTGCATACCAGATTAGATCTCAAGGTAACCTATCGAAAGCCTTTTCAAGACCTAAAAAAGCTATGTGCAGTGGTTTTCTCTTTTTAAGGTGTTTTCACATCAAAAGATGTGTGATTACTACTGTAAATAAGAATCGCAAGATGTACCAGCATTATTACTGCCATCCACCTGACCCCCTGCACTCACGAAATTGTTGCAGATCTCTTATGCCATAGACCAGCAACCAACTTTTGATCCATCCTTGTACATCATGAGAATGAATTCTTTTTTGCGTTGGATATTAATGCAATGTTCTTGAGCGATCATAACTGTATACCTTGCATTGCTCATCTGCTAATATGACAATGGTTGGACATTGATTGGCTGAAATATTAGCCAATCAAAAACACATTCTATACAGTTACTCTCTTCTGACCTGATCAGTGCTTTACCTGAAGATGCTGGCAGAGAGCATCATTGATAAAATATCATGTGAAAGCACCCTGTTTACTTGTTTAGTTACCCAAGAACACTACATTAATACAACATGCTAGCTGAAGATACTGATAAGATCTCGTAAGTGCAGTCATGCTCCCAAGTAGGTCTGTGGGTAACCAAAATATTATTTCTTCATAGAATCACCGTATAACTACTGTGTTAATTTTTCCAACTGCTCCCTTGAACATCTTAATTAGTAAGTGAGAAAAACAATAATTAAAAACAGGATGTGCACATGCTTCTAAACTCACTGTTCTTCTTTGTGGCATCAGAAGTAATACAGATGAACATATTTCCAATAAATCACTTAAATATTTGTGTATCTTATCATATTTTCATTTTTAGTAAGACAAGTTTCAGTGAATATGTAATATAAGGAAACGTGTACCTCGATGTTATGGAGAGTGAGAGTACGATATGATTCTTGCATTTCCCTGTAATCTATTTCAGCTTGAATCGACGACCTCTGAATTGTAGTTATATTTTGCAATACATCTTTAAAAGTCTCTAGAGAATTAATCTTTTGTTCAAGGCCAAGTTTCAGTTCCTGAAAAATTTAACAATAAAAATTTAAAACTACTTTAGATTACATTAAAAGGTATTTTATCACTGGCAGAGTAAAGCATACAGCCATTTTCTCCTTGAATTCGATGATTTTTGCCTTTGTTCTATCAGCTAACATCTGACCCAGCTGAGTTTTCCATTCAGTAGAGTGCTCAATAATGGCATTTATCACTGGCTTCAAATTAATTCTGAAAAAAATAACACACACATATATACACTGGTAAAAAATACTAATGTCTCAAGCATATTAGTTAACACACAACCCACAATGATCTTATGGTTCTAAAATCACCAACTGTTTTTCATTGGAGCACCTTATGAGTCAAATACATGCCATGAATATATATCAATTTCCCTTTGACAAACAGGACTTAAAATTAAGTCTCTAATACAGAGATTTTAAAAGGAAAACCTGATTAACATCATTTGGGACACAAAAATGTATAAACCCTACAAATACAATTCATTTGGTAGATGAATTCAAGAATATTAGGGATAAGTTACTGATTGTGATGAAATATCACTGTTAGTTAACTGCACAAAGAAAGTACAATTTAATCAAATATATATATATATACTAGCAGTTACCCGCGACTTCATCCGCGTTGAAGAGTGTTGTAATATAAGATTTTCTTGAGAGGTCTGGTTGCTCAGTGGTTAGGGCATCCAACTGGAGATGGAAAAGTCCCCATCTTGAATCCCAGTCTCGGCGAGGATTTTCAAAGGACCTTAACTCGACCTTCACCTCTGGCATAGGTTGTTGTGTGATGTGAATTACGCCAGAATACTCACTTAGTTCTGATTCCGTGTTAAACTGTGGGTCCTCTGTGTCCAGTAGGATTACTGGGTTACGTTAAGAGGCTACGAAAGGGGCTGATTGCGGAGACGTAAAGAAGCCTTCTCACCAGGTCAATACGACCATTCAATTTATTTAAGAGCTATTTTTATTAGTAATAGTAGTAATAAACGTTGCAATAAAATAACAAAAATTTATTTATGTTCCAAAACTACTTCACTGAATTTTTAAAACAATAAAAATATTCTGTTTGTTAGGAGTATTTTCAGTTTAATATATAAGTATATACAATATTGCGGATTTGTCTCCTAGGTTTTGGTTATTTTCATAGCCCTAGTTTTCTTACATTTCTTTGAAAGATTTGAATTTTGTTTACCCAGCATCTCTTAAAATTACTAATTTCATCTTGTTAATAAAAATGAATATTGTTTTAACTAATGGAAGCTCAAAACGTCAAAATATTAGCAATACAGTGATGGAATCGACTAAATATCAACAACAAAAAAATACTAACATCCAAACAGCAAATAAATACATAAGTGGCCCAAGAATGTTCATTTCCGTTAAAAAATTGCGATACTAAAAATGAATATTTTGATTTGCATTGAATATCTGGAAAAAATCTTTAAAAAAAAAACAGAACTTAACTCTTTGAATATTTATTTTGTTTTGAGGATATATTGGTTCCATCAACAGAAATTTAGATATTATAGTAGTATGTATAGTAGTAGTTGATTCTTTTATCCATAATTATCAGTGGTATTGTGGTAATGGTTTCTCTATATGTGGAAACAGTTGAATTGCCTGTAGACCAGTTTACTATAGTTCATTCGTTTCGATCCATTAATTCTGCACTAAAATATAAATTTCAATGTTTAAGTAGTAATTGATTCTTCTTCATAATTGGTTTCTCAATCTGCCGACAGAATTAAATGTCTACTGGCAAATTACTTGTCTGCCACTCCACTATCTGAATAAAACATTTGAAAATTTCAAAAATTTACTTCGGTGTTCTGCTAAATCATCCACGCTTATTATGAATCTTTTGATACCATATCTGAACAAAGCAACACATGACATCATTAAAATGGCACTCATGAAATAACTGTTAATGTTTCATTCTGGCCCATGATGCATTTCAACCAAGTCACTCAGCTAATATTACCGCTAGAAAATCAAAGCTTCTATCAGCTACGCTTTAATACACTCACTATAGGGCCTATTGCATGTTAGTGGTAGTGACGTTATGAATGGCGAAATAAACTTGACTCATTATTTCAGATCGCGATTCTAAATGAACCCGAATAATGACGTTGGCAATGTGTAAATTAAAAACTGAATTCATCTGAAACTACATACACCCGCATGAAATACGTCATCAGCATCATGACAGTTATTGGAGTAATGTAATTAAAAAAATTATACTTAAATGCTTGTAACTTACAGTGTACAACGGAAAGTCCATAATTCTCTACAACTCTAAGACAACTTTCATTAATATTGCTGATCAAGTTAACATCTTGATGAAGTGACTGTTAATGCTCGTGATTTAGTAAGGTGTATAATTGCATTTAATATGTTGAGGTGTGTTCGTATAGTTTGACTTTGTAGCGGAAATATTAACAGTGATAGTGGTTTGGTTGAAATGATGCCTGGACCAGATTGAGTTTTGTTACAGCATAAGGCAGAAGGAATTTAGTTATTATTAGTAATAAGTAAACAGCTTTCATATGCTTCGTGCAAAAGAGTTGTATTGTGTTGTAAACGACTTCCAGTGTTACTTGATGAAACAATAAGTTTCTACATTAGCTCATTGAATACATTAGTTATAAGTGTAGCATTCACTAGATATTTGCATAATATTGAACAGTAAGTAAAAAGCAGTTTCGTGAATCAAAGTCTCTGCCATTTGTACAAAAATTGTGAACAAAAAATAAAAAGGGTTAGTTAAGTATTAAATTTTGGCAAAAATTATTTGTAATACAGAGACTGTATAGTAACAAAAAAGCAACAGGACATAAATTATACCTAGATAGAATGGAGTCCTTTACATTTTTATAAATACGACCATTTTGCATTTTAAATGAATCGACTTTCGTGCAGGTATACTCATAGCATTTTCCTTCCCCCCCCCCTCCTCCCCCCCAAGTTTTCATTTGTCACATTTATTATGACCCATATATTACAAACAAAATTATGGTGTAATATTTGAGATGTCATACTATTTATGTACACAAATGAAAACATCTCTTTCGAACTTAACAACAGTAGCTACCTTTTTTTTAGATTTAAGGTTAAGCACAGATTCATATTTCCTGCTTCCAAACTATTATTTGTCAAGTGAGTCGGTTTTATGGCTTTTACACTAAACACAAACTTGGATATGTAAGAAGGTTTTTGCTTTTATTTCTGAAAAGTAGTGTTTGCGATTTACCTAAAAAGCAAAGAGTAAATGTGGCACGGCTATCTACAAAGTTGTTGTTTGCGAATTGCTATTAATGGCCATTTCTAAAAGAACTATGTGTTTTTGAGGGATAAAATGTATCCTATGTCACGTCGCACACAATTAACTGACTTCATGCCAAATTTCATTTAAATATGTTGAGTTATTAAGGCGTAATTGAGTCCAGACGTACATCCAAACACACATCCAAACTTTATCATTTTCTCATTTATAGATATATATAGTGTATAGATTAATTCATCTGCATACAACTTAACTTCTGATTGTAAACAATCACAAAACAAAAACTTTTGGGAAAAACTTAAGCCTACAATCACAATATTGAAAACGTTATTCACCAAGGTTGAAGGGAGGAGAACAGCAGCAACAAAAACAGCACAAAGACATAAAATACAATATTTTAGGCTATACCCTTCTTTAAAAAAAATGTGTCCAAGCTTAACTATAATTGTTAATGATAGGTACACCTTGGTGAAAAAAGGTGAGAAGAAACTGAGATTGAGGACTGGGGTTTGTCTCTCATCCAGGATATGCTGGTACGACAATTTTTGAATTGTGAGAACAGGAATGGATAGCAACAGGGTAGTATAGATTTTGGGAGTAAACTGTTTGTCTGTGACGATTCATTCTAATGGATAGCTGATTTGTGATGTGGCCGGTGAGCTGGTATATGAGATGAGATGTAGTACAGGTGGCATTGGTAGGGTTACAATATGTCATGGTGGGTGGATACATATTGCACATTTTGCAACAAAGTATGTTACAAAGTAAAGAATCATAGGATGGTTTAGGAGCATTAGGGTGAAAACATGATGAGTACGTCGCGGTATAGATGAAGGTTGCGGTTGTGGTGAATGAGTCATCCAAGTGAAACAAAAGTATTGTAAGTAATGTTTGAACACATGCCGAGGCGGTAGCTCGTGCCGTCGCTATTGCCGCCACCATCGATACTCACCATAATGTCGATGAGAGAACAAGTATTTTGTTTTCACATTGCCAACTAGTGCAATAGTGGTCTGCTTGGCTCTTATTGGTTGAAATAGGTGATCTCTGAAAACAGCATGCAGTTCATCTTTGACATAAAATGGAGTGGTTTTGTTCTCAACAATGAAAGATTTGCAGCATTTACAAGCAATGCTCAATGAGATAAATGCCATATAAATCACTACAATATATTCATTTTAGAACTTCAGATGAACTATTCAACCGAATATCATTAATAGTTAATTAAAAGAATCTAAATATTTAGTGCTTGTGATAATGATTCTCTCAAATAGAATGTACATTGAATTTGAAAATTCTAATTTTGAAATTGAAAAATCTAATTTTGAAATGGAAAATTCTAAATTTGAATTGGAACAATCTGATTTTGAACTGGAATTTCTGATATTGGATTTGAAAATTCTGAATATGACTTGCAAAAGATCTACTAAATGGTACACTAATTTATTTACAATAATTATTATTACCTTATGGTCACAACATGTATTGGATTAGTGTGTAATTGTTTTAAGCATTGGACTTTCTCAGTCTGTCCAGGATTTTGTTGTAAATGTACTGAAAAGTTTCTGGTGTCATTCGTAGATATGCAAGGAATTTGTCTGGGTGATTTTTTAGTATCTAATATAAAAGGTGAAATTCACCAAGCGTTTGTCCCTGCTAATTTATTGGGTGTGATCTGAATCTTCTAATACTAGCTATGGAAAGTAGCCAGCACTTTGAGGTTACTGATAGTCAAACATCATCACCCAAGGCTGATGTTGGGGTTGTAGCATCGCCTTAGTGCCTTAACTAACAGTTTACATTGATGGAAAGTTCTGTGGAATTTTCACAAAATAATTTGAATATGACCATGTAGCCTACTAGAAACTCAACTTAAATGCGTGGTGGTCGCCACTATATCAGTTTCTAACCACAAATCTGGAAAAGGTTCTTCTACTAAATTATAACAGTTCACTTTCAGAAAACTTAAAGTTTTATTTTCAAAATCACATTTACTAAAATTTGCATTAAACAGTTGAGTAGGCAAATCGAACACTCGATTCCAAAATATTGCAGATTGTGGAGAGAAATTACCAACCGAAAACTCCTTTTCAGAATTTCAATGTTCTAACAGACATTACTCTCGCAGGCTATCATACCAAAGTCCCAACATGGCCAACTCGGCAGCACCAAATTTCAACCGACTTCCTCCCGCTCGTACACAAGACTTGCGCACATTACATTAGCATAGCACTCCACGGAAAAAAGACAAGACGAAACCGAAAGAAAGAAAAGACTACATATTATGAAGTTACTGCTTTGGACATCACTGAGAAAATCATGCGCGGAGTTGCGCGATTACTTTCCGGCGTACGAGTGAGACAACGTGAGCTTACTGCACGATCTTTTATAGGCTGCTCAGAGCCTATGACCTTGGCAAATCTTTCTTTAATTAATATCTCCAAAAGAACAAAATAGTTTAACTCAAAATTTTTACAGGGACTTTCTATTGTCATGTTCTATCTGTTTTAATTTAATTTATTATTCCAAAGGGTTTCTGTAGTCTTAAAATTAAAGTCATCACATG
The DNA here is from genome assembly GCA_031002005.1 of Vandiemenella viatica. Classification (NCBI taxonomy): domain Eukaryota; kingdom Metazoa; phylum Arthropoda; class Insecta; order Orthoptera; family Morabidae; genus Vandiemenella; species Vandiemenella viatica. The sequence continues at coordinate 12,884,422 of JARYHS010008074.1, read as the reverse complement.
ACCAACTTAGGGGAATTTTTACGCACTTCAACAACAATCCGCGACAATCAATTTTTCAAAAACTTAATTACCAGACAAATGCTTAAACTTTTCACCGAAACCACTATATGTTCGTAATCGTCTTAATTAGGGCTATATACTGATATAAATTTCAAATTAATATTCCTATTAATTAAAAAGTTCATTTTGTTCTCTTAGTTAAAACTGCTAATTAAACTTTTCCAAATTATTTAATTTTACTACCAAAATATTGGGAACAATGCTGACTGTAGCTGGCGATAAAAGATCAGTTGTAGCTTTACGCGATTTAAAGATATTTGAAACTTTAGATTTTTACTTCTATGATCGCGTGTTTCAAAGCTTAAACAAAGCGGAATATCTCCTAAAATAAACATTTCGCGATATGATAAATACACTTTAAAATTATTTTTATGGCGAATTGTCCCTGTGGAAAAGATTACAGGAAAATTCCTTCAAGTTGACAATTGCTCTTCTCGAAATTTCTAAGTCCAACATAAGCAACTTTACAATCGATCTATAGAACATTTTACTACTAGGGAAACTAGAATTTGCCAAAATTCTAAGGTGCTTACACATCATTATCATTTCTGCAAATCATTGCAGGTCACATAAAGTACAGGAAACTCAAGATAAACATAAAATCTACACCAGAGTCATGTAGGATACTTCGGCGTGTGCACACCTCCCGAACCACATGACTCATTCTCTTTAACATGAAGAAGGTTTAAGACCAAAATATTGCATATATTTGTGTGTTCGCGGTATATGTTCATCTCCCGTCGCTGCCTTCAACTTTGGTGAGTGATGAGTCATTTTCCCTTTCCGAGTAATTTATACACAACGTAAAGCGTATGGCTCCTACGACTGTTTGTGATTAATGCTAGCGGCTATACCTCAGTAATGCGACATTGACCTTAATCTCTACTGTGACCCGCTCGGCATGTTTTTACCCATCAACCGCGACACTGATCTTCATCGCAACCACAATTTTATCTTCACCGCGACCTGTTCAGGATGTTCTTGCCCTTAGAGGATTGGTATTGTGAACCATTATGTTTGTTTATATTCAGTGGCCTGGTACATTGTGATGTGTGGTATAGTGGGAAGGATAGTTGGGAGAATGCTAAGTATTTCAGGGAATGATCTGAGAAAGACATAGCCCCAATGAAGGATCTCAAGGTCAGGAGAGAACTGGGTGAGAAAAAGAAGAGTTTGGTTATTGCACGTTTCCGTATGGACAGTTTTTTGCTTGAATTGTCGGTATGCGGGCCAATTCTCATGATAATTATGGTATATAAGGGCTTGTATCAGTTTATTGGGTAAATTTTATGACTATCCTGTTTATTTATTTCATTCGTCAGTGCACCTGGTTCTGTTTCTCCGGTTAATCGTTGGCTTATTCCATCTACTTCATTTACATTTTCACGTCGTTCCTCTGCCTGAATACCTCTGTTCCGTCAATGATTTTCTCGCCGCAGTGTTAGACGTGCTTCTCTTTCCTCCTCAGTTTCACTTTCCCTCACAATCTTTCGCCTTTGCAATGCGATTCGAGAATGCAGATATTCCCTTTTACGTTTTGGCATTTTTATATTTTGAATTTTTACCCTTTACTATTCAGTTTTTCCTGTTACGCATACAATTCACCTCATATAATGTCGGAAATCGGCCACAACACTCACGTATCTTTCTTCCTCAGAATGGTTTCTGAACACCATGTTTTACCTATGCACTTTTTTTATTATCATATTTTTACTTTTAACACTTCACTATTTAATTTTTAAATTTTCAATTATACATACACTTTTATTTATTAAAGTCAAGAGATCCATGCTCGTCACGTTTCTTCTCATATAACTATGCATATGCTTGTATGTAGGAAAGGCAAAGATACGATCGGCATCGCAAAAATTCCTTTTCCACTTGGGCGTTTTTGTCTTTATATTTTCACTCATCACACTTCACTATTAATATTTTAATTTTTCTGTTGTATGTACACTGTTATATATAAATGTGAACTGATATATATTTATCTTCCTCACTTCACTATTCACTTCCCAACTTTTCTGTTATATGTACACTTTAATTTGAAAAAGTCAGAGATATTTTATTTATTTGTCGTATGGCAAGCAACTAATACAATAATCATATATATTATTTCTATAAGGTACTTTTTTGTCACAAGCCTATATCTTCCTTCATACTTAACCGAAATCAATGAATGAGGTGTCATTTTAAAGCTTATGGTCTCCACTTTGGTTAAATCGTATTTTAAGCACGAAAGTTTTCGGAATTCGACCCTTAAAGGGCAAAAATGTAAATTTTTCTAAAATGCTGTTTTCTGTGTTACGAGTCAGTTATCTCCCTGGAAACCTATCTGAAACCATTTTATGAAGTATCGATTTAAAGATTAAGATCTCCGCTTTAGTGACGTCATATATTAAGCCAGAAAGTTTTCGGAATTCGACCCTTAAAGGGCAAAAGTATCAATATTTCTGCAATGCTTTTTTGTGTCACGAGCGATTTATCTCCCTTAATATCTAACCGATATAGATAAATGAGGTATCATATTAAAGAATAAGGTCTCCGCCATGGTAACATTATATTTTAAGACCGGAATTTTTCGTAATTCGACCCTTATAGGGCAAAAATGTCACTTTTTCTAAAATGCGTTTTTTGTATCTCGAGCCATTTATCTCCCTGGATATCTAACCAAAATCGATAAATGAGGTAGGATTATGCGGAGTAATGTCTCAGCTTTGTGACATCATGTTTTAAGAAAGAATATGTTTGGAATTCAACCCTTAAAGGGAAAAAGTATAAATTTTTCTATAACGCATTTTTGTGTCACGAGCGATTTATCTGCCTTAATATCTAACCGATATAGATAAATGAGGTATCATATTAACGAATAAGGTCTCCACCATGGTAACATTATATTTTAAGAAAGGAATTTTTCGTAATTCGACCCTTATATGGCAAAAATGTCACTTTTTCTAAAATGCGTTTTTTGTATCTCGAGCCATTTATCTCCCTGGATATCTAACCAAAATCGATAAATGAGGTAGGATTATGAGGAGTAATGTCTCAGCTTTGTGATATCGTATTTTAACAAAGAATGTGTTTGGAATTCAACCCTTAAAGGGAAAAAGTATAAATTTTTCTATAACGCATTTTTGTGTCACGAGCGATTTATCTCCCTTAATATCTAACCGATATAGATAAATGAGGTATCATATTAAAGAATAATGTCTCCACCATGGTAACATTATATTTTAACAAAGAAATATTTCGTAATTCGACCCTTAAAAGGCAAACATGTCAATTTTTCTAAAATGCTGTTTTTATATCTCGAGCCATTTATCTCCCTGGTTATCTAACCAAAATCGATAAATGAAGTAGGAATATAAGGAGTAATGTGTCAGATTTGTGAAATCATATTTTAAGAAAGAATATTTTTGGAATTCAACCGTTAAAGGAAAAAAGTATAAATTTTTCTATAACCGATTTATGTGTCACGAGCGATTTATCTCCCTTAATATCTAACAGATATAGATAAATGAGGTATCATATTAAACAATAAGGTCTCCACCATGGTAACATTATATTTTAACAAAGAAATTTTTCGTAATTCGACCCATAAAAGGCAAAAAAGTCAATTTTTCTAAAATGCGTTTTTTGTATCTCGAGCCAATTATCTCCCTTGATATCTATCCAAAATCGATAAATCAAGTACGATTGTGAGTAATAATGTCTCAGCTTTGCTGACGTCATATTTTAAGAAAGAAGTGTGTGGAATTCAACTATTAAAGGGAAAAAGTATAAATTGTTCTACAACGTATTTTTGTGTCACGAGCCTTATATTTCCCTTGATATCTAATCGATATAGATAAATAACATATCGTATTAAAGACTAAGGTTTCCGCCGTGGTAACATTATATTCTAAGAAAGGGATTTTTTCGTAATTCGACCCATAAACCACAAAAATGTCATTATTTCTAAAATACGTTTTTTTGTGTTTCGAGCCATTTATCTCCCTGGATTTCTAACTAAAATCGATAAATGAAGTAGGAGTATGAAGAGTAATGACTGAACTTGGTGACATTATATTTAACCTCACTATTCATCACATTTTATTCGCGAAATTTTCGCACGGGTCGTCTAGTAAATATATACAATGACAAGAACGTGGTAGCGTTCACAAGCTGATGTCCAATTCTTCCAGCCATTCTAAGAAGGAACTTGTAGCTCCAAAAACATCTTCATATGGTCCATCATACTTCCGTAGAGGGCATTCCCTGATAATATGCTCCACACTCTGGGAAGGAGCACCGCAGTCACATGCAGGAGAATCCTGAAGACCCCACTTATACAGCATGGCGTTGCATTTTGCATGGCCAGTTCTTAGGCGATTTAGTTTGACCCACTGGTCTCTATTTAGATGTAATCCTGGAAGTCCAGTTGTGGGATCTTTAATATCTGAATGTTTTGCAGATGTGGAGTTCCAGCTTTGTCACCATTTTTCCATGACATCAAAGTCAAATACATCTTGCCATACCGGATTTCTTGATTTAAGACGAGTGGGTGGTAAGTTATTTAGAACCTCGTGGATTGGGAGATCCTGTGGATGATCAGGATGGTGTAGTTTTATCCACTCACGTGCTGTTGCTTCTTGGCGTCTTATCTCTGGAGGTGGTATTTTGCTGATCAGGTGCAACCAGGGGACTGGGGTGGATTTTAGGGTGCCAGTTATTACTCTCATACACTCATTCAGGTGGACGTCGATTTTTCTAGTATGAGTACTACGTTGCCACACTGGAGCACAGTACTCAGCAACAGGGTAAACCATGGTGAGAGCGGTTGTTCGTAGTGTGTTCGCATCAGCTCCCCATGAAGTACCAGCTAGCTTCCCAACTTTTCTGTTATACGTACACTTTAATTTGAAAAAAGTCAAAGATATGATCAGAGATAACAAATATGCTCCTTTACACTTTTCATTTTTTTATCGTTGTATTTTAAATTTTCACGCTACGCTATGCATTATTTAATTTTTCTTTTATATGCACATCATTATTTATAAATGTCAACTAACATATATTTTTCATTGCAGACGGCTTTGATTCATTTTTTAAGTTTTCTGTTATACAAACACTTTTATTTATAAAAATTAAAGATACTATCCAAGATAGAATTCGAGATTCCCAATGGAATTTTTTCTTTATTTTTTTTTTTAAATTTCCATACGTCATTTTTTAATTTTTCTGCTATACGGACACTCTTATTTATAAATTTCAACTTATGCATCGCACCACACTTCCCCTTAAACTTTTATTTATAAAAGCCAAAGATACAAATCGAAATTGCAAATTTTCACTTTTACATATTGGCATTTTTCATCTTTATATGTTGCGTTTTGATACTTAACCACTCTTTTTATAATTTTTCAGCCACACAAAAACCAGTGCTTTGCACTAGAAACTTCAAAATAATACTTAAAATACATTCTTTGAATTAAGAAACTGTTCTACGGCGAACAATGACAAATACAGAGACACACACTCGTCTAATTCTAAATATATACCAGGTTGACCATTTTCATCCCCCATATCTTCCACACCCCCATAGCTACAGACTTCTAACAACCATACTGCACGACAACAGACACGATTCTACTACCACACATAAACACCAATGCTCTATGCTATGTAGTCGTGGCAGAAAAGTGATATCTGCGGAGACACATGCCTTTTGTCGAAATACGAAAATATCCTTGGTCGGCCACTTACAACCACCATATCTCCCACACAACCACAGTTTCTGAAATTCGGCCGCTGTTGTGATCGAAAGGTGATCTGTGTTACTACCACACACAAACGCCAGATATCTGTGATCGATAGTTTTCGCTGAAAAGTGATACACCATGACACTTTTGTCTTTGGCAGAAATATTAAAATACCACAGGATGACCACTTTCAACCCCCACATCTCCCACACCCCCAAAGCTACCGAAATCTAACAACCATAGTGCACTACATGAGATACTATTCTACTACCAAACACAAACACCAATGCTCTGTGCTAAGAAGTTGCGGAGACAGACGAAATACGAAAATATCCTTGGTCGGCCACTTACAACCACCATATCAAACAACGTACCACAGTTTCTGAAATTCGGCCGCTGTTGTGATCAAAAGGTGACTCTGTGCTACTACTACACACAAACGCCAGTTATCTGTGATCTATAGTTTTCGCTGAAAAGTGATACACCATGACACTTTTGTCTTTGCAGAAGTATGAAATTGCCACAGGTCGACCACTTTCAACCCCCATATCTCCCACACCCCCATAGCTACCGACATCTAACAACCATAGTGCACGACAGGAAAGACGATTCTACTACCACACACAAACACCAAAGGTCTATGTTATGTAGTTGTGGCAGGAAAGAGAAGTATACGGAGATATAAATTTTTGGTCGAAATATGAAAACGCCCTGCACTGACTAACTTTAATTATTATATCTCCCACATCCCCACAGCTATCGGCATTCGGCCAACGTTGTGCACGACAGGAAACTCCATGCTACTTCCACCCACAAACATCAGTGATCTGTGCTAGGTAGTGGTGGCTGAAAAGTGAAATATAGGAAAAAAACACGTCTATTTTTATATATATATAAGATTAATAGTTGTTTTGTAACATTACGTTTTGTGGTTGGGGAGAGGAGGGAGGAGGGTGGAATAGCAAACGTATACCTGAAAATGGTACATGTGTAATAGAAATTAATTAAAAAATAATAAGTAATTATAAATATTAGTAGTGAAGAATTATTCTAAAAAAAAACTGTTAAATATAACTGAATAAAAATAAAAGAATACATTTTTTGAAAGTGATGGGTTTGCAAGGATAGATGGTAAAGAGGAAGATAGTATTATCTGAGAGTGAGGTCCTGGGGGTGTCTGATATCCAGAAAGTGTTGGTAGCCATTTCCGATATATTGATATCAAACTCGGTAGGGGTGTCAAGGAGCAGTAAGTACAATCTTCACAGAAAGCACCTTGGTCAGTCTCATTTACTTGACTTTTTTAGATAAAAATTCTGTTAAAAGAAAAAGTAAATTACCAAATGGCTATATTCTTGATAATCTTTCTCAGTCAACAAGATGGCATCACAAGGATTCTACGGTTCTTGACATATCAAGGAATTTACCCCAAAAAGGATAATAGCCAAAAATTCCAATATATTTTAACACAGCATGATCTGTGTTTATTGCTCCTCAATACTATGTAAATGGCCAGCATAAATCCAATCAAACATAAACACAACTCAGCTTAAAAAAAAAAAAGAATAAAAAAGTGTCAACTGTTGAGTTCACTACTGGGTGAATGTCAAATAGTGCAAAGCTCTGAAGGAATGAGGTGGCTCTGTGAAACAGAATATAATTTTTTTTTATCTTATTTTTCTTGTATGATGGATTTTGGCACAGTAAAACAGATTCACTGAACAACTTAATGTTGTGGGCTATTTACTCAGTTCCAAGTTAATCAATTTTATATATAATTTATACCATTAAACTTTATTTAAAAAATAGATTCACTAAACATCATGGACACCAAGGAACATAACTGTCTCTCATTTATTCATAAGTAGAAGAAAAAAAGAAGATATGATATGCTTTCACAGTAAAAACAATTTTCATGTAGTCTATTGACCAACACCAAACTGCAACAGTAGCATATTGAACTTCTTATTCGAGGATTGCAAGCTCTACTTAAAATGTGCTTTGAGAAGGAATTTACACACATAATCCATTCATATTTTCTTCAAATATTCTTTTGAATTTCATACTGTCATAGAAATTTCCAGAATATACTTTCTGTGGTTGATTTAATTATTTAAGTGAGCCAGCCAGGTATAACTTGCAAGCCAACCACTCTCCAAGAGCAAACAAAATTAATCAAGTTTTATACTAGGGAATGCATCTAACATTGTGAAACTAAGAATTAACAATGGAAATAATAATAAGGTCTGAAATACTGCAGTTAAGGTAACTGTGTGATCTCGGCAAAATATCCAAAGCTCAGATTCTGAGTAAAGACAATCCTTCCTTAACTGTTCATTTTGATTCACATTTGGTTATTAGTGAGATTAATATTCAAGATGGGACAACAGAAAAGATGATGTAAGCACCTTACTATCGAAGAGGTTAGGGAAAGGGAAGCTCAGTTCACCAGGCCGATACCGATTCTAAAAACAACTAAACAAACCGTTTATAATAATATCCTTTACATTTCTAATGGTTCCGGAACGTTTTAATAATAAATATCAAAGTGATAATAAGATTTGGTTAACATTCCCATGTTGCGACTTTTCAAGAGTAAATTGTAGTTCATTTGGACAATCTCAGGACCTTAAGAGTACATTTAAACACGTCCCGTAATAGTCTCTCCAATATTAAATAAGTTCTAAACAAGGTCATAAACATTTAACAGAAGATAATAGCAAACCTAAAATTTGAATTCTACTAAGCAGTTAGCCACTGAGACAGACATGGATTTCAGCTAAAATAATATATTTCAATAAATAAAAACTTTTGGAAAGTACTTAAAATTAATAAAGGAACATTGTAAAAGTAATACCTCGGCCTGAAAAGCTGTAAATAAAAAGTCAAATTGTATGATGAAAGGTAGAAAATTACCGATTCTAAGGAAGTTCATATCTTTTAAACTACCGAACCGATTTGGATAATTTATACACCAGCATAATCAGCGAAAACGGGAGATCATTTCTAAAATAGTTTGAAGCCCGAACTCTAAAATTTCCTACCATAAGTTTTTTGCTCACAAAGTTTGAAATAACCGTATAATCCAAAGTAGCAACACTCCCCCAACTAAATAAATCTATAACTCCGTTCTGAAGCACTTAAAACATTATTACAAAGAGACACAAAACACGTATTTTTGCTTGATCTACACACCATGAATTTCTGGTAAACATCAGGATATAAATCAGAAATTTCTATGTATATTTTGATCACACTAGTCCTGATTCCATATAGGAAGTTGCGCTGCCATGACACGGTCAGTCTGGCCTGAATCTCTGGAGGAGCAAGATGTGTGCTGGCTAGATTGAGGCGGGCGAGCCTCGTGTGGCTTAGGCGTGGGACGAGTCTTCAACTTGGGCTGGCACAATGGCCGATAGACGCCATCTTAGGATTTTTCAGTTGCATAGTACAGTGTTTTGGTTTTGAACTTCAATTTTATCGGGGGAATTCTTGGTTTCGGTTATGCTTCTCTACTTGCAGTCTGTTGTGTGAAGAGAGTCTGATGCCTTGCTAACTGCATAAGTGTAATACAGCGACTTTTCCAGAATATAGTTGAACTTGTGAAATTCGAAAAACTGATTTGGGGTATAAACGAACAGGTGGCGACCATGTTTAACAGCAGTTAGCAATTCCAATAGGCAACACACGGTCAACCTAATAATTTTTTAGACATTTATTTCATCCTGGCTAGTTGAGGTGCTAAAAGCTGATCTCACCCCCGAAGATCAGCTGGGCTCCTTACAATGAGCTGGTATTTCAAGAGAATCATAATGGATGTAGGCTGACCAATAATTGTAATGGTTTAATGGATAGTGAGGTATTATGTATAATAACAACTAATCTTTTTATGTTATTTAATTGATAAATTAATGTAAAATCCAAAACCATCCAGATTTCTGAGATTCCAGATCAATACCATGGCTTACCTCACACACTTTATATCTATATAGGTAGAAATTTCTTTGATTTCTGAAATCATCCGTGTATAGTATGCAAATTTTCTGTCATAAGCAAGTAATGTAGGATTCTTGGCTGCAAATCTTTCATTTGCTAAAGTTTTGTCATAAGTCCAGAGGCTGCTATACCTTCTCCATCTAAATGGGGAAAATTTATACATGATCACATTAACATTTTACAATTTATATAACATAGAAAACAATTCAATATTAATAAAACTTTCAAAATTCAGTTACAAATGACAGCATACCACAATGGAAAAGGAAGATATAAATGTGGTAACACATGCACAAAAGTCAAAAGGTAATATTTTAGAGATTTAGTATAAATTTTGTTTTTTAGAGATTTTCTCTTAAAAAAGAAATAGTTTTAAAAAATATGCTGATTAGTGATATCTCGATAGGAAAATTATAAATACCTAAGGAGATAGTGAGAAAGTTCAGTAATCACACTGGAAACAGTATCTTGCACAGATAATACTAATTCAATGACTGCTTGAGTTTTCACTACATCATCATAAAAGGAATACAAAAAGTCATGGCCTGTTTGTGGATCCTGGATTGGCTTGCATTCCACACAAGTATGTTTTTTCCACCGAGGCAGCCACTTGAGTCTGAAATACCACCATCAATCCACATTATTTACAGATGAGTAAAGCAATTTAATACTTTCATAATAAAAGAAGTTTGATTTAATGTATGGGAGAATGATGAAACACGTTCAGATCAACAAATCAGAATGATACTGAATATTAAGTCAGACCATTAACAGATAGTTAAGACAGTGGTTTATAGCTAAATTGTTGTCTATCTGAAGTTCAAAAGAACACGTATAACTTAAAAGCTACAGTGTATTAAACTCAACTGTTATACACTTGCCGATACACAATTTACATAACTTTCTGAGCCTCGATGCTGACACATACAGTCACATCGATACTAGTTTTTAAGCTGAAGTCACTGTTTCTCGGTGCCAATTTAGAAATTTTACAAATGTGAGTAAGAGCTTAGATATATCACACATAAAGTAACTGGCCAAATTATAAAAAATAATAAAGTATTTGATGATCTTCTGGTTGTTTAAATGTAAAGAAACAACAAACTGGGAAAGGGAATTGGATTGTCATATTTAAATATAAATGTACATAGTACTAGCTAGTGGATTTTTTAGTTAAAACCCACTAGTTCTAAGGATGAGTTCAAGTATCCAAGCTAAAAGTGCCAAACTGGAATGTCAAATTGTTTATGATTGTTTTTGGTGGAAGAATCATAGAACATATTTGTTTGTGCTTTAACTTGAGTTCAAATGAAACTGCTCCTACCTCTTATTACTAAAATGTATGTTATATTCACGTGGTGAGTCTCAGTGAGTACTTATCTGATCCCCTCGCCCTAAGCCCTGCTGCAGTAATGATTAAGCTTTATGGAAGAATATTGTAAAGTGTGTTCATGTTTTTGAGTGTGTTACAGCCCTTCTTCCTACATCTATCATTACTGATGGATTTATTTCTCCATCCTTCCTTATTTTCATTGCATAATAGCATTTTCAATATCACTATTAGGAAACTGACAACATTCTAATGAATATGACACTACCTACATATTCTTGAATAGGTTTCAAATTATACAGGGCGTTCGCCGGGAAACGCTACCCACTGTTAGCGCTACAAGGAAGAAACTGCTCCCGGCGAACGAGCGGTCAGCTCCCGGCATTGTTCGACCGTCGGCCGCGGACTATTTCATAATAATTACGCTTCATAAACTTGTAAGTGCTAAGCATTTAAATGTGATGTAATTCATTAGCTTACCTTATAAAAGATGCTGGAAGTGTTGACCCTCTTGTGTAATGCACATTTCACATCTTCTGAACATATTTCGAGACACACGCTGCCCTAACTGACTTATGATTTTTTGGGTGACTGTTCTAGTTGAAAAGCGATTTCGTCAATTTTCTCCTCTGTGAGAATACGGTTGACCGACAGTCTCTTTTTGTTAAAAAATGAACCCGTTTCTCTTACTTTTTTAACCAGACGCAGAATTGTTGATTTAGCTGGCAGTAAAGCGCCAGGATATTCGCGACGAAATTTACTGCGACACTTTTTAAACGACTTCTTCTTCACATATGTATCGTAGAGAAATATTCTTTGTTGCAAACTGTAACGTACCATAATTTTACTCACACTCAAACACGGTACAGATTAGTAAGAGTATGAAGCCCCAAACCAGCCAAACCGCAAAGAAACGTTTATTCACAACACTGATTAATAAGAGACTGAAGTCACAAACTAGCTACAATGCAAAGAAACCGTTCTTAACAATGTAAGGGTCAAATTATACTGCGTCACTGCACTGTTGGGGCAGCGGAGGTGTTAAACAGTGCGGTGATTCACGGCGCCGTGTGGCGGGAGTTGCTGGCTCCACTGACCCAGCAAGTTGCCGACGGCAACAGGCTGGGAGGGTAGCGTTTCCCGGCGAACGCCCTGTACAACTTATCCAAATTTTTCTGACTTAGTATCAAGCTCTACAAGCAGAATAATTAACTATTTCTTAGCAGATAGCACAACATTATTTTCATGGAACTTATACCCCTACTACTTAATTATGCACATTTTTCTTCAAATTCATTTAATTTTTGAGATAAATTAATCACTGCTTTGGCTTATTCTTCATTCTAATCACTGAATCTCTTACCTACGAATAGAATTTCCTTTATGCATCTCAACTAGTGCTAATTTGTGATCATGGTCATACTTTCCCATCCACAAATTCTCAATTCCTCAGCCAACATCCATCCAGGCCTCACTATCTGTAATTACCTAATATACACTCCAATCAAACACTTCTTATTTTTGAATTACCGGTACTCCAAACCCAGCTGGTTTAACATATCAGTTATTGTTTGTGTTCTAGCTTCCCTTAATTTAACATCATACAAATCCTGTATCTGTTAACCATAATGTCAGTCCCACAATATTTTGCCTCTGGCAACACCTTGACCAAGTTTTCATACAACATTTCCAGCAATTAACTGACACATCCCCTTTATTTTATTTTATTACAATGGAGAGCACCCTCCAGAATTTCCCTACACACCCATTTTTTACCTTTCCTAAACTCTCATACTTTCACCCTCTACAAATTTCCACTTTAAAATCTTTCAGTGTTTTTGGTAGATTATTCATCGTGTGTCTAGATAATTTATTGCAATCTCTGAGACCCTTACCTACAAAAGAAAATCTTCCCACACCCCTATGCCTAATATCTAGTGCCAGCTTGTGGACATGGTTATCTTCTTCCTTCCATGCTCCTATTTTAATAGTTCCATAATTACATTTCAATGCCTTATCACCCTCTTTAATAGAGGCATAAATTAGAAACATTCCTGTACGACTTTCTCAATGTGTCCTGATTGGCTGAGATTATACCATACAGTTCTGTAAAATAAAATTATTATTATTATTATTTTTTATTTTTTTAAAAACAGAAACAAGTTAATATCGAAATGAAATAAAAACACAGAGCACTTCCTGAATTCACATCCCCTATGAACTGTAGGTGGAAATTGACTTACCAGATCATTATGGACACCTTACACTCCCTCGGCTTCAATATCAGATAAATCTTACTATCCTCGCAAACCCATCGCTTGCATTTATATTTCTTAGATTTTTTTATCATTAACATCGTACATAATTTTATGAAGAATTTTCACTATCCTATTATATAAAACGCTAACGTGGCGTCTGCGTACGTCATCTATAGCTGCTACACGTATTGGCTACAGAGCGGTCACGTGACAGCCGTCACTCGCTAATCAACAGCCACCATATTGCATTCCTTCCTTCATGTTGCATTTTGTTTATTTACTACAGCTAGATGCAGAAACTCATATAAGTAGAAGAAGATTCAATATTTAAGCTATTTTGCCTGTATCAGTTAGACGCAGAAATTCCGGTAAGGAGAAGGGAATTCAATATTTACGCTATTTTATCTGTATCAGTGATAAGGACTAGGTTATACCATAACCTAAGAATTTTTTAGGCAGACGGTAAGAATCAACGAAGTTTATTAAAAACTAGGAGAAACATACGTAATGCGAAATGTATTAGTCAAATAAATAACAGTTATCCGTTTTCGAAATTATAGTCCCCGTCATATGAAGTGAAATGCATTTATTTATTTTAAAATATTAACCAAATACTCTGATAATCTAACCAGAGTAACGTATTCATATAACGAAAGATATAATTAAAAATGATTATTTTCCTTACAAGCTTTTCCTGAATAAATTCCTACTACCATTATAGATGATACCCTTAGTATTTGATACATGTGTTAGCTATTATATGAGATTTAAGACATATTGCTTTTTATTTATCTATGACGGCCAAATGCAAAAATTAAAATTAATGTAAGGAGAAAGGTATTTATTCTATGTTTACATTATATTACCTGTATCAGTTAGATGATGAGAAACAATTAAGTTAATTCAAAACTCAGAGAAATGTACGAATCGCGAAATGTATCCACCCAGATAAATGACCATTAACCATTTTTGATATTATAGTAAAATAAAAGTAAAATGAAATTATTTAAATAAATCATAGTAAAATACCCCGATAATCTAACCACAGTATGGTACTCTTATCACGAAAATATAATTAAAAATGGTTGATATTCGCTTTTCCATACAAGTTTTTCCAGAATAAATCCACCATAGGTGCTGCCTGTCGTTATTCATATGAGGGTAATAAAAGCTATGATTTTCGAATGTAACGTTGTGGAGGTTGTAGCTAAGTAGACCAGAATGGTAACTGACACATTTTGTTGCAGCATAATTCGCTCTGAAATCAGTTTTACAAGCCATTTAAACTGCTTTAATAAGCACCATGTTCCTGAACGTATTAATTAATGCGGGTGAAAGTAGTTCCATTTCTATCGTGCTGAATTGTGCCTGGACCAGGAATAAAACTGATATTACATGCACAGCAAAAGTTTTCGGGAATCCTAATTTGTTTTTAATTGTATTTAATTTTATTGGTTCCATACTTCCGTCGTCATTAATTCAGTAGAAGTTACTGCAGTATTGCTATGTGAACAGCAAATCAAATATTTAGAACATTACAAATTCAAAGAAATTAGCAATATGTAATGACAATTCCATATAATTAACCAATTGCAAAAAAAGGAACTGCCAGAATATGGTGTTCAAACCGTCGTTTTTGACGGGCTCGAAGCTAGTATATATATATATATATATATAAAACATTAGGATAGGATAAAAAATCACCCCTTACCAAAGAAGGGGATTCCTGCGGCGTTGGTACATGAAAAAAAAAAAAAAAACGATCACACAAAGAACAGAATTTTCGAGCATGGCTCTTCCTCAGTAGAAGTGAGATGGCTGCATGGAAGCGCTGCCGGCGACCAAAATCAATAAATGAGGCTTCGACTTAAATATTAAATTATCCGCTATGGACACATCATATTTTAAGAAAAAGCTTTTTCCAAATTCAACCCTTAAGGGACAAAAATATCATCATTTCTCAAAACTTTTTTTTACCTCGCTTGATAACCGAAATCGATAAATGAGGTATCATTTTAAAGATCAAAGTGGCTGCTTTGGTCAAACCATATTTTATAAAAGGAATATTTTGGAATTCAACCCTTAAAGGGCGAAAGTATCAATATTATTTATACAACATGTTTTTTTTTATTATTATTACAAGCCATTTATCTTCCTCTATACCTTGCCGAAATCGATAAATGATATATTGTTTTAAAAATAAAGGTCTCCAGCTAGGTAAAATCATAAATTAAGAAAGAATTTTTCGGACTTTGGTGCTTAAAATGGCAGCGTGTATGAGACAGTTTAGACCCAAGTCCCTAGATTGCAGCAGCAGATATCACACAGATGTCAATAAGCTTTTTTGTATCCAATAAGTAGATTTTCGGATATTTTGTTTTTTTCTGTTACGGAAACACTGTCGTTTTGCTATACAATTGCAATGTAAACATTTTATTCACACAGCAACAAATATTTCAGTGATGTTGATATGTTGTGTGCATTTTGTTCAGGTTGGTTTTATTCTGTTACGGTCAGTAATATGTTGCGAGTATTTTGATGCAATGTAATAACATTTTTTTTTTTTTATAAATATTTGCTACAAAAGTACGGTTCTACTTTTCATTATATTACAAGCATTCAACCTCACTATTCATCGCATTTTATTTGCAAAATTTTCGCACGGGTCGTCTAGTTTTTTTTTTTTTTTTAAATATATAGATTCAAGTAAGTTGGCAGATGTTATAAAAATCATTTTAGCAACAATAGAACAGGAAATAATGCTCTGAGGTAATATTAATATGGGAAGGAATGACAAAATTACCCATCAGAGTTGAATATATGGGGGCAGCAGCAACAAAAAAAGACTTCAAACACACAAAAAACACCACATTTGAGGCTTCCCTTGTTCATGATACTATAAACATATGACTGATCTCATACAGACACCACTGTCAACACCGCCACATGAATGATGGTTCAACCTTTACAATCGGAGTGGAAGTGTTGGTGCCGCAAAGACAATGGTTAATGACTCAGCTGATGTAATGTACACCACCCAACTTAACCTACTTATTTTTCATGAGAAAGGCAGTGACTTAAGGCTTGTTTACATGGTTCACTTTTTATAATCACCTCCAATGAATCACTATAGTGAAATTGAAGATGATGTTTACATGTACTGGCACAAGTGAAACATTCTATTCACTTCAAAATTACATCAGACGGACTTGTGCTTATTGGAATGGATTTAGTTAGCAGAAACCTTGCCGAAAAAAATAAAAGTTACTTTGTGAAGAAAGTTAATAGAAAAAAGAGATGTTGATTGACAAAAAATTGGATCTTGTGGCGTGGTAGAATTAGGGCCTCAGCAACCACGCTGAAAAGGTTGGTACGCAGGACAAAAAGGCATTTAAAAATGATATTCAAATGTATGAATCACAATTTGAAGATTTTTTATAAAAAATCTCACCGCTAACTACAAGACAGTATACTATGATGAGAAAATGTTTTCCAGACAAACTGAAGATACAAATTACTCTCAGGTTTCTTATAACTGCAGTCTCAATCAGCTGCTTTCAAACACTTGAGGCTGCATTTCTTGTACTTAGATGCACAATTAGCACCACTTTTTTATGGTTTTAAAACTTTAGTTAATTCACTAGAACACCTGATTTGGATAGTTTTAATTTTTCTCCTGATGTTTTTTACTGTCAAAGTACGGGATTCAACTAATTAATCAGGTCCTTCATTGCTCTATCCCTTTTGTTTTTTATTTATATAACTTTAAAAAAATTTGTGTTCTGTAAATACTGCTGGTTATGGAATGATAATAAAAATAAAGAATTGTGTTTTTCTTTCCATTTAAAAGCCATTGTGTGTTGAAAACAACAACACTGAGAAACAAACAACTGATCTAGTAGGATGTTTCATTCCAATATTTTGATTGTTTACGCACATAACCCTTAATGATTCATCTGAGTGAAACACTAATAATGAACGGAAAGTTTAAACCATTTCATCTGTCATCTTGGATGATCACTTTGGAAGTTTCACTGTTTACACAGTTCACATTCCTTTAACTGCGAGTGATTCATCCAGAGTGATTACAAAAAGTGAATAGTGTAAATGCACCTTTACTAACAATAATTGTCATCAATTGATCAAATCACTTCTTAGCTTTGATATTTCACTAGATTTCTCACTGCATATCTGAAATCTTGATGTGTTGCCACTGTTGATAATTCTCAGCTTCCTTGTGACTTTTCTGAAGAGACAGTCTGTCAATCTTCTTGACTGATCCAGTAAGTCACCATTTTTTATATGGCCTCCCTCCACCAACATTCCATTTCAAAATAAATTTCTATAATTTTCGCCATTTCTTCTCATTTTATGCCGAAAGAATTCTGAGGCTGATAAGGGGAGAAAGACTTGTGGAGACTTCCTGAATATTGGATGCAAGATACAAACGGCATTCTACATCAACAATTTTGCAGCTATGAAAGTGAAATAAATTTTATTTTACTCCTAACGGACTGCTCTTTCATTTGCTATCAAGCAAGGCATATTTACTATTTTCAAAAAGAGTGAAATAAAATTTGCCAACCAAACTAGAATCTAACTAATTTATATTTCCTAAGTTATTGATTTGAAAGTATCTTTAACAATTCTATGTATTTGAAAATCCTTACTGAGCGATTTTGAAGTCACTACCTGCTTTCTCTGATTTATTATTAAATTTTGAAATATTGTTCCAGTGAATGCTTTAGGATAATGCAACAGAAAATACTATCTTGCTCAAATACTTTCTCAAAACTATAAAAACCTGGTTTCTAGTTTGAATTAACTTAGTAACTGCCTTTAAAAATGATATGCAATGCTATTCAATTTAACTCGTGGCTCTGAGGACAAAATTTTTAGGTTACCTTACAACTATTATAGTTGCAGTGTGACTATCATAAGGTTTTTCAAGTATGATAGAACTCTGTTTCAATCAAGAACCTGACATAATTGATCCCATACAACACAGTTGTAATCTCTTTTACAATAAAAGATTCAATGATATATACATTTTTTAAGCACAAAGTAATTGTTAATCATTTTGGAGCAGCTATATCACCTCATACACACTATGAACAAACTGCAATCTGTCCACCTTACAACTACACTATGTATCACAAAAAATGTAATTTAGTTAGTAATCCAGGGGTGTTTAGCACTTGGTAACTTTTTATTCTCGCTCTTGTAGAAAAGTGGACGTCTCTTTATTTCTTTATTTTACTGATACTTCAATACAAAAATCTTGGAGTTTTTGGCTTATATCTACTGAATTCATGGAGAGATATCTGATCAGCAGGTTTTATCAGCATCACTCTCACCTTCTTGCTGAGTTTTAATTTAATACGTATTTTTATAACCAGTAAAACTTAGTCACTCAGTTCCATTCAAGGTCTTACATTCTCAGATAAAAGTCCTCCATTGTTGTTAAAAAAAAAGGAGTCTGGAATCTAGTGCTATCACTCAGTGAAACCCAAGTACAAAGTCATCTTGGATGATGCTGAAAAAGAGTGATGCAAATAAAATGACTGTGAACACAAAACTCCAGTAAGTTAATTCTTTGTCCCTTCTCTGATGTGTGTTGTAAGGTACAATCCTTCAGTAGTATTCCTGAAGATGGCATTTGAGTTACCATAGATTCTTTCTGTTCCCTTGTTTGCATATTGCTTACTGTATATTCTAGTTTGGAACTGCTCTCAGGAAAGATAAACTTGTAGAAATAGATGATAACATGACAATACTGCATCTTTTGAAACTGTTTGTTTCCAGTCAGATCACTCCTAAGCCACCATTGTACAATGTGTAAGGAAAGAAACATGTACAATATTATCTTGTTAACATAGTCACACATAGCGAGAAGATTACAACGATTATATATCCAAAACATGCAACGATTATGGTGACAAAATTCAAATAAAATAAATCTGTGGTTAACAATTCATGTCCTGGATTTTAGGTTTGTCAAGTGTTACAGACCATAAATACCAATTACTCCAGTCAGAACATTATTTGCAGTTCAAAATGGGAAAAAGCTCTATAATATGTTCCACTACCAAGCATATTAATGTTCAACCTACACAATTTAAAGTTGTTTGGTAAGCAAGGCACTAGATTCTGTGCAAAAACCTTACTTTTCAAGAAATCTGCGAGTACTGTGTTGCACAATGCTAGAGATGTCATTTGGAGTAGGTCTAAGGACTACATCTGGTACACTCAGCACAGTGTCAACCTGGAAGACTGCCACCTTTCCTGATAACATATCTCGGAAGCTTTCCAGGTTTCGTATCGCCAACCTGCAATATAATCATAAATTTCCTTTATCAACTGTAGACCAGGTCACAGATCCACAAGAACTAGAGACTTATAAACAGCAATATAAGACCGACAAGTTCAGCAGCAGAAATTGTACACTAAACATGTTAAAAGTAAATACTAGTATGAGGTGTGTTTTTTAAGTTTGAAAATAAGTACACAACGAAAGGTTATTTCAAAAAAGTTAAATTATTTTCAGAAAGTACATACTTTAATCTATTTTTTGATATGGTTGCCAAGTTTGTTCAAACACTTCTGATACCTCTCAACAAATTTTAAAATACCTTCTTCATAAAAACTTGCCGCCTGCTCTGATAACCAAGAGTTCACTGCCGTTTTCACGTCGTCGTCATCTTTGCTTTGTAACGGTTGCCACTGAGGTGTTGTTTGAGGTGGAGGAACAGATGGTAATCGCTCGGCGCAAGATCAGGACTGTAGGGTGGGTGGTCTAAACTTCCCAGCCAAAACAGTCCAACAAATTGCGGGTGTGACCTGCAGTGTGAGGCCTTGCATTGTCATGGAAAAGGACAATTCCCTTTGTCAGCATGCCGCGTCTTTTATTTTGAATCACTCTGCGTAGCTTTCTCAGGGTTTGGCAGTATGCTTCTGCATTGATAGTGATTCCACGTTGCATGAAGTAGACCAACAAAACACCATGCCTATCCCAAAACACCAACACCATGATTTTGCGCTGGGACAGAGTCTGTTTGGCCTTCACCTCTACAGGCGAGTGTGTGTGTCACCATTCCATGCTCTGTTGCTTCGATTCGGGTGTGATATGCGAAACCCATGTCTCGTCTCCGGTTACGATCTGACTCAAGAAGCCATCACCTTCTTTGTGATAACGAGTCAAGAACTTCATCGCACACTCAAATCTTTGGTTTTTGTGGTCCTCTGTTAGGAGTTTTGGGACCGAACGGGAGCACAGTTTCCAAAACTTTAGGTGTTCAGAAACAATTTTGTAAGGCAATGATCTCGACACGTCAGGAAATTCGTTTGAGAGACCTGTTATTCTGAAGCACCTGTTCTCCCAAATCCTCGCTTCAACTGAAGCCACCAAATGGTCTGTAATTGAAGAAGGGAGTCCGGAGCAGTCCTCACCATGGATGTTGTCACGGCCATCTTTGAATTCTCGTACCCACTTATGCACTTTGCTTTCACGCATAACAGTATCACCATACACTTCGCAAATCTGTCGATGAATTTCTGCAGCAGACAGGCTCCTTGCTGATAAAAACTGTATCACTGAGCGAACCTCACACGCAGCGGGCGAGTTGATAGTCTTATACATTTTGAAAGCACAGAACATAACCGGTACAGGTTAGCTACAGAGCTGAAACTAAGCACAGTTTGCTCCTGAGGTATGCCGGTACACGATGCATGTGGTCGTTGTGGTATGCACGCGAACAACTAGTGTCTACAACAAAATGGATCTTACTCAAAAAACTTGCCACGTATTATTACTCAGATGAGGATGGAAGGAAAAATCTACAATTTCATGCCCTAATGTAATACACACTTAACGTGGATCATCTTCAAGACTCATACGACCATATTTAAATTCAGGAATCCATCTTTCTACTTTTCTAATTGAAGGTGAAGAATCCTCATATACCTTTAACAATTGTTCATGAATTTGTTTTGATGCTACACCTTCCAAAAATAAGAATCTTACTACTGAACAATATTCAATTTTTTCCATTTGGCCAATATACTGTGTCACGTCAACTTTAAACAGCTTTAAATATATAAATAAACAATCTGATGTACTTGATACCTCACACATGTTAACAGAAAAGTAGTACCAACATTACACAAATAATAATAATAAAAAGAACCTATGAGCGCCATCTCTTATCAAACGACACAAAACTTAATGTACAACCTTGCACTAATCCACTTTCCATAACAATAAATGGCCACGAAAAGATGTTATTCATATGGAACCCAAAAGTAACGAAGAGCTGTCCATGCCATCTCCCATGATACCAATAATTTCAGCTATTGTTTCACCAGAGGTGATGTTTAACTTCATAGAGCCTTTGGTTTATTTTTTTATTTATTTATTAAGTACGAATGTGGTGAGGACCAAACGATAAACCATATGCTCGAGTGCCCTATGTGCCCATCATCCTGCAACAAAGATGACCTGTATCGAGCAACACCGAATGCTCTTGAGGTTGTGAAGTACTGGGCAAAATGAGTTTAAAGTTATTAATTTGTACAATGTATTTAACTGTGTATTTAATGTGTATGATTCGAGATTTTTTTTTTTTTTTTTTTTTTGGGGTCGTCAGTCTTTTCACTGGTTTGCAATCCTTGATCCCTTCCTATCCTTACAGCCCACGTCCTCAATTATCTGCTTCATATATTTTAATCTCTGTCTTCCTCTACAGTTCTCACCTTCAACTGTTCCCTCCACTAACAAATTACCCAATCCTGCATGTCTCAAAATATGACCTACCAGCCTGTCTCTACTTTCTGTAAGCTTCTTCCACAAACTTCGTTTCTCACCAATCATTTCCAAAACTCGTTCATTTCTTACTTTGTCTGTCCACTTAATTTTCAGCATTCTTCTGTAGCACTACATTTCTAATGCTTCAATTTCCTTTATTTCCGGTATTCCAAAAGTCCATGTTTCGCTACCATAAAGTGCTGTGCTCCACACAAAGAGCTTTAAAAAGTTATTTCAATTCCTAGTTCAATATTTTAAACTAAAAGGTTTCTCTTTTTCATGAAAGCTCTTTTTGTTAGTGCTATTCTGCTTTTAACATCATTCCTGCTACGGCCATTGGTTGTAATTTTACTGCCCAAGTAACAGAATTCTCTTAATTTCTCTATTGCATCTGATCCTATTTTTATATTTAATCCATTAGTATTGGTATCATTTCTGCTACATTTCATCACTTTTGTCTTGCTTTGATTTATACACTCCTGGAAATTGAAATAAGAACACCGTGAATTCATTGTCCCAGGAATGGGAAACTTTATATACACATTCCTGGGGTCAGATACAACACATGATCACACAGACAGAACCATAGGCACATAGACACAGGCAACAGAGCATGCACAATGTCGGCACTAGTACCGTGTATATCCTCCTTTTGCAGCAATGCAGGCTGCAATTCTCCCATGGAGACGATCGTAGAGGTGCTGGATGTAGTCCTGTGGAACGGCATGTCAAGCCATTTCCACCTGGCGCCTCAGCTGGACCAGCGTTCGTGCTGGACGTGCAGACCGTGTGAGACGACGTTTCATCCAGTCCCAAACATGCTCAATGGGGGACAGATCTGGAGATCTCGCTGGCCAGGGTAGTTGACTTACACCTTCTAGAGCACGTTGGGTGGCACGGGATACATGTGGACGTGCATTATCCCGTTGGAACAGCATGTTCCCTTGCCGGTCTAGAAATGGTAGAATGATGGGTTCGATGACAGTTTGAATGTACAGTGTCCCCCTCGACGATCACCAGAGGTGTACGGCCAGTGTAGGAGATCGCTCCCCACACCATGATGCTGGGTGTTGGCCCTGTGTGCCTCGGTCGTATGCAGTCCTGATTGTGGCGCTCACCTGCACGGCGCCAAACACGGATACGACCATCATTGGCACCAAGGCAGAAGCGACTCTCATCACTGAAGACGACACATCTCCATTCGTCCCTCCATACACGCCTGTCGCAACACCACTGGAGGCGGGCTGCACGATGTTGGGGCGTGAGCGGAAGACGACCTAACGGTGCGCGGGACCGTAGCCCAGCTTCATGGAGACAGTTGCGAATGGTCCTCTCTGATACCCGAGGAGCAACAGTGTCCCTAATTTGCCGGGAAGTGGCGGTGCCACTGGCGACAACATCGATGTACTGTGGAGACCTCGCACCCCACATGTTGAGCAATTCGGCAGTACGTCCACCCGGCCTCCCGCATGCCCACTATACGCCCAAGCTCAAAGTCTGTCAACTGCACGTACTGTTCACGTACACGCTGTCGCGGCATGCTACCAGTGTTAAAGACTGAGATGGAGTTCCGAGCTCCGTATGCCACGGCAAACTGGCTGACACTGACTGCGGCGGTGCCCAACCGCTGCGCAGCTAGCGCCCTTCGACGGCCAACACTGCTGTTCCTGGTGTGTCCGCTGTGCCGTGCGTTTGATCATTGCTTGTACAGCCCTCTCGTAGTGTCCGGAGCAAGTATGGTGGGTCTTACACACCGGCGTCAATGTGTTCTTATTTCAATTTCCAGGAGTGTATTCAATCCAAAGTCTTCCTTCAGTAATTTGTTCATGCCATTCAGTAACTTCTCAATATCCTCAGCCCTCTCTGCTAACAAGACAATGTCATCAGCAAATCATAGCATACTGATTTCTTCTCCACAAAACTTTATGCCACATGGAAATTTTTCTTTGACTTTCTTCATTGTTTCTTCTACATACAACTTGAATATTAACGGGGATAGACTACAACCTTGTCTCACACCCTTTTTAACTAATTCATGTCTCTCGTGATTCTCTACTTTTATTATAGCCACCTGATTCTTATATAGTTTATAGAGTATTCTTCTATCTCGGTACTTTAGACCTGACTTCTTTACAATTTTGAACATCTTGTCCCACCTAACATTATAAAAAGCTTATTCTAAATCAACAAATGCCATAAAAGTATATTTGTTTTTTTGATCCGCCCTTCAACTATTAATCTTAAAGACAGAATTGCTTCCCTTGTACCGCAATTTTTCCTAAACCCAAACTGATATTCACCTACTATCTCTTCTACTACCCTTTCCACCCTTCTGTATATTATTCTGGTCAATAATTTTGAAGCATGTGTTGTTAGACTAATGGTGCGATAATTCTCACATTTGTCGGCTTGTGCTTTCTTTGAAAGTGTGAATATGATATTTTTATTAATATCCTGTTTCATAGCTTTTTGATATCAGCTTGAATAATCCTTTCATTCCTTCCTCGCCTAGGGATTTAAGAAGTTCTGCAGTGATCTCATCAATTCCAACTCCTTTATTTGCTTTCAAGTCATTCAGAGCTTTAATAAATTCTGTCCTCAAAAAAGGATCTCCTAAGTCATCAACGTCGACATCGCCTTCCTTTTCCATTTCTCTATTGTTCAAGTCGTCCCCAACTTACAGTTTATCAATGTATTCTTTCCATCGGTTAGCTCTATCTTCTGAGCTTAAAAGTGGTTTCCCATCGGCAGCTTTAATGTTCATACCACTTTTCTTCATTTCTCCAAAATTCTGTTTGATCTTTCTACATGCAACATCTACTTTACCTACAACCATTTCCTTTTCTAATTCTTCTCATTTTTCTTATAGCCATTTTTTTTGCTATTTTGCATTTCCTACTTATTTCATTTCTAAATTGCCTGTACTGCTCTCTTCCTGTTCCATCCTGAGCATTTTTGCACCTTCTCCTCTGATCCATCAGCTCCAAAATTTCTTCTGTCATCCAAGGTTTTCGGGCAGCTTGTTCCCTAAAGCCTAATGTTTCTTTACCAGCTTTATTATTTTGCTTTTTAATGTATTTTATTCGTCCTCGGTTGAACTCCTTTCAGAGTGACTTCTTACACCTAAGTCTACCATTTCTGCAAATTTTTCTCTTGTGCTGGATTCTTTCAGTGTATTCACTTCCAATCTGTTCTGTTTATACTGTATACTGCTTCCTTATTCACTTAAATTTCAGCCTGCATTCATTATTATCAAATTGTGGTCAGAGTCTATGTCTGCTCCTGGGTACGCTTTACAGTCTAGAACTTGATTCCTGAATCACTGTTTGACCATGATATAATATAGCTGATATCTGCCTGTATCCCCAGGACGTTTCCAGGTGTATATTCTTCTTGCATGGTTCTTAAACAGTGTGTTTGCCACTACTAGCTTATATCTTTCACAAAATTCTAGAAACCTGCTTCCTCGCTCATTTCTTTCTCCTAGACCAAAACTTCCTACAGTATTCCCCTCTTTTCCTTCTCCCACTATTGCATTCCAATCACCCATGATTATTAGATTATTGGATTTTTTCTATTTCTTCGTCATCTTATTTATGTTTGCTTTTTTGTATTTAGATGTTACAATTTTACTCTTTCCATCCACCAGATAACTGTTTTGATATTTATCAATGCTTGGGTATTAGTTCTGGATTGCTGCCCCTCTACCTGACCTCAATTTGAATTTACCCCCCACCATTTTCATTCTGTTAGGCAGTCTCCCATAACACCCACTTCTCATAATGTTCTCCTGTTGATAAAAGAGTAGACTCAAAAATTCTTATATCACATGTGTTTTTGTATTTTTAATATATTCGTGCCCCACATCAATCATCAAAAACAAGTGGTGTCTCAATTATCTATCCTAATCTGTATCCCATGAAACACCGAAAGGAAATAAATGCCGCGAGGCAGTATTTACATGGAAAAGAAAGGGAAAATACACCCAACACTCACCAAAGTTGAAGGGAGGAGGGCAGCAGCAACAAACAACAACACACAAACAAAGAAAAAACAATATTTAGGGTGAAAACCCCCTTTTCAAGTTAACAGATGTAGGTGGCTGGGCTGTAATTCCTTTTGCTTCTTATTGTATGAATGAGTATGTAGGCACAATACAGAACAGAGCTTGGTTTCTCGAGGCTAACAGTTTAACTGTGAGTCATTCTCCTACACAATAATAACAATATTTAATTAAATTGCAATGGAGCACACGCTCCGGTGGCAATTTCCCTACCATCCATCTTCCCCTTTCCCTACACCCAACACTGTACTCCATAATGTTCTCTTTTGGATTAAGGGGTAACACCCAAAAATTACTATGTGATTTCTGTTCTTGTCTTTTTTATGAGTTCACTCCACGCAAGCATCAACTAAGGTAAGTGCTGGTTTATTTGCTTTTCTTAATATACATGCACGTACGTATGTACAGTTTTATAAATGTTATATATTTTGATGAAATAATATTATTTTAAGATAATATAATATAAAAACAATTATGATGAAATAAAATTTAGTAAAAAATATTCCTATTTTGTTTGATAACACATCAAATAATGTTTGCTTTCAAGAAATGGCAGCATAATGATTTCCTGAGCAAAAAATGTACTTTGTTGTATTTAATGATTTGTTTAAATTATTATTTCACAAAATAAAACTATATAAAAAAATCTATCAAATAAAAAATGATTTTAAAAAATAATTTTTTTTAATATGCACTAAGTGAATTTGAATTCAAGCCAACAAATTGCGAAACAGAAATTTTACTGACATGACCATGCTGCCTCGAATTTCTTGTATTAAACAACTATTGGTATTTTTTGCATGTAAATATTTCAGAACATAGGACAAATTTGAAAAAAAAAAAAAAAAGAACTTTTGTGATGAATATCCTTCAACATATATCAGGGAAATAAAAATCTGTTCTTACCATGTCAGAAAGAGGATGGATTTTTAATTAACTACTAATAACAGTCATATTTATTAGGATCACTTCTAACAGTGATACATACCTAACTAGTGCTACGTAGATTTTATGCTCCCAGAAGGTGTAGTAGAAAACCATCAAAGGTGAGCAGCCAGTGCCTGTCTGTAAAACAACACCCTCCAGCTTGGTCATAATAGGGCCCACACTGCCATATGCATCACGGATCTTCGTCATCTGCTCATTACGTTTATTCTCCATCTCAGCAAAGAAGCTCTGAAAATTAAGAAAAGTAGAAACACTATAAATTTTGGAACAAGACAAATATCCCAACTACAGAAAATAGGAAGGCTAATGGCTTAGGAGTGAAAATTCTATATTTACATTTATAATTACATTGTACCCTGATCTTTGTGTATGATAAATAGTCCCATAACATTTTAAATTGTAATACAATGCATTAATAATCAGTCTCTAGTGTCTACACCATCATAACTTTGTAAGCAAGCTGCTTGTGTCTCTTTATTTGAATGGGAACTGTGCAAAAATTAAAACAGGAATTTGGATGAGGTTTTGTAATTTTTAGAGCTAATTGGCCGAATCAAAATTTGTGAATATAGCTATTGACTTACGAGGCGTATTCCAAAAGTAAGGTCCGGGGTACAAGATGTCACAGATGATAGGCCTGAATGACGTTTCCCACCTGCAGCGCCATCTACCAACTCCTGGTAAATATGCAGTATTGTTGGCGTGCCGCAGTAGCCGTATATCTATTGTTGAGAGCAATTCGAAATAGCCGCGACAATCGTAGCTCCCGCCAGTTGCGAAGTGCGCAGTGTGATTAGATTTTTGTTGGCAAAAGGATCGTCAGCTGCGGACATCCATCGCGAATTGTGTGTAGTGTATGGACCAAACATAATGAGTGAGAAACAAGTTCGACACTGGTGTCGAGAATTTCAAAGTGGTCGCACAGATGTGCACGATCAACAGCGGAGTGGCAGGCCCAGTATTCGGACCGACGACATCGTCGAGCAAGTTAACCAAAAACTGCGAAGTGATCGGCGTTTGACGATTAGTGGTCTGGCTATGGAATTCCCAAATGTTGCTAGAACCTCAATTTACAGGATTGTCACTGAAGAGCTTGGATATCGGAAGCTTTGTGCGCGATGGGTGCCAAAACTGCTCACCGCTCAGCACAAAGAGCAATGAATGCATAGCGCACGACAATTTTTGGAGCGCTATAGACAAGATGGAGACAGTTTGTTTTCCCAAATTGTTATGGGAGACGAGACGTGGATAGCGTACATCAACGCAGAATCAAAACAACAATCAACGCAGTGGCGCCATTCCGGTTCACCCAAACCAAAAAAGTGTAAGCAATCGCCGTACACGAATCGCAAAATGATGGCTTCCGTGTTTTGGGACGAAAAGGACGTCCTTTTGATCGAATTCATGGACCGTGGGACAACCATTACAGCTGACGTGTACTGTGCAACGCTCACCAAACTGAGACGTGCCATCCAAAATCGACGCCGCGGGAAACTGTCGTCTGGCATCATCCTCCTGCACGACAACGCACGCCCGCATACCGCTTCCAAAACCAAAGAGAAGATTCAAGAGTTTCGTTGGGAAATTCTAGACCACCCTGCTTACAGTCCAGATCTTGCACCAAGCGACTATTTTCTCTTCCTGCATTTGAAACGGTGGCTTGGTGGACAACGATTTCAACCGATGAAGAACTCAAGACGAGCATTACCAATTGGTTCAGGTCCCAGGCGGCAGACTTTTATGCCGAGGGGTTAAAGAAACTGGTACAGCGTTACAGAAAGTGTATAGATATGAACGGCGATTATGTGGAAAAGTGAACTAGTAATGTAGTTACATACTGACGTTAATAAAAACCTTGTATCCTGAACGATGTTTTTATTATGATCAAACGGACCTTACTTTTGGAATACGCCTCGTATATATACCATGAGAAGGAGCAAACAATTAAAAATCTTTATATATGAAAATTGTGGGCCGCGGATCAATATGTACTTCAGACACACTCTCCTTATGCAAAAATCTGACAATATCTTCTGAGCTTAGAAGAGGTTTCCCATTGGCGGCTTTATTGCTTATACCTTTTTTCTTAATTTTTCCAAAATTCTGTATGGTCTTCCCATATGCCATAACTACCTTACCTATGACATTTTCTTTTTCTACTTCTTCACACTTTTCATGCAGCCATCTTTCTTTTTATTTTTGGTAATTCCTGTTTATTTTATTTCTAAATTGTCTGTATTATTGTTTTCCTGCTTTATCCTGAGAATTTCTCTGCCTTCTCATCTAATCCATCAAAATCCAAAATTTCTTCTGGGTTCCAAGGTTTTCAGGTGGGTTGTTCCCTAAAGCCTAATGTTTATCTACCAGCATTCATTATTTTGATCTTTAATGCATTCAATTCATCCTCAATTGAATTCCTTTCAGAGTTCCTTCTTAGACCCACATCTATCATTTCTGAAAACTTTTCTCTCATGATACATTGTTTCATTTTATTCAATTCCAGTCTGTTCTCCTTGTACTGCTTCTTTATTCTATTGAATTTCAGCCTGAATTTCAGAACTATCAAATTATGGTTAGAGTATATGTCTGCTCCTGGGTATGCTTTACAGTCTAGAACCCAACCAGTCACTGCAACCTTCCAGCTTGCGTCCCTTCCACCAACATAAGCAGCATGTGAGCGACATTCTCTACAAATATATGGTACATTGGCCATACATTCTCTAGGAATATACTTACAGATTCAAGAATGGCTAGGAAATTCTTTAGGTCCTGAAGATTGGGGCTGGAAAATTCAGAATGGAGCACTTGCACCTGCTCCAGATCATTTACTCAATTTGGTGCCCAGCAATTCTAAGAACATCTGCGAAATAGCTTCATCATCGTACTCATCATCTGATCTAACACATGCCTTTCCTTTAACATACTCCTCTGTCTCTTCAAATGTTTTAACCCTAAAACATATGGTGTTCGGTGGCCTACGATAACATTGCCCTGTGCTATATGCCTTCCATTACAAAGTCTTTGACCTTGAAAATTCTTCTCCTGCAGCAACAAACTGATATTGTAAAGTTACCTTCAGGCAACTCATATCCCTTTAAAAAATAATCTGCTTTCATTCCTATAAGCTATTCCACACATACTAATATATCTGAATTCCATTACTATGAATGCTCAAAAGCTACTAAACAAATTGTCTCAATTGTATAATATCTCTCACACCTGGTTTGTCTCTTTACTGCAAGTAATCCTGTATGAACCTAAACTGAAGCCTCCCTTACGTCCTTAAAACAGTTCAAAGCCTTATTGTATACCTCAACTTCTCATTTTGAAATTCACTCCATGCTCTCCTAATATGAATTCTGAAACCAAAATTTTCAGTTACGAATCCATCATTACCTTATTTTTTCAGAAGACCAACTTCCAATTCTCACTTTTTCCCTAACCAGAACTTTTACCATGGCACCATATTCCATGACTTCCTGTCATTCTACCACATGCCCCATCGGTGGTACTACTTTGTTTCTCATCCCTGCTAGCCAAACCTTCGGGATGACCCGACACGTGCTAGACCACAGATTAATGAACTGCTGTGATTAAACTGTGTGAAGCTGATTCTCAATTAAAAGATAGTAATACCTACTGGCCCCTCACCTGTGATCCTATATCCTCTGCAAGAAGACTGAAGAATACTTTCAATTCAATGAGCTGTTCTGATATCTCACACTGCAGTTAATCCTCTTCTTAGTCCCAAAGATCCACGCACACCTGCCTTTTACCTCTACCCAAAAATCGAAAAGCTGGGTAATCCAGGACACCCCACAGCTGTTGCATACAGAATTCATCTTTGACTTTGTGGATCAATATCTACAACCAATAATTAGGCAGATCCCACATTCACCTTCGCCTTCCCCCCCCCCCCCCCCCCTCCCGCCAAAGTAACACCCATATCAAGGACACATGGCATTTGCTTCCTCATTTTTCTTTAGTTCCTACACCGATTCCTACACTAAATTCTTGTAAACACTGTTATTACATCTTCAAACACCAACATATCTCACTGCCAATGGTTCACTGATAGAACATTTCTTAGATCAGTGCCCTCCCGGCAGTGTCTCAAGCACATCTTTCCTCATCACCCTTTTCCACTGTTTATGCAAAACCTCTTCTTGACTGTCTGGGTATGTTATTTTTAAACCAAATTCATCCAAAATCCGCCATGTTGCTCAGGATCATCGATGATATTTTTTATATCAGCAATTCAGGAAATTTCACTAAGTTAAATTTTTAATGTGATGGAGCACACGCTTCAATAGCAATTTCACTCACCTGTTTTCTACCTGCTTACTTTTGCTCTTTGAGAATTTAAATTTTTGGGTAAATTATTGCTAATTTATTCCCTTTCATGACTCTCATACCTACAAAAGCTAATTTTCCCACTTTTTACTGAAATTGAATGCCAGCTTGTTGTTGTGGTGATCTTTGCCATTCCAAGCAGTAACCTTAATTCTTCCAAAAATATCTTTCCAAGCATCACAAACTTACAGACAGGTGACATACATGCATCTGCACACATCAAGCCTATAAATCTACAATAGCTTTACTTTAGAATTTGCCACCCCTTCCACATCAAGTGTTCCATTCCTTACAGCTTGGTCATCCATGACAGGTGCTTCTGTCCTGGCAAAGGATCTCCCTCCAGGTCTACACAAAGCCTATCTCAAGCTCTCATTTCCCACTCCTACCCTCCTGATCTAGCACAAAATCAAACCTCTCATGGAACAATCCATCGATCACACAACTTCTCCAATCCCGTACCTCTTGAAACCAACTACATCCCCATTTTCATCATCCATTTCACTTCTGGCCTTGAGTACATTAACTTAATCTTTGTCATGGGTACCAATTCCTATACCCCTTCCTTGTAATGTGCACCCTTCTACACAGAATCCTGCCCATTGTTCCACCCTCATGATTCAAAATATCACCACATCTCAAAAACATCTTGGTTCAAAATTCCCACTTCATAATTTTCCCAAATCATTAAACAGATCATTCCCGTGTAACATACCCCTCCGCAAAACATGAAGCATGGACCCACCTACCATCACCTACTCCAATCTGATCACAAGCTAAATGTTTCTAATATTGGACATGCCACATGCACCACAACACACCACTTGTATCCACTGTACCCGTTCACATATTGGTCTCACCACTAACCCACTCTCCGTCAGAAGAATGGTCACAGGTAACTGCTTATACCATTAGTTTACACTGGTAACTTATACTAACCAGTGGCAGCCCATGCCAGTTCTCACACTTCAAGCAACAATTTTACACTAAGGGCTAAAGGCTGAAACCACAACATTCTCTGAACTCCAAAGATGAGAACTAGCTTACCAACATCTCACTGACACCTGGTCTCAATCTATGAAAAAAAAAAAATATATTTTCTGTTTATATCATCTATTAATATTTATTTCCTCTTATGTTCATCACTGTGATGTTGTCCCCCACTTCCTACAATAATATTTCTCCAGAATTGTTGAATCAGTATTTTCTCACCCCTATCCATAACCATCCCAGCCGCTTTGGTTTTGCTACTCCATTCAATCAGCAGAAGTCAATGTTATAACATCTGGTTTCCTTGCTGAGTGTCTCATCTATGTACAATAATAAGATTCAATACCAAAATATTTTGCTACACACGTTCATTTCTTTGTGTTCATTGAACCCAGCTGCTGTCATATAAAGTATTGGGTTGAATTTCCTTCTTATATCACCTTAAAGCATTTTCCTGATTATTATATCGCCAGTTACTCTGTTTTACAAATTATTTATATTGTTTTGTTTACATTCTCTAACAATTTTGCAATGGAAAAACTGGCATATGGTTGGAAAAAAAAAGCATACAAGAAAAACTAAATTATTGCCGTAGGTGCAGGTTTAACCTACAACTGTAATCAAAGGTGTACAACATGATGCCTCAAAATGTGTAGCTTGGCAGCCACAATGGTTTAACTGTATAATACAATTAGGAGTTTTTAATTCATAATTTTTATGATTCAGGCAATGGAGACTTAGCTGCAACAAATGGCACTAAGAAGAGGTATGAGAGATCTAATATTATTCTCATTTTGGTGTGGATGATCTCCCACTGCAAACTTAAAGAAATAATTGAAATATATGGTGCAAAAATAGTTGAGGTTAAGGATATATTATTATTATTTTTAATTGCTTAGGAGTCTGGCCAAATTTAGTTATATTTAAAGCTAGACCAGAAGCTCCTAAACTATGAAAACCTCATCCAAACCAGTTCGTTTTTGCATGATGATGAAACAGACAGACACTAGCTTATTTACACTAGGCTTATTTACATACATCTGGAGACTAGAGTTTTAGCTGATTGCAGATCATGATTGTAATATCAGATATGGTAAATATAACTGATGCAGCTCTTACATTGGTGATGGCATCAAAAACCATAAAAAAAATTGTGAAGCATGAATTAGATAGCATAAATAAATCTGTGAGTGATATTAATATCAAACATCACAAACAAACAAAAATATTTAAATAAAATAATCACAGTTTGCATTGTATACTATAAACTACATGAATGAATATTGGATGGGAAACAGAAAATAAAAATTTAGACAAATCGTTAGAGCCATGAGACACCGACATTTGAAGTCTGAAAACAAACTGCAACTTCCATTTTAGCATAGTACCCACCAGAATAATCAAGGTCTTAAGTAACAGTCTAAAGATACTAAGTAATTAAAGTAAAAAAAAATTAAATGCAAAAATTTAGTGCAAAATGTTTCAATAGTAATAACATATCACTAGACCACCCGTGCAAAAATTTCGCAAATAAAATTAGATGAATAGCGAGGTTGAATGCTTTTAATATAATGAAAAGTATAATGGTATTTTTGTGGCAAATGCATAAAAATACTTACCACATATTACAAAAATAGTTAGGAAAATTTAAAAAGCTCTGTATTTACGACAAACTGTCACCGACCTTAACAGAATACAATCAACCTGAACAAAATACACACATCAAATTAACATCTCTATGATATTTGTTGCTGTGCGAATAAAATTTTTACATTGTAATTGTATAGCAAAACGAAAGTGTTTCCATAATAGAAAAAAAAATCCGAAAAGCTACTTATTGAATAAAAAAATAATGCTGCAATCTACGGACTTTCTCATACGCACTACCACTTTAAGCACCAAATGCCGAAACATTCTTCCTTGATTTATGATTTTACCTAACTGGAGACCTTAACCTTTAAAACGATATGATATTTATCGATTAGAGCTAGATATTGAAGAAGATAAATGGCTGGTAATAATAATAATAAAAAAACACAACATAGAAATATTATTGATACTTTTGCCTTTTAAGGGTCGAACTCCTAAAAGTTTCTTTTATAAAGTATGGTGTGATCAAAGCAGTCACCTTGGTCTTTAAAATGATACCTCATTTATTGATTTCGGTTAGTTATCAAGTTAGGTAAAAAAAAAAGTTCTAGAAATGATGATATTTTTGTTTCTTGCGGGTTGAATGAATTTGGAGAAAGTTTTTTCTTTAAATATGATAAGCGGATAATTTATTATTTAAAACGATACCTCATTTATTAATTTCTGTTGGGTATCAAGGGAAATAAATAGCTGGTGACAGAAAAATGCGTTGTAAAAATATTAATACTTTTGCCCTCTAAGGTTAGAATTTTGAAAAATTTCTTTCTTTAAAATTTGGTAACGGAACCGAAGACATTACAAAGACCTCAATCTTTTAAATGATACCTCGTTTATCAATTTTTTTAATTGTCAAGGGAGATAAATGGTTCGAGATACAAAAAACGCATTTTCGAAAAATTGACATTTTTGCGCTTTAAGGTTCGAATTACAAAAAATTCCTTTCTTAAAATATAATGTTACCATGGCGGAGAACTCAGTCTTTAATATGATATCTCATTTATCTATATCAGTTAGATATCAAGGGAGACAAATAGCTCATGACACAAAGATGCGTTGTAGAACCATTTAAACTTTTTCCCTTTAAGGGTTGAATTCCAAAAACTTCTTTCCTAAAGTATGATGTCACCAAAGCTAAGACAACATTCCTCATAATCTTACTTCATTTATCGATTTTGGAAAGATATCCAGGGAGATAAGGGAATGGAGACACAAAAACAGCATTTTAGAAAAATTGACATTTTTGCCCTTTAAGGGTCAAATTACGAAAAATTCCTTCCTTAAAATATAATGTTACCATGGCGGAAACCTCAGTCTTTAATATGATACCTAATTGATCTATATCGGTTAGATATTAAGGGAGAAAAATCGCTCGTGACACGAAAATGCATTGCAAAAATATTGATACTTTTGCCCTTTATGGGTCGAATTCAGAAAAATTTCTGTCTTAATATATGACGTCACTAAAACGGAGATCTTAATCTTTAAAATGATACTTCATTAAATGATTTCAGATAGGTATCCAGGGAAATAAATTAGTCTTGTGTAGTTCGCGAACGAACTAGTTCGGAAGAGCGCTCCCACGAACTAATTACGCGAACTAGTTCCCAGATCTCTCGCTCCTTAGTTCGTTAGTTCGTTCGATCCTTTCCCAAAGACAAACTTTTGTTTTAGTTTATTATCTAAAAGGTAACGCAGTTCGCTGTAGACACATTTCACTGAAGAGACAGATATAAAAATAAAATTAAAAAAATGTAACTGTTAAACATTAATAATTATTGCAGAAGTCAAAAACGGAAATTTAACATGGAATGTGAAAACAAAACACACTTTGATCCCATTAACACTTAAAAGACAACTACCAGTAACCACAAGTATTATAACAAAGAAGATAGCGCGTGAAGTAGCGCTAGCAAAGCGAGCGAACGAGCTGTCTTTCTGGAATTCCAGAGCGGAGCGACCTAGTTCGCGAACTAAACACAGCGCTACCACTCGTGAACTAAACACAGCACTACCGCTCACGAACTAAACTGAGCGGTACAGTTTGCGAACTAAATTGAGCATTACCGTTCGCGAACTATACTGAGCGGTACCATTCGCGAACTAAACTGAGCATTCCCGGTCCAGAACTATCACCATTCGCCTCTAGGATTACCAAAATTTTTTGCGGTTAATGGTAGAATTTTTTTTTAGAATAACCTATAAAAATATAGTACACTTCAAAAATATAATATTTTACGAAAGAGTAGAAAAGGAAAAAGGATATGTTTTTTTTACTATTTTATT
Source organism: Vandiemenella viatica (assembly GCA_031002005.1). NCBI lineage: Eukaryota > Metazoa > Arthropoda > Insecta > Orthoptera > Morabidae > Vandiemenella > Vandiemenella viatica. Next base: position 12,847,947 of record JARYHS010008074.1, on the reverse strand, counting down.
TTTTATGCTATATTTTTTTGCACTTCTTGCATCTTCAACAATTTTCTGTCTACAATAAAATTGTAATATGCTTTATCACTTTCAGTTGTTAAATTAATGTCAATCAAAAGCTCATTTTTACTAATGAAATACTGCTCTTACTTATACCTAGATTTCGTGTAATGTTGTTATTTCAGTGTAAAGTTCGTTCACTTTGATAACCATTTTTTCTCATAAATTTAGAACCTCTACTATTGTCTCCCAGCCATCAAATGAAACCTTGTGTTTTAAATTTAATTTTTGGTTTTTCTATAGCCAATTGTTTTAATTGAAATCTAACTATTTACTAAGATACTCCAGACTTTTATCAACGAATACTAGAGCATTATTTTTAATATTATCACTTTCTGTGGCGAATTTGGCTTCTAAAGGCTTTTTCTTGTTTTCTTAACCAAAGAAACAGTATCTTTTACATTTTTCTAGCGCTGATTTTAAAGCAGACATAATATAATACTTATCTCAGTATGTTGGTTAACAGATTTGTGAAAGTTATGTAAAGAACTGACTTGCGAGATTCAAAAAGATTTTAACTTTTGTGTCTTCATCAGTTTCATTCGTCGCCAAAATATTGTGAAAGTGTGTTGGATTATCCTCTCCTACACTAATAAAAAAATAGCTCAATGACTTCCAATTTACTGGAAATTTACGCACTTTCGTTATTGATACCACTTTCTCATTCAAGGCTCACTGTTATTTTTATATGTCTAATTGTTAGGTATCACATTGGAAGTATTACTGTTACTTTTCTTAATAATATAGGTAATACTGTTTGTGTCATATAGTACTTAACTTGTAGCCAATAGTAGAATTATATTTTGTTCATGATTTCCGAAACTATATTTAAATAAAAAAAGCCGATTATTTAAAAACGGGTATTTTAACTCATCAAAATAAACGCATTTATAATATTTTATAAGTAATGTTGTGTTTGTTGTTGTTGTTGGGGTTTAAAGGCGCGTTGATGGCAGGGTCATTAGCGCCTTTTATAAGTAATGTTTCTTCCATGAACTAATAAATAAATCCATTTACAAAATTAATATTCTACGAATGCATGTAAATTAAATAGTAAAAACAGCACAGTTATTCAGTTTACCCATTTCTGCAAAGGACAATGAGCACTTTGGTTTATCGGCGGCAACTGATCGTGCTAATGTCATTTGAAAGGGCTATTATTAAGCAATAGCTTTTCTTAAGAAGGTCATATTAAATTCCATTTAGAAATGACAAAAAAATGATTATGTCCTAATAAAACTGACATAACAAACAAAATAACGTGTGCAGTAGCGGTAGCAAGGCGAGCGAACGATCTGTTTCTCTGAATTCGAGACGCGAACTAACAAATTAAAAGAGCGAACTAGTTCGCGAGGGAGCTGCCAACTAAACTGAGTGCCCTTCTTCGCGAACTATAATGCGCAAGTCTAAAATAAATTACTCGTAACACAGAAAACAGCATTTTAGAAATATTGACATTTTTGCCCTTAAAGGTTCGCATTCCGAAAACTTCATTTCTTAAAATATGATGTGAAAAAAGTGGAGACCATACTTCTTAAAATGACACCTCATTCATTGATTTCCGTTAAGTATGAAGGAAGATACAGGCTTGTGACAAAAAAATACCTTATAGAAATAATATATATGATTATACCATGTACCATCTTGCTCTTCAGATTTCCTTGTAAGACTGTCCACTCATACAAAAAAACAAAATTGAATGTGATGTTGCAAACATTATTTTACACTCATCTACTTGTTAAATCAACTGTATAACTTTAGGCTTTCTGAACTAGTTTGACTTCCCCTCACTGTGCTCTTTTCATGTCTAACAGGAAGAATACTCAAGTGTCATGCATGGATATGAATTTTTTTACTTCTTTACAAAATAAGTTAGCAGTACAGTATATGATACAAAATGAATAAGAATAATGAAGTATGAGTCACCATAAAATAATTTAAAGATTTAGGTCTTTATCATATTTGCAGATGAGTATGGAGTGATGTTGCTTCCTAAATTGAAGTTAAACTGAAGCAATGTCAAGCATATGGTATAACTAATAGAACCAAATTTCTCTGTTAGGTCAGTAATCTCTTTCTGTCTCCTCACTGTTACTGTATGGACAAAAAATGTATAAATGTTCAGAAACATGACACAAGCTAACACAGGACTGGTGGGTTCTGGCAAACTTTACTCTAGTAGACACAATTACTCTTTTGCGTATGTATTGTATGCAGTAAAAATGTTATTAGATCAAGCCTAATGCCTGGAAATGTTATCTTCTACTGCTAAAAGCATCAAAAACAAAGGAGAAGAAATATGTGTATATAAATATCGTCCTATTTCTTTACTTCCAGATACTAAAAGATTTTTGAAAAAGTCATGTATTGTAGAGTAATAAAACATGTTACACAAAAATATCCTCACTAAATCACAATTTGGGTTCCAAAAAGGATCATCTATATAAATGGCTATATATTCTTTTTTAGATAAGACATTTGAGGAACTGAATAAAAAAATGAGCCCTGTAAGAATATTTTGTGATCTTGCAAAAGCATTTGACTATGTAAATCGTGAATTGCTATTGAAAAAAATGGAATACTATGGTATTTATGGGACCGCAGGTAAATGGTTTAAATCATACATGGGAAGTCGAATGCAAAAAGTTTCCATTTTTTATTCTAAAATAAGTAAAGATATTCATCAGACTGGGAGAAAATAAAACATAGGATTCCACAATGTTTACTTTTTGTAGAAAGTAGAGGTTAGTTACAGCTGAGCAGTCATTGAGGATAGTAGTGTATTTTCGTTTTGTATTTGATCTTTAGTGGATTTAGTTAGTGTAATATTTGAGTGTTTACTTATTGTAGAAAGTAGAGATTAGGTACAGTTGAGCAGTTGCCGAGGACAGTAGCGGATTTTCGTTTTGTATTTGATCTTCAGTGGTGTGTAGATTTGGTTAGTGCAATCTCTGAGTGTTTATATTTTGCATAAAGTACAGGTTATTTAGAGTTTCTGTTCTTTTTTCTTTTTCGCGTTTTTCAAATGCAGAATGGCTATGGACTATGATTGCTGTGTGCAGCTGAGGTGGCTGATCTGCGCGCACAGCTTGCAGCTGTGTTAGCGAAAGTTAAACAGCTGGAAGCTGCCGTAAATGGTTGTAGCAAATGTAATATTGGGGAAACTGATGAAGCCATGCCTATAACAGATTCTCCCATATCGACCGTCGTACCTGCAACCCAGGCTGAAGAGTTGGAGACTGTGCCGCGGTTGCCTGTCAGCCTGTCGGTGACTGGCATATGGCCTCTCAACTTCGAAGCCACACACGGGGGCAGTCGAGCAGGCTTAAAGGCCAAGATGCTGAACTTGTTCAACTGTCCAACTGGTATGATGTACTGTCGGAGGCTGACTCAGTCCCACAATAGTCATCCTGCAAGTTGACGGCCCACCAGCCCGCTAGTTCTGAGAAAACACAGAAGGGGACTTTGGTAGTTAGAAGCTCTAACGTTAGGCAGTTATTAGAGCCCCTTAGGGAAATGGCGGATTACTCGGGGAAGAAATCCAACGTCCATTCAGTGTGTATTCCGGGTGGCCTGATCCACGATTTGGAACAGGCCATCCCGGATGCCATAGAAAGGATGGGGTGTAGCCAACTACAGAGTGTGGCTCATGTCGGCACCAATGACGCTTGTCGCCTTGGGTGAGAGGTTGTCTTCTCTTTATTCTGGCGGCTGGCTGAAAGGGTTAACTCAGTGGCCAGTGGCCACAGCTAACCATCTGTAGCATCGTCGACAGAGTTGATTGTGGGACTCTGGTTCAGAGCCATATTGAGGGGCTGAACCAGAGACTATGATGTTTCTGTGATGTTATTGGCAGCAGATTTCTCGATCTTCACCATAGAGTCAAGACATATAGGGTTCCCCATAATAGGTCAGGTGTGCGCTACACACGTGAATCGGCGACACGGGTGGCAGGGGCCATGTGGAATGCACTGGGTCGTCTTTTAGGCTGAGGGAGGAAGACCCGAAACAGAAAATACAGTTACGGGCAATCCAAACAGATACAACACCAGAATGTAGGAGGAACGTAAAAGAATCTCGACAGTTAAAGGTTCTTGTAATTAATTGTAGAAGCATTTGTAACAAACAACCGGAACTAGAAAGTGTTATTTGTAGCACAGAAGAGGATATCGTTATCAGAACAGATAGTTGGCTAAAACCGGAAATAAGTTCCACCGAAACTTTTAAAGATAGCATGAACGTTTTTTGTAAAGACAGATTATATTCTCATGGAGGTGGGGTATTTATATCTGTGAGTAAATTTCTCCCATGTAATGAAATAGACGTTGATACGATATGTGAAATCATTTGGATTAAACTCAATGTTGCTGGTTCAAAATTCATCAGTGGCGCCTTCTACCGTCCACCCGATTCCGACATAGCTATCGCCGAGGAGTTAAGAAATAATGTAAACACTATAGTTAGCCATTTTCAGGATCATGCTATGATTCTGGGAGGCGACTTCAATCTGCCTTATATTGACTGGCGTGATTACGATCACATTACGGGTAGCAGGGATAAGGAAGCTTCTGAAGTAATTCTCGATTTATTGTCAGATAATCATCTCGAGCAGCTAGTTAATGAACCTACGGGGTGTCATAACTGTAGCGAAAATATTTTAGATCTGCTGGTTACCAACAGGCCAGAATTATTCACCGACATTTCAACGACCACAGGAATAAGCAATCATAAAGCGGTAATTGCGACTATCAAACTAATGACCAAGCGAAAAAGGAGAAAAGGGCGGATTGTATACAGATTCAGTAAGGCCTCAAAGGACTGTTTTAGAACCTACCTAAGGAATAATTGCCATAACTTCAAGTCAACAAAGGACACCGTTGAAGAGATGTGGCATCGATTTATACGAATAGTCAGGGAAGGTATGGATATACATATACCGAAGCGGATAATAAATGGAGAGGATGATCCACCGTGGTACACATGCGAAGTCAAAAGATTACTCAAAAAACAAAGGAGGATACATGCACGCTCAAGTAGGAAGTGCTGTTGCAGCGATTTAGAAACCTTAGCTGTGTTAAGAGAACGTATTAAGAATGTAATGAGCGAGGTCTTCAACGATTTTCATTCCAACTCTCTCTCCAAGAGTCTCACTGAAAACCCAAAGAAAATTTTGGTCTTATGTACGAAAAGTCAATTGTACCACTAGCAATATTCCAGCACTAATTCGTGAAGAATCCAAGGTTAATGAGAGCCGCAATAATGCTAACATACTAAATACTGTATTCAAAAATTCATTTACTGATGAAAATAAGGATAGTATTCCCATTTTCCGACGCCGTGTCGAGTTTGTGATGAAATCATTACGAATAGACATTGCAGGTATCATAAAGCAATTAGAGCTCCTGAAGTGGGGGAAAGCACCGGGCCCGGATGGAATTCCAGTAAGAGTGTTTTCAGAGTATGTGGCGGAAATCGGGCCATTTCTGTCTGATATATTCAGTAAATCATTAGAAGAGTGAAAAATATTTTCAGACTGGAAAATTGCTCAAGTAACTTCGATTTTCAAGAAAGTTGATCGAATTGATGCTGGAAACCATCGTCCCATATCTATAACATCTGTTTGTAGTAGAGTTATGGAGCATATTATATGCTCGAACATTATGAATTTTCTAGATGATAATAATTTGCTGTAAGGGCCTAGCTTATGCTTCAGGTGGAGCATTAAGCACTTTGTCTTAGCTCTGATCATGCGTAGCCTTGGATGTTACAGTTCTTAAACCATAAGCTAAGGAAAGGTGAAAGTTAAATTGATGTTCATGAGTCCATTGTTATTTGAATAACTATATACTTAAAAAACTGTACAGGCAATCAGAAAAATTTGCAAGTTCGATTAACCGTTCAAGCCAGACCACACCCCAAAGTTCAACATTATCACTATCTAGTTGGAGCAATTAAATAAAAGAGAATCACACATTGTTCCACCGTTTAGTAAATTCAAACAATACCGAGGCCCCACATGGCATAATGCTATTTCAAAATTTCATTGTATTAAAACTTGAATTCGCGAATTTATATTATACCAAAATAAAACTTGCACAGCAGTGCTTGATATGAAACTTGCAGGACTACTAAGCTACTTGTTACTGCGCGCACGTTCCTGGACGACTGAGGCCGACTAACTGAATGCACGAGTCAATATCACATCGCTCTCCCCACTTCTCGAAAATTCCTGGCGACTCTGCTCTCTCACGAACCATGGGATAGGTTTCTTTTCCTCATTCACATGGGTAGCTCCTGGTGGGCTCATCAGATATCAAATCGCATGTCTCAAATCCTGGCAGCATCTAATTTGACCTTGACAGTAAAAAATAATTCTATCTCTCTGAAATTTTACAAATAGCTAGATCTTGAAGTAAATGTTAACTTTTGTCATTATGAAAAATTTCATAACTTTAGTAGTTTCGCCGAAAATAAATAATTTAGATATGAACTTTCGCAATCCTATTCCAGGCAAATGCTGAAAATTGATGCAACATAAAATATTATTTTGAAAACTATAAAAACCTGCTTTCTATCTTGAATAAACATAAAAACTAACTATGAAAATGAAATACAATATTATAGAATCTAATTTACGGTTCTGAGAATAAAATTTTGATACGCAATTACAAAATTTAAGAGATACCTCGATAGATTCCGGAGCTAAAATGTAAATTTTATGTAAGAGAAAAGAACCTGGTACGACATATTCAAGTTTTAGAGCATTCCATTCAGTATAACGCATGTTAAATCAGTTTTAAAATAAGTACGTCGTAAATAAAAACATGGTAGCTTTCAAAATTAAACTGTGGATAAATAAGACCATTTCAGTAAACTAAACAACTTTTAAAACTTGTAATAATATAAAAGGAAAATTCAGATAACACTTTTTCGAAATAAGCAGCAATTTAATAGTAATTACCGAAAAACTAGTTTTTTTTTTAACATCTCTGCCATCCCAGTTTTTGTGAGGTTAATAACTTCTATAATACACCACCGATAATAATAAAAGTTACAGTTTTAAAATCAGGAGCAATCAAAGAACAAAATTACATAGGTTTAAACACGATAATTTGTAATCCAGTAGGAACTTCTAAAATTGTGGAAACCAAGTATCAACACTGGGATTTACCAACATTTTTCAGGAAGTCAGTTACTATTACGCACACGCATTTTAATTTTTTACAGTAAATTGAGTAAGTTTAGAACTATGGTCATCATAAACTCAACAAACCTTCACAAATTCTGAACACTGGGGAAAATAAAATTTTGTCAGACTATTTTTGGAAGGCAACGTGCCACAGAAGGTGTGCGGCTAAGGGTATATAATGAGGCACTGGGACCGTCTGAATGGTCTTGTATTTTATGTCGCAATGAGGGCCATGCGTTACATAGTTTCAAGAAATTCGGTTGGGGGCGCTGGTGTCGGACAACAATGATGGAATCCGGAAGACATTGAGTTAGTAACAACATGGGTGACCGGTAGCCATGATGGAATTTTCTCGTTGGACAGTGGTGTAAACAGTGATTATGAAACTTTAAATTTTCTAATGGTGTTTAGTCTGGTATTTATTCCTCTTCATGACTTGCGATTTTTGGAGATATTTAGTCCGATTTAGCAATTTCAACTGTAATTGTGACTTTCAAATGTGTCTTTGAAATAAATTTAAAATTTTTCATTAAGTGAACTGTGCATATTTTCATAGTGAATATTAACCTCTTCTTTCCTGAGGAAATAGGGAAGTGGTGACTGCAAGGCATTACAGTTGATTTATCCAGACTCACTCATGGTCATTCAGTGTTATTAATGAAAATTTGTCAGAACTTAAAGCAAGTTGGAGGTTAGCTAAGGTGACTAAACTGATACTTCCCCCCGGTATACTGGTTACATCCCTTACATTGCTTACAACAAAACAACACAGATTTTGGAAGAAAAGATCGTGTGAAACACAGCTGGCCCTATGTAATGAAAGTTATTGATACATGTTCACAAGTAGATGCAATTTTTTTAGATTTTCAGAAAGCCATGACTTTGTGCCACACAACCGCCTTTTAGCGAAGCTTTGGGCGTACGGTATATGCGATCACCTTTGTGAATGGATAAAGGATTTTCTAACTGGTCAGTCGCATTATGTCGTTATTGAAGGAGAAAGTTCTTCTAATCTAGATGTTACATCGGGTTTACTTCAAAGAAGTGTAATAGGACCACTTCTTTTCCTAATTTTTATAAACGATCTCAAAGACAAAATGAAATGCCTTTTTAGATTGTTTGCTGATTATGCGGTTATTTATAGAGGAGTGAGGAATTTGGCTGATTACTTAGCATTTCAGCATGATCTGGATATTATTTTGGCATGGTGCGCTGAGTGACAACTTACAGTAAATTGTAAAAAGTGCAAGACAATGATCATAACTACCAAAAAGAATCCGATTGTTCAGAAATACGAGTTAAACAATTCAGTTATTGATATGGTTGATTCTATGAAATATTTGGGAGTAACAGTACAAAGGAACCTGAACTGGGACTTACACATTAATTTGTTAATAGGTAGAGCTAATTCTAGGCTGCGATTCATAGGTCGAATCGTGAAAAATTTAATGAACAAACAAAGGAGATAGCATACAAATCTTTTGTGCATCCACATTTGGACTACTGTTGTGCCATTTGGAATCCATTTCATATGGGGTTGATCGAAAGTATAGAGAAAGTACAGAGAAGAGCCTCTCGATTCGTGTCCTTATGAAAGCGTTACAGAACTGATTAGTAGACTAGGCCGGAAATCTCTGGTAGATAGACGATGCTCGTTTCGTTCAAACTTATTGGTAAACGTGTACTATCATTTTCACTTTTGAGTGTAGTGAAATACTTTGTCCACCAACCTATTTGAGCCAGAATGACAAGAAAGATAAGATTAGAGAAATAAGGTGCCACAATGATTCTTATATGAATTCTTTATTCCCTCGTACCATTACGGATTGGAATGCACAACAAAAAGATTAGCTTTGGTGCTGAGCACCCTCTGCCACCCACAATTTTGTGAATTGCAGAGTATATATGTATATGTAGATGTAGACTAAGGTTCTGTCCTAGGGCCCCTCCTCTTTTTGTTGTACATCAGTGACCTTCCTGTAAACTTATCTGACAAAGTTAACTGCGTTTTATTTGCAGATGACACTAACCTGACTGTGAGAAAAACACCAAACAGCAATCTAGAAATTAATGTAAATGAAGTACTTAGTGAAGTAGCAAGTTGGTTTAAGCCAAATTCGTTAAAATTAAATTTTGAAAAAAAAACATTATATTAGGTTGAAAACAAAAAATTATGCACAGCCAGATTTACAAGTAAGTTATAAAAATAACACAATCTTAGAAACAAAGATTATAAAATTCCTTGGTATTAAAATAGATGAGAAACTCTGTTGGCACGAACATATCACTTCACTACTGCAATACGAACACTTCACCTAACAGCAGATCTAGAATTAACAAAACAGGTGTACTCCTCATATTTTTATTCAGTGATGTCATATGGCATAATTTTTTGGAGAAACTCTTCACAAAGTAAAATAGTGTTCATAGCACAGAAAAGAGATATTAGGATGTTGTGTAGGGTAAAACCAAGAATTCTTGCAGACCTGTTTAACCTGTTTATTTCTAATTCACAGGTACACAATTTCAATACAAGTAACAGAAATAACTTGCACAAAACACAATCATCTCTGTCATTAGTACAAAGAGGAGTTAATTAATATGGTAAACATCTGTTTAATAAACTTCCCAAGAGTATAAAACAGTTTGCAGATACTAAAGATATATTTATAGAAAATCTGAGAGATTGCCTTATTGGCAACTGCTGCTCCATTCAAGAATTTGAACAAATAATTAATTGTAATCAATGTGACTTTTGCAAATTTTAGTTGTAAAATTTAATGTTTATTTTTATTCTCTTTATTTGTCTTTGTAACATATAATTGCTTTTACTATGATTATGACTCATATTGTATGTATGTGTATTAACCATAACTTGTTTTACATCCTCACTCAGCAGGGATCCATGAAACAAGATTGATAAATAAAAAAAAATGAAAACTGATAATACCTTGCAGATGAGCATCTCTTCTGGTGGAGATGGTACAATAGCTTGAAACAGATTGTAGCTTTCAAACTGGAGCAAATGAGCATTTAGCTCTTCAGCCACTTTACGCACTTGGAAAACTAATGCCTCAAGAGTACGACATGCATGGTGGCAGTCATTTGCATAACGCTCAATGTCCAGAGTAGCCCAGTTGAGGCGATTTACACCAGGCAGTATTTGTTTCTCAGCTTCATGTAGGTGGTCACGCAGGAAGTGAACCTGAAATCAAGCCAATGCACTATTTTTCACATCAACAATCGGTACAAATTTATTTAACAGCAACCAACATCACAGATATATAAAAAATAATTAAATATTAATTATATTATAATTTTTTTGGTATTTCAATTACAAATAAAACATTTAAAATAACTAAACAATAATAAATAAAGAACAACAATGTGGACTGAAGAAAGAAGTAAAAAATGCCACTGAGCATGGTGGGTGAGCGGTTAGCGCTTTGGCCTCGCATTCGGGAGGACGGCGGTTCGAATCCCCATCAGGGCATCCAAATTTGGGTTTTCCATGGTTTCCCCACATCGCTCCAGGCGAATGCTGGGATGCTTCCTTCAAAAGACCATGGCCGATTTCCTTCCCATTCCTAATACCCAGTCCCATCCTGCCTCTAATGACCTCGACAAGGCGTAAAGCCATAAGTAAAAAAAAATGGAAAAATCACAGTGGAAAGGTTAAAAAGTAATAAGAGCAAAGAAAAGAAGAGAAAGCATGAAGTTTATATCCATAGTCCAAAGTTGGCTGAAGCAGAAAATAAGAAAATGATAAATACAACAGCAAACAAAACACATATAAGAACATTAGGATGGCCCTTAGTGTTCAACTTTATAAAAGATAAGCTCCCAACCCCCTTGTGTTCCAGTTAGCAAATAAATTACTATCATTTTTTTAAAATTTCTCTTGCATCATAAAATTGTTCAGACATAGCCTTCATATTGTAAGAATATGTGACAGTAAACAGTATGGTAAAGGGTTCTTGCAAAGCTAGAGGCAGAGCGCAGTTATAGGACAAAGACGTTGAAATGACAAAAATTACAGCAATGTGAAGTTGCATTAAGTCACTGCCGCATAAGGTTGCGAACTGTTTGAAGGATGACAGGTGGCAGTCGGAAGGTGGCAGGTACTCAAGGACACGCAAAAGAATGCGGACTCGTTAAGTGAGGGGAGCGGGGATTCACTCAAGTGGAGGACACAAAAGGTGTGAGTGAGCCTGGAGAATGGACTGTCCAATATAGGGCAGACGTTAAAGTATTTTTTGCGGATGTGTTAACTGAGACTTCACGTTCGTGAAACCGTTCATCAACCAGTGTTTGAAGGATCGACTCTAGTTCGATCCAATCTTCACAGAGTAGCGTGGGTTCGCATCCTCTGCCCACCATCTACAGTTTGAGTTTTCGAGGAGCGCTCGCCGAGGGATCTGCCGATCCCAGCATCTCATCGCATGTGAATGAAAGGCAGATTCCTTCAGCAGCCATCACCAGTAAAAAGGACAATGTGGCAAGTACCACTACAAACTATTGTGTGTGTTTTCACCACGGCACCAATTTAGTTAACCCGTCACAACCTTGGGGAAAGAGACTCATAATTTAGCCTAGGCACAAATGAATTCAATTATGATCAATCTTTTGAAATTGTGTGGAATAAAATAAATGTCAATTCTGCTTGTCATTATAAACGTAAATTTTAATGCTGCCTTGAACATTGATTCATATCCATCTTCTCATTAAATATTAAATAATAAAATTCCAATAAATAAAATTAATTATCTTTTCTGGTGCCGCAATCAGCGTGACACTTCAACGTATTTACTGCCAACATCCAAGTTTGTAAATAAAGGTTATTTATTTGTAAAAAATTGTGAAGATTCACTAAATATACAAAACCTAAGCTATTAATAAAAAATAATTAAATAAAAATAACCTTTGATGACTGATTCTAAACTTCATTATCTCATAGCAAAAAAGTTTAGAATCAGGGGTTATTTTTTAAATTGTTTTCTTCCTAAACAGTTTGTATAGCTGAAAAGTGATTTTTATGAAGTCTTCTTCCTAAACCTATGAAACAGTGTCTACTTCTCCATGTAATTCACCCAATAATTAAAAGATTTTGATCTCTCTTGTTGGCTATATTTCCAATCAAATTGTGGGTACAAAACACACGCCGAATGGGCAAGTTTTAAGTGTTTTCTTCTACAATGTAGGAGTTGTAAATCTTAGGATGAAGTAAACATAATGAAGGATAGGGAAATTAACCCACCACATACCAAAGTAGATGGCTGCGATGATAAAAACACTTAGGTGGACAACCAATTACATAATTTTCAGCAACTGCCTTCTTCAGTGGTAGAGGCCCATTTATCTACCAATGAAGAAGGCAATTGCCAAAAATTATGTAATTGTTTGTCTGCCTAAGTGTTTTAAGTGTTTTCTGTCATCACAGCCATCAACTTTGGTATGTGGTGGGTTAATTTACCTTTCCTTCATTATTTACATCGCCTAGAAGCTGCTTCCATTTTCCTTAGTTTCATCTTAGGATGAAGTAAAGAGGAACAATAGTGATTCAGAAAGTTTCCTTTTTTCCAAAAGCATGAATTCCTAACAGAAGAATGTGTTGATAAGTTACTCAACCTGTACGTAAAGTGGAAATATTTCCAAAAAAAATTAACTACAATGCAGAGAAGGAAAATGAAAAAATAGACATTTTTATGGAAATGTTGCACAATCTGCCTGACATAGCTCATTCAGATATTTTGGGTGTAAGTCAAATTACATTTCATACACATATGGAGGGGGGGGGATTGGGTCAGGATTCAGAACAGCAAAATTTTAACTTTCAAAACATTGCCCTAAAGTACATCCTTAATGCTACTAACGAAAAAGAAATGGCTTTTAGGAAATGTAAATAAAAAAGGCTAGAGAAAATAACCAATCAATCATTAAAGTTGATGGCTAGATGGGTGCGACGAGCACACGACATGAAACAAACAGAAATGCACAATATATCAGTATAAAACTTTATTTACATAGGAAAGATTGACCGATTTGGCAAGGGAGTTGTGCACACTGTGTACTGCATGATTTATGTGGTAAACCATGGTGTGTGCAAACTTCCCTTACCAAATGACTCGATCCTCCCAACATGACTGTTTCACTCTGAAATATTGTATTTGTCTCACACGTTTTATATCCGTCACAGCCCTCCAGCCACCAAGTTTTGTGAGTGATAGGTTTTTTTCTGATCTTTATTATTTGTATAACTACATCCATATGTATCAACCAATTTACCACAGTCAGGAAGATCAATCACAGCAAAAAGCACTGTAATTTACTAGAAATAAATTTACCCCACAATTGCATTCATATCAGTCCAGCATGCTCCATTTAAGAAAAACAACATGAAATCAACTGCACACAGTTCTAAAACTGGTTTAATATGCTCCAGAATTTTCTGGTAACATGAAAACCAGATAGATTCAGGATTTGGTTTACTAATATCATGTGGGATCCCCTTTTGCCTGGCAAAATGCAACAACCCACCATGGCATTGATTCAGAAAGTTGTCAGAAGTACCCTGAAGAAATACCTGGATACATGGCCTGATTGGGTCTGCGCTATAACCGAAACATACAATCAGCTCTTACCACCTGGAATTAAGACTCATCTGACCATACACCCTTTTTACATTCATCTAATGTTCACTTCATATGTCCCTGTTCCCAGCAAAGACCCTGCAGCCGATAGTGTTTTGGAGAGGCACTAGCGTCAGTCTTCTGCTCCCATATTCCATTAATGCCAAATTTTGCTGCACTGTCTGTGCAGACACATCTGTTGCACATCCTACACTAGGCTGTCACAATTTAAGATGCTTGCTGCCACTGCGGCAAGTGAACGATAACAGATGGTGAGGTAATATGCTTGATTGTTTAGACTTGCCGGTTCGATTTTCTACTAAGTCAATTCACAGGTCGTTTTTAAGTTCACATCTGATTTATTTACCAAGCACATACATCTATCCCAACCACCACCACTAATTATACTTGTTCATCTTGACCGTAGATAAGGCTATACAGTACTTCATTTCCTCGGATTGCAAGTTCTGACCACACTTCTGTCTATTGAGTCTACACACGGGGCCACCATTTCTCACGACTACTAGCTTGTTCGTCAGGAAGCACTTCCCTAACGTGATCAGTGGAAAACATTTTAATATCTTTAGATCCACTATACAATTATACAGGGCGCACTGTGAGCTTGACCCAACACCTGCGGCAGCAAGCTACAGACCGACTCTCGCGATGGCTAGCCTCAGACTGACTCAACAATTACTTTTTTGACCCTCGTGCCTCCGCTCACAACAATGCTTTATAGTGACTTCAGCTTTACAAATAAAATACCTGGCTTAATACTGACTCGCCACAGTGTGTTGCTATCCTTTGACACAGTGTAGCCTGTCTGTCAACAATGATATCTTGACACAAACAAGTCTTGGTCATCAACTAGATATGATTTGCCACTGCATTCTCCACGGCTGGAGGTAATGATGACATATTCTCGACAGACTCTTGATTCTCGAATTATGGATTTACTAACAATTTTGAAAATGGAATGACACGTGGATCTAGTGCCAACCATCATTCTACATTCAGGCTGTTGATTTATGCCATGTGGACATATCATGTCAGAAAACATTTTACATGACTCATAAGAGTACAAATGAAAGTCCTAACACTGCACAGTACATTTACATGCTTCCTCCCACCATCCGGATATTTGTATCTTCCCAGCTCATGGCTTTTTGCACTTCAGTGTAATTTACTGTCCTGCTATCTTTTATTACTGCAGGGTTGAGTAAAGTAGTTGTCCAGCCACAAGACATTTCAAGATGGGCTGCAAGTCATTAATATACTGAATAGGAAATGAAACCATTGTCACTTGACCACAACAAGTATTCATATCTGGTGAAGAAGATTTATGTGAAATTGTGGAAAGATGGTACTAGATATTATTATTGTTGTATTAATGAGCATGAAATCAATGTTGTCACCCTTTTAAGAAACTCCAATTAATACTTCCTACCCCCTACCCTTATTTTTTCCTCCAGGTTGGACACTAAAAAATTTTCTTATTAATTTACTTTTAGAAAATGAAAAAAGTGTGTGAGGGAACGCACTAGCAGTTGCACTCACTGGTAATGACGATATTTGAGAGGCTGGCAAAACAGAACAAGCTGCTTTTTAAGTTGCCTTTACATTTAATACATACAAAAATGTATGCAATTTCATAATATAAAATAAGATGGTCCTGGTGTTGTGTGTCTGTAAACTGATTGTTTGCAATGTAAGTACTATGGCACATAGAAAAGGCTTCAAGGGAAACATCAGAGTTACCAGAGGAGCAAACTGCTTGCTGGAGATTACTGACAGACCTTGATAATGGTTACAATAGTAATGTGTGCCGATGAGATGAAAGCATGAATCACATCTTATTTATGGCCAATTATACACAAGCTATTCTTTAAAAAGAACATGAGCAGTTGTATCTAGTACAACAGATCATAAGTTCCAAATTTATGCTGATACAAGAAATACAAAAGAGTAATTAATAGAATGGTTGAGGGTGTGCTATTTTAATGCCTTAAACCAAGACAATTTCTAAGTAAATTAAATCTTATACGTATTTATATAAAAATACATGTGTGTTTCCCTATATTTCAAATTTCAGCCAACACTACCTAGCACAGATCGCTGGTTTTGTACGAGGCGTATTTTTTAAGTAAGAACCAGTTGGCAATAAACTTTTAACAACGAAAAATATTTTGGTAATTTATTCAACATGACATTCTACAACCTTTCAGCTTCTTTTCCACAAAATTGCCATTATTGTTCGAGCATTTGTCATACTGTGAGATGAGTTTTTGTATACCATTATCATAGAAGTCTGCTGCCTGAGTGGAAAACTATTGCTGAACCGCAAGTTTCACTTCATCATCATTGTTGAAACACTTGCCGCCAAGGAACCTCTTAAGGTGCAAAAATAGATGGAAATTACTTGGCACAAAGTCTGGACTGTAAGGGGGATGATCCAATTGCTTCCAGTGAAAAGAGTTGATCAAAGCTTGTGTTGCAGCAGCAGTATGCAGTCTCGCATTGTCGTGATGCAGCAGAACTCCATCAGACAGCAGACCGCGTCATTTAATCTAGATCGCGCAGCAAAGTTTCTTCAAAGTTTGACAATACGCAGCTGTATTTATTGTTCTTTGCTGCATGAACTCCACCAGCAAAATACCATGTCTGTCCCAAAACACACTTGCCATAATCTTCCGTGCTGAGATTGTCTGCTTGAATTTCACTTTCTTAGTAGATGCTGTGTGCCACCACTCCATTGATTGCTGCTGTGAATCCGGGGAGAGATGGGACACCCAAGTCTCGACTCCTGTGATGATGTTGTCCAAAAATCCATCACCTTCTTCTTGATATCGGGTCAAAAACGTCGATGCCTTTTCGTTTTGTGTTCCTCAGAAAGCATCTTTGGAACCCATCGGGAGCACAACTTCCTGTAATACAATTTCTCCAACACAATGTTGTAGAGAATGGACCTTGAAACTTGTGGAAAATGCAAGAACGACATGGAAATTGTGAAATGCCTGTTTTCATGAATTTTGGTGTCTACCGCATGCACAAGATCATTGTTGATTATGGATGGCCGGCCCAAGAGCAGTTAATTGTGCACATACTCCCGACCTTCCTTGAATAATCTTACCCACTTACGAACGTTACCTTCATTCATTGCATGATCTGGTGATGAATTTCTGCCAGTGTCACATTTCTTGCTGACAACAATCTGATGACTGAGCTTATTTCACATGGGGCTAGATTCTGGATCGTCTTAAAAACTTCCATCGCTCACCATGAATTGTACACTCCGCTGACTTGGCGATAACTGCATCTACGCGTGCTCATAGGATGCCAGAATAGTGTGTGAATGCACTCAATTTCGTTCATGTGAGATTTAAGAGGAACTGACCAGTTCTTACTTAAAAAATGTGCCTCACATTTGGTAGTACTATGGAGTTTCCTATCATGCACAACATTGACCAAATGCCAATAGCTGTGGAGGTGTGGGAGATATGGTGCTTAAAGGTGGTCGATGTAGGGCTTTTCATATTTCAACCATTGATTTGTGTGTCGCTATAGTTCTTTTTCACCTCACAAATATATAGTGTAGACCTTTGGTGTTTGTATGTGGTACTAGCATCGAGTCACTCATTGTGTAATATTGTGGTTCCATATCGGTAGCTATGGGGGAGATATAGTTGTTGAAAGTGTTCAACCTGGGACATTTTTGTATTTTGACAAAAGTTGTGTGTGTCCCAATGTATCACTTCATAGCCATGAATCATCGATCATGCACAATGTTGGCCGAATTTCAGTAAGTATAAGGGTGAGGGAGATATGATGGTTGAAAGTGGACAGACAAGCATATTTTCATATTTTGACTAAAGTCATCTGCGTCCGTATATTTCATTTTGCTGCCACAACTATATAATTCAAACCACTGGTGTTTGTGTGTAGTAGTAGCATCGTGTCTCCCAATGTGCACTATGGTGGTTAGATGTTGGCAGCTATGGGGGTGTGGGAGATATGGTTGTTGAAAGTGGTTGACCTGGGGCACTTTCGCATTTCCATTCAAAGACATGTGTGTACCTATGTATCACTTTTTAGCCTAAAGTAGCCAGTGCAGATTGCTGCTGTTTATGTGTGGTAGTAGCGTACATTCACTGATCGTGCACAATGTTAGGCAAATTTCAGTAGCTGTGGGGGAGTGGGAGATATGGTGGTTGAAAATTGTTGATCAAGGACAATTTTGTCTTTTGACCAAATACATTTCTATTCATATATTTCACTTGCTGCCGACAACTACAAAGTGCAGATCACTGGTGGTTGTGTGTCGTAGTAACATCAAGTCTCCCATCATACACTGTGGTGGTTAGATGTTGGTAGCTATGGGGGTGTGGGAGATATAGTGGGTGATAGTGGTCAATCTGGATCATTTTCATATTTCGACCAAAGACTTATCTGTCCCTATGTCTCACTTTTTAGCCAAAACTATTTTTTGCAGATAACTGGTGTTTGTGCGTGGTAGTAGCATACATTTACCAATCGTTCACAACACTGGCCGAATTTCAGTAAATTTGGGGGTGTGGGAAATATGGTGGTTGAAAGTGGCCAGTCAAGATTATTTCCGTATTCCCACCAAAGGCATATTTGTCGGTATATTTCATTTTGCTGCTACAACTACAATGCGCCGATCACTGGTGTTTGTGTGTGGTAGTAGCGTCGAGTCT
The DNA here is from genome assembly GCA_031002005.1 of Vandiemenella viatica. Classification (NCBI taxonomy): domain Eukaryota; kingdom Metazoa; phylum Arthropoda; class Insecta; order Orthoptera; family Morabidae; genus Vandiemenella; species Vandiemenella viatica. The sequence goes on along the minus strand of JARYHS010008074.1, from coordinate 12,829,363 downwards.
CTCATCGTGCACTATGGTGGTTAGATGTCAGTAGCTACGGGGGTGTGGGAGATATGATGGTTGAAAGTGTTTGACCTAGGGCACTTTTGCATTTCGACCAAAGGTGTATTGTGTCCCTATTTATCACATTTTAGCCAAAAGTATCAAGTGCAGATCACTTGTGTTTTTGTGCAGTAGTAGCATACATTCACCAATCTGGCACAAGTTTGGCTGAATTTCAGTAACTGTGAGAGCGTGGGAGATACGATGGTTGAAAGTGGTCAATGGAGGATATTTTCGTATTTTGTCCGTATATTTCATTTTGCTACAATAACTATATAGCGCAAACCACTGCTGTTTATGTGTCATACTAGCATCGAGTCTCTCATCATGCACTATGGTGGTTAGATATCAGTAGCTAAGGGGATGTGGGAGATATGGTGGTTGAAATTGGTTGACCTGTGGCACTTTCGTATTTCGACCTATGTATCACTTTTTTGCCAAAAATATCCAGCACAGATCACTAGCGATTGTGTGTGGCAGTAGCATAGATTCACCGACTGTGCACAGCGTTGGCTGAATTTTGGTAACTGTGGGGGTGTGGGAGATATGTTGGTTCAAAGTTGCCGATCAAGGATATTTTCGTATTCGGCCAAAGGCATATGTGTCCTTATGTTTCACTTTGCTGCCACAACTACATAGCGCAGATCACTAATGTTTGTGAGTGGTAGTAGAATCGAATCTCCCATTGTGTGCTATGGTGGTTAGATGTCAATAGCTATGGGGATGGGGGAGATATGGTGGTTGATATTGGTCGACGTAGGGCATTTTCCTTTTTCTACCAAAGAAGCATGTGTCCCTATTTTTCAACTTGCAGCCAGAACTACCAAGTGCAGAACATGGGCATTTGCGTGTGGTAATAGTCTTCCACCATGCACTATAGTTATTGCATGTCGGTAGCTGTGGGGATGTGGTTGATATAGTGGTTGAAATTGGTGGACCTGATATTAAAATAGACATGTGTGTCCCTATAATTCACTTTGCTGCCATAAATACTCTGCGCTGATCAGTGATGTTTGTGTGTGGTATTAGCCTCGAGTCTCCCATCATGCCCTATGGTGGCATCGTCAATCATAATTCTTTATAAACACAAACGAAGTCGTGGGCATCAGCACAAATGAAGTACCAGTCTATAAACTTGGTAGTTAATGGTGATAACATTGTTCACTACACAACTATTTCCTAAATACAATAAATTATCCATAACTCCCCATACACAAATGTCTACTGTAGTGACAGCATCTGTAATGTTGTTAATAAATCTCAACCTACTTAAACTTTGTAGTCACTTAAGTCTGTGGGTACAGGCTCTTCAGAAGAATGTGATGAAGGCTATGGTGCCAACTGTTTCAGTTTAAGGTGAATCTGGATTCATACCCAAATACCACTCACATCTTTGGAGTGTCCATGTGTTGTAAGAAAGTTGTGTCCACACATGAAATTTATTTCAGAAATAGTAACTGCAATGTGCTCTATTGACAATAATGATGCCAAAAGCATAAACTTTTAAATATTTGTCTCTCTTTTGACACATAATACAAAAATTTATTGAAATTTTTTAACAAAACTGCTCATAGTGAAAGATAATTCCATTGGTTGTAATAAAGGATACTTTTTAATTGGCTTAGTAAAATAGCTCCAAAATTATGCAGAGGCCTAAACCAGAAATTTTGAAAGTTTTTAACATCTGTGCATGTATCATGCAAAAACAGAGGGGCAAAATTTCATCAAACTGCACAATGAGATAGCTTACACTCTTTCATCTACTATGCACAAGCGAAATCTGTAAATTTTAGAAATTTTTGCATGTGTATGTACGGATAGACCTTAAAGCAACTATTTTAACAAAACTGTACATAGTAATACCTTATGTCATGTTAGTTTAGGTTTTTCGATGTGCCATTGAAATCTGAGTAATAATAAATGTGTTCACTAATTTAATTGTTCCACAATTGAATCTATCAACTTAATAGTGACCAGCGTGAGATTTCTTGATGTCAAAATTTTTACCTCAATTAAATCCGAAGAAGTCCAATCTATCATACAAGTAGTGTTACATGCAGGCATGACCATACATAATAACTGACTGTACCTCGGTAATTATGCTTATTCTATTTACAAGTTTATATTGATTTTTTACTTAATTACATTATAATATCATTAATATTGAAAAATCATGTACTAGGTACTTATGTAGATCACTTTTGATTTATTGTCAAACCCACATTCATTGATATTTATCCCCGATGTTGATTCATCACAAAATTCATGTAAAATTTTAGGCAAGTACTGATTGTAATTTACAAATACAAGGTCTATGTAGATGAAGTCATGGGCAGTGTGAAAAATGAATTATTAATTGTAGATGGTATAAATATAGTTAATTAAGAGTAAATCAGTTGTTAGTGAAATTTAAACGACTGACAGCCAAACCGTTCACCACCAGACATCAGGAGAAAATAATAAATCACACCCAAAATCATGCCACTGAACAGATTTTGAAAGGTTAGAATCAGATTTAAACTTCCAGGTTGATACCATTACGCTAGAAATAAATTAAAATCTGACGAAACATTAAAAATAACAATCTGGTGTTATCTTAATGTTATCTATCAAATGTGTAGTATTCATTCTTTAAATCTGTTAGATAGGAGTAATAACCTTTATTAGTAAGGTGTGTATTCCCCTTTCTTTTTCTTTGGTTATGATTTTCAGCGTTTTATAGTGATAGTGCAATCAAAGAAATATTTGGTACAAGCTAACCTCTGCCGGTTGCAAGACATCAACTAGACGGCTGTATTCGGTAGCTACACTGGACACCCTCTCCAAGTCTGCTTGCAGACGCTCCTTCTGTGCAGTAACATCTCTGATTGGATTTGGCAGGGGCAATCCCAACTGGCCCAAAAGCTCAGCTTCTGCAATAACTGTTGCCAATGAAGGATCATAGTCAGGAGCAAAGCGCAAGCCCTGCTCGACTAGTGTGGCAACCTCAGCGGTAACTGGGTGTGGCTCAGGACCGGCAGTACTCTTTGGCTGAGGTGGCGCATCACCACGGGCTCCTTGCTTGCGCAGCCTTCCAGCAACCCATTTGAGGGCCACACCAGTGCCTGCTACACTTGCTGCTGTTCGTCGTGTCAGTGAATTTCCCTGGGGTGTTGACACATCTGAATGGACATGCGCAATTAGTCCACCCGTACGCCTTCCGCCTCGTGCAGCGTTCACCACTGAAGACTGAGTTGCTTCCTTATCATCTGCACACATATAATTAGTTGAATTCTTAGTAAGACAACCACTTCACATGGTACAAATTAAATGCTATTTACATTACATGAATTAAAAAATGATAGCATTTGGTTTGACGGGAAATTGAGGTCTTGACTTTAATATTAAAATAAGATCTGAGTATAGAACTGTCACTTACCAAAGATGACATCAGAACTAACATATATATATATATATATATATATATATATATATATATATATATATATAAAATGGAATAGTTGATAAAACACAACTTATGCTGATGAAAGAAGCATTTTCGCTATCTTATAGATGAATGATTACTTTACAGTACATCATTTAACTTAAATTAGTAACTTTTAATGGACAGTACATTAAGTATTAATGTTTTTTTGATAAGCAATAACATCATACATGCAGTTACAGGAGTGGAATTTACAATAAATAAGGATGTAGGAAAATGTCAAGAGTCATAGGGAAAGTATAAAAATAGACAGAGCCTAGACTATACACAACTGTGGAAGTATACATGTCAACTTTTCAAAGTTATAACCAAACAGAGAAAACTCAAGGAGGCATAGGAAACAATTAAATGACAAAGGTAATAGCATTTTGTTTTCACAAACAAAGACAAGGAAACAAGTGTAGACTGACCTCTTCTGTGGGATGAAAATAAGGAAGGATAAGGGAAAACCCATCACTTAACACAGATTAAGGATGGAATCCCAGGACAGGGTGTGGGAGAATTCGACCCATAAGAATTGTGGGAATGTTTAAACTCTGTAAAGTAAAATCAATCAATAAACTTTATTTTTATAAAAATATAATCCGAAATTGTTTAAAATATAATTAATAAACAAAAAAAGTCATTGTATTTTTAAATAAATTAACAGATTTATAGGTGCGGCCTAAATGGAGGTTGAGGCCAGGGGGATGCCTAGGTCTCAATGTGTACACATATGGTTCCCTCACCACATATCTCACTTCTGAAATGACTGAAGCTTCTTACCACAATATTGTAAAGTTTTTGTGTTTGTCCTGGCTCTCCTGCCTTTATGTATGGTAAGTAAGTGGTTATTTTCCTATCTTCCCTTATTTTCATTGTCTCGCTATTTCATCAGTGAGATAATAACACAAAGGAACTATTCTACTTGAATCTTGTTGAATATTTGTAGAAAACATACCCACAAGAGTCATGCTGATATTAGATGAAAAACTCTAGACAAATGTATTCAAACTAAGCATCAAAAATCAAATCTGAAATTTCGAGGTTGTGCCTACGGACACCATTAACAGGTGAGGTCTCACTATAGATGGCCTACACTTAAATGGAAGAGAGAAGGAGGTATATCTAAGATGTTAGCTAAAGCTGTAAGGGAACACACTTTCAATAATAGTTATTAGGATCTGTTATATTTCCTTTCTTCTATAATGAATGTATTAATGCAGGTATTCATTCTGATGGTAGAGTTTGTTTCCACATTTCCTGGAGTATTACTGTCAGACATTCAATCATCTTGTCATTAGAATGTTTCCACAATTCAACAATTATGTTGTCTTCCTCAGATCATTGAACAACTTAAAAAAAGTTGTTCCATGATTTATTTGATTTCTTCATCTGTTAGAGGTTTTGAGTCTGACTGTACTGCAGATTTGTTCTTAAAGTTGAAATTTTCTTGTGGTGGGTCAGAGTTGTGCAGATCTTTCAAGTATTGTCCTAGTATTCTGCAATTCTTGGTGCATCATATGCAGCACTGGATTAACCATATAGCAGGAGGTAATGAATGCTACAGGACTCACACCTTCTGCATGGGGGGCCTCACAGCTCCTAGGGGGGCTCCCACACCTAGGCTAGATGGGCGACCTTTTTTTTTTGGCTCTACAATTTCACCTGGACTGCAAAAATCTAGGGCCTCTTCTTCACATTTGATACGGGCCTCGTGCTGTCTTAACCTGGCTCTGGTCATATGTAGTTTTGAGTTTAAAATGTAGATTCAGTGATTTGAAATGCTTTGTAAAAAAAAGTCTTGTTTTATTGATGTTGCTTGATATTTCACATTCTTACACTTTCGATACTTTTTGATGGAAATTTCCAGATTTCTATAAAGGTTCCCTGTTATTATTTTATGCACATTCCAGATGCTTCACGCTATTTGCCTTTTGCACTAGTTTGTCACACTGATCATTCTGCCGGAAATGTTTATGTTTCTTTTTAAAATAGTTTCTTCTGCTGCCAGTGTTATAGTATTTTTTTTTAATATTTCCTAATTTCTATGCATGGGCTTTTTTATTCCAGAAATGCTTTATTCCACACATCCTCTATAATGTTCTCTAGTTTACAAAGAACAAAAATCAAAAAATTTCTATGTCATTAGTTTTATTGTCTGTTTTATGTGATCACACTCCACAATAATCATCTAAGGTAAGTGATGGTTCATTTCCCTACACTAATTTACAATTCCTTTTCGCTATTTAGTGCCTATTCTTTTACTGTTACCTTATCGTTATTGTTATTATTCTTTGCTATCATGTGTGTGTCAAACGTTTTTGGATGGTATTCAGTCTTTTTCCCGAATATTGGTCTAATTTTAAGTTTGATTAAATTATCCCCCTATTACAACCTATGGCACTATAATTAAACCTGTTGTTCAAAATCTTAGCTTTTCTTATTTACTCTATTACTTTTTCTCAATGCTTATCCACTGTCGCGTGTGACCGAGCGAGTAGCGAACTTACCCACTGTGGGTCCGTTCCAGCGTCTACTTACTGCCAGATGAGGTACTTCCGGTTTCCAGCCGGCATCTGTAAGTTCCTAGCTGGGATAAGATACATGCACAGAGACTTAACTGGTCTAAAATTGGGACGTAGGTGCTCCTTGAATAATGTAAAGAGTTGTGGCTACTTGATTTATTGTGAAAGCGGCTGTGTGGTACAGTTACAAGTTATTGGTACATGAAATTGGTGTTTCCTGATATTGGAATAGTGGACCATAGGATCCGATGTTGAGACAGAATGCATTACAAGCCAGCAGAGGGAGGATGATTGGAAAAATGCCTAAAATGGCTTAATTGGGTGGTAACAGGTCTGCCCCACGAAATTTCACATCACGGACTGGGGCGAATCATGCACGAAAAAGGCGCCCTCGATTCTGGAAGGTAGGGAAAGCCTTCTTCTCATTGGCTGTTTGTCACTACGGACATGCGTGTGGTTCACGTGCTCATAGTGTGTAAGCCTCGTGTACCAGCCGCGCTAGTCTAGTTTCCCACAGTAAGGACTGCCAGAACAGCGTCCTTGGCGCGGGTGTCATATATGAGCGGTGTAACCTTCGTACCACTGTGCTGGCTTGGAAGCACTCTGCCTTCATTACTGCTAAACTCTATACTAAAATCTATACAAAAATCAGCTACCGCGACACCACAAGTGTCTATAGGTAAGTTCTATTACCCTTCTCTTTCTCACATAGCTACACAAAATTTCTACCTACATCATTCAGTGTTACATGTCCAGATATGGCAGTTTTCATAATACTCCACTGCCTTCCTTCTTTAGTGCTAAGAGCAATCAGTTTAGTTGTTTGATATCTTATCTATTGACAAATGTTTCTTAGGAGAAATTCCATTCCAATGGATCAATCTCAACACAGCAAGGACATAACTTGTGATAGGCATGTTCTATCGTCCACCAGTTTCAGATGAAACCATTGCTGAGGCCTTAAGGAATAGTGTAAATAATACAGCTTGTCAATTTCCAGATCATGCAATAATACTTGGAAATGACTTCAACTTGCTTTATATCTACTGAACTAATGACATTCATGTTACTGGTGGCAGGGATCAAATGGCTTGTGAAATCATGCTTCACCTGTTCACAGATCTGCATCTTGAGCAGCTCATTACTGAACCAATGAGGTGCCACAATGGAAATGAAAACATGTTAGATATTCTCATAACAAATAGACCTGAATTATTCACCGACATTTCTAATACCTTAGGAATAAGTGATCACAAAATGGTAATTGCCACAGTAAAATTAAAAGTTGAGTGCAAATAAAAGAAAGGATCATTTACAGATTTGAAAAGATTTCAAAGGAGTGTTATAGAGCCTACCTGAGGGATAATTACCTTACCTTCAAAGTAGCAATTTAGACTGCTGAAGAGATGTGGTATAAATGGTATAAATTTACACATATAGTCATGGAAGGTAGGGACATACCTATACTGAAATGGACAATCGAGGAAGGAAATGATACCCCGTGGCAGATGTGTAAATTTAAAAGGTAACTTAAAAAACAAATGAGGATACAGCCATGCTCAAGAAGAACTAGGTACCCTAGTAATTTAGAAAAGTTGGATGAGATGAGAAGACATGTTAAAAACGCAATGTGTGAGGGCTTTAATGACTTTCCTTGCAATTCACTTTCCAAGAGCCTCACTAAAAACCCAAAGAAATTTTGGTCCCACATAAAAAAGTAAGTTGTAGTAACAACAATATGTCAGTACTAATACAAGATGGTCATGAAATAGAAGACAACCAGCTAGCATATTTAACACCATATTTCAAAATTCATTCACAGAGAAAACATGGAAAAAATACCAATTTTTCCACATTGTGTGGAATTATAGATGGACTTGATATAATTGATAGTGTAAGTATTGTAAAGCAATTAAAGCTACTGAAATGAGGGAAAGTGCAAGTGCAGTGGTATACCAGTACGAGTATTGTCAGATTACGTGGAGGAAATAGGACCATTTTTGTCCAATATTTTCTTTAAATGTTTAGAAGAGAAATAAGTAACTTCTGCCTGGAAAATTGTCCAGGTAATTCCTATTTTCAGGAAAGGAGTTCAGAGGGATCCTAGGAATTATCAATCCTTATCTTTAACACCTGTTTGCAGTGGAATTCTGGAGCATGCTATATGTTTTAGAATTATGAAGTTTCTAAATGAAAACACATTTTTATAATGAATCAAAACAGAATTCATAAGAACAGGTCGTGTGAAACACTATTGGCCCTTTTTTTTATTGATGGAGTTTCACGGGTTGATGCAATTTTCTTGAATTTTCAGAAAGCTTTTGACTCTCTACCACACAACCAACTTTTACTGAAAATTTGATCTGATCAGATTTGTGAATAGATACGAGATTTTTTAACTGTTCAGTCACAGTATGTTGTTGTTGATGGAGAAGCATCTTCTAATCTAGATGTTACTTTCGGCATATCTCAAGACAGTGTAATAGGACCAATTCTATCCCTAAGTTTTATAAACAATCTTGGAGACACATTAATAGCAGGTTGTAATTGCTTGTTTATGATGCGGTTATCTATTGGGAAGTACGGTGCTCTGACGATTGCTTAGAAATTCAGTGTGATCTGGATGCTATTTTGGAATAGTGCTATAAATGGCAACTTATGCTAAACTGCAAAACGTGCGAAGCAATGTGTATAACTAACAAAAAGAATCTGTTTGCTCATGAGTACAAAGTAAAAAGCTCAGTTATTGAAGAAATGCAATTCTCAAACAAAGGAAATACCTTATAAAATTTTTGTGCATTCATATTTGGATTACTGTTGTGGAGTTTTGGATTCTTATCACAAGGGATTGATTGGCGCATTAGAGAAAGTACAGAGGAGAGCCACTGAATTCATCAGTCCTTACCAAAGCATCACAGAATTGATACATAGGTTGGGCTGGATTGGACTGGTAGACAGATGACGCTGGTTTCATCTGAATTGGTTTTTGTCAAATATGTGAAATTATTCAGCCATTTACGAGTAAAATAAAATACTTCATCCACCAACCTGTTTAGGGCACAATGACAGGGCAGATAAGATTATAGAAACAAAATGCCACACTAAGGCTTATATGCATTCTTTCTTTGCTCGGGTAATTCGAGATTAGAATTGAGTTGGTTTAATAAAAAGCACCCTCTGCCAACCACAATATTTGTGAATATCATAATAGGATGTAGATGTACTCTATTATGTTCTCTTCTCAGCAATTTGCATCCCTACTCCAGCGTATAAGTTCTGTGCTCCTTATTTTTGCTTTGGGACAAATATATCCATGTTCTTAGTACATATTTGAGCTGTTCCACTTACTCACTACTGTATTAATATCTTCTGCACGCTGAATTAAAGATATCTGCTAAGTTTCAAAACTCTTGCATTGTTATAATTAAACTTCAATTTTGTTTCCTTTCCTCAGTTACTGTGCCTTCTTAAGTCCACCACAACTGCACTGTGTCCAGTTAATACCTCCATCATAAGAGGCAAGCTGTATTAAGAAAACATCTAACATATTTCTCCCCCTTATGTTTTATTCTACCACTAGTATACTTAGATTCCTGCCTATTACAACCATTGTATTCCCACCTCTGAAGTCTATTATGAGACTGCCTTCTCTGCAACAGTCTCATTTTGTTAATTCATTTTTTTTTCTCATGGCTTTACGCCTTGTCGAATCAGTATAATCAGAGGCAGGAAATGATTAGGTGTAAGGAACAGGAAGAAACTTTGTCATGGCCTCTTAAAGGAAGCATCCCAGCATTCACCTGGATTGATTTGGGGATACCATGGGAAACCCAAATCTGGATTCCCAGATGGGGATTCGAACCCACGTCTCCTTGAATGTTAATTCATATTCCTACATCATTAACAATAAGAAGCAATGACTCATATCTTTTCCCTTCCATACCCCCAAAACTCTATATCCTGCAACTCATGTTTATCAACTGTGACTACACAATAAATGTAATAATCATCACTAACCAATATAAACATTGCAGCACCAATTCTCCCCTCTTTCTATTGTATAAATACAAACTGAAGAAAAAACTTAATTGTTTTAGGGTCCTTTCATTTGCAAAGACTCATCCCCTGTAAACAGCAGCAAAGCAGAACATGACTAGGGGCTACAGATCTGACTATATCCCTGGCTTGAACCATGAGTGCAAGGAGTTCGAAAGAAGTGGAAACCACGCCTTAGTGACAAGGTTGCTGGAGTATCTTAATCAGCATCAAAAACAACTCTGGCAAGAAACAACTGAGAAGTAGGATTTCACACACTCATGCAGAAAGGCTTGGTCTTTAAGCCAAAAACTGGGTGTCGACGACAAACAGAAGGGTACGAAAGGAGGAACGTCCTGTAATGTCAGAGCCAGTCAGAATCTCTAAGGTGCTTGGCAATAGAGATACAATTCAATATGTGAAAAGTGAATTTCGTGAAATCAAGAAGCTCATTAAACTAAATACAGAATATTCAAGCCCCTTCACTTTGTCTGAACTGGATGCCACATTAAAATATACTAGATTCCGCAAAGCCGCTGGACATGATGGCCTGTACCCAGAATTCCTTGTTAATACAGGCCCTACCACAAGAAAATGGTTGCTTGAACTTTCCAATTAAATATTACAGACCTCAAAGTTGCCTCCTGCTTTTAAAAACCTAAGGTGATTGCCATTATAAAAGCAGGTAAAGAAGGAACTGCACCAGAACACTACAGGCCAATTTCTCTCCTCAGCTCTGCAGATAAGCTACTTGAGAGAATGGTGCTGGCTCAGATTCACAACGCCATTCCCCCAGAGCAGGCTGGATTCAGACCAAAGTGTAGCTGAGCTGAGCAAAGCAGGTTCTGACTCTCGTGACCCACATCGAGACTGGATTCCAAAAGAAACTTAAAACAGGAGCTGTGTTTGTCGAGCTATCTGCAGCCTATGATACTATCTGGTGGAAGGGTCTCCTATTCTCATATTCCTAAATGCTGTATCGAGTAAAAAAAAAAAATGGCAGACCTCTTGAACAACATGCTGAGAAATCGCAAAATCCAGGTCCACTGTGGGGTCTAAAAGAGTTGCTGGTGTGTTCTCAACAATGGACTACCTCAGGGTTTGGTGCTGGCGCCTTTGCTTTTTAATTTATATATTGCGGACATACCTCAACCAAATGGCAGGAAATTTCAGTATGCCGATGATCTGGCTATTACTTTCCACGATAGAAACTTCCAGATTTGTGAAGATAAACTCTCTGAGAGTCTTAACCAGCACTACACATTCTCTAAGTGGAGGCTAAAACCTAATCTGACAAAGACAGAGTCTTGTTGCTTCCACCTTTGAAACCAGCTTGCCTATGTCAGAATAACACCAACCTTCAGACCCCTTGGAAGAGTGGAACACAAAGACCACTCCAAATGTCTGGAAGTTACCTCGGATCGAGCCCTCACTTTTCATCAGCATTTATCTGAAAGTAAATACCCGTGTGAACTTTGTTAAGAAACTGGCTGGTATGTCATGGGGTTCAGGCGCCCACGTTCTTCAAGGAGTAGCCCTTGGCTTGGCATTCTCCACAGCAGAATACTGTTGCTCTACATGGCTTGGTAGTGCTCATACTGCCAAAGTTGATACCCAGCATAATGGTGCTATGAGAACAATGAGTGGTGTCATTAGGTCTACCCCAGTATCCTGGCTGCCTGTACTTTCCAACATTCCTCCATCATATTTGAGGAGAAAATTGATATTGCTTAGAGAATTGGAAGAAGTGGAGGAAAACAACATGATTCCTCTGCATGGTGACCTTCTTTAGCTGCCTAGCACATGACTAAAATTGAGGAGACCTGCCTACATGGAAGCAGCCAATCTCAGACATAACAACTTTAACCTGTATGAAGAGTGGGGAAAGGAGTGGGCAGCCAACAGCCCTGTTCCTTGACCCCGTCCTTTCCTGCCTCTAATGACCTTACGTCAACAAGGCGTGAAACCATAATAAAAAATAGTTATCAAGTCATGGGTGATGCAGTCCCCTTTTTTATTATTTCATGTGCAAATGTAAGCTTTCCATTTATAATTACATTCAGGTATACCTTCAAAAATTAATATCTAATAACAATACACTCAAATTTCTATGGCAAAAACAGATTCAACAATTCACATGACATATATAATTAGCAAAACACCAGTTCTGAGTTAAAATTATTCTTTATTACTAAACATTAAAATCCACCAAACATACATTTATTTACATTAACATACCTGCTTCCTTTTCTGGGTCTTTTGGGACAATTTTTTAGAACATTTCTCTTCAGCATACTTGCAAGACTTGGCATAACAGTAGATTTCCACTGTTCATATTTTGTTTCTTCAAAAGCTTTCATTTGTTTAGCTATATTTAAATAATTAGCAAAAGCCTGAAAATATTGGAAAAGTTATCAGAAACAACAAAATTAATCACTGATTAAGTAACAATTTACATATAACTAAAATAAAGCTCACATTGTCCTTGAGAGCAGAATTCTTGAGCTCATCCACTTTCTGAAAAGTCAACACTGAATTTTTCAGCTTGTTGAAGAGAAGACGTTCCCAGAAAATAGCTCCAGCCACTGGTGGATGGTTTCTTAATAGAGGAGGATGTCTACGGCCACGCTGTGAAATATGAAAATATATTTGAATGTATAGTAAATTAAAACAAGGTTACTCCTCAGATTCAGTTGTAAGAAACTAAACTTCAAATTAGAATGGCTGGTGAGTTGGACTTTACAAAGCATGAGATAAAATTTGAGAACACAAGGGACAGAAAACCAATGGGGCTGCAGTATGTTAGCTAACAACTCAACAATGTCAATAAATAAAAAATGTGGCATTCCGGTAAACCAAAATATTGTTAACATATACGGCCATGGAAGCCTAACAGATCATATGTTCTTTCATTCAAATCCATCGATTAATTTTTATGCAAAACACAGACAGGCAGAAAAAAACTTTCAAAAATTGACGTATTGAGCCTCTGTATCATTGGGAGGTATAGTGGATAAAAAGTATCCTGTATCGTAACTGATTATTTAAGCTGTCACAATTTGCAGCTTCATTAAAATCCATGTGTTAGTTTTTTATGCGACATGGGTACAGATAGACAATAATTCCAAATTTTATAGTTTTTGCATCGCTATCACCAGTACAGTTCATTGTAATCACTCTTTTTTAAATAAATTCTTTGCAGACACAAGTTTTCTACAATTTTATTACTTGATATAGATGATGAAGTTCAGGCATCTGTTTGTTTTTAAAATATTTTTAAAAATTTATCTTGGTAACAGCAGTTAAAAAAAAAACCTTCAAAATATACTAAGCTTATAAACAAAGCCCTCAAGTATGTAATTATATTGCAGGTTCCAATGAATTTATATCAAGTTGTACCTCTTGGGTATTATGGCCACATAATTCTGAAAACATTTTCGCTTGTTACACACCAACCAAATTTTATTTACAGAACATAATAGAAATGTTACACAACACAATTAGAATCACAGTTTAACAATTTCATATTAAACTTCATTAATAGATATTAATTAATTACTACTTCATCTCTGCAAAAGGTTCTAGCGGAATAAGACAGTGAAAATGCCCCTGTCCCATCCCGTTCATGGGGAATACCAGTTCATAGATCTGGTTAGCATAGCCTTCGGACTAATTTTTATTTCAATGCCGCCACTCTAGGGGGCACTACAGGGGTGAATGTGCCATTGGAGCCTAAATGCATAATCATGAAATCAATGCGGGAAAATTCTGAAAAAAATCAGGGACGTGCACATTGCTACAGGAAATATCTAGGTTTTTTATGGAATTTAAACAAAATGTGATAAAACATTGTAAAATGTGCCAAAACATTCCACAAAAATACTAGATATTTCCTGTAGCAATGTGCACTTCCCTGATGTTTTTCAAGAATTTTCCCGCAATGATTTCACGAGTTATGCATTTAGGCCCCAATGGCACATTCACCCTCGTTGCGCCCCCTAGAGTGGCGGCATTGAAATAAAAATCGGTCTGAAGGCTATGCTAACCAAGATCTATGAACTGGTATTCCCCATGAACAGGATGGGCCAGGGGCACTTTTCACTGTCTTATTCCGCTAGACCCTTTGTTTAAAATTGTACTTTCTAAAGACGTTAAATCAACTTACAGTAAATTTGTTTTCCACATCTGAAATTTCTTTACCAAACTGTTGCATGATATGATCAAATTTTAGCATTAGCTGTTCCTGTATGGCTTCCCTCGTCTCT
>JARYHS010008074.1:12639576-12814030 GCA_031002005.1 Vandiemenella viatica | reverse complement strand
AAGAGTCTGAGGTTGTCAAAACTCACTATATTCTGAATAAATCTTGCACAGTCAATAACTGAATAGGCAATCAGACAAAGTCACAGAAGAAATTTCGATTAACCATTCGAGCCAGATCACACCCCATAGTTCACTGTATACTGATTATTACTTGAAAGTATGGAATAATTTGTCACACATTTCTGTTATGGCACTTAGTTAGCCAGTGACAGACACTTAAGAAATCCTGAGGCCCACATGGCGTAATACTTCCCTACTACATTGTTAATAAAACTTAAATACAAAAACCTTCATTATTCCAAAATAAAACATTTGCACAGTAGTACTTAGTATGAAACTTGCTGGTCTACTAAGCCTACATCTTGTCGCGCACATGGTTCCTGGACAACTGAGCTTACATCTTCACGCGCTTACAGTTTCTGAACGACTGAGACCGACTGAATGCTAGTGCAAACCAGGAAAGTTCTGGTACTCACAGAGTGTGGGAAAGTCACAAATTTCCATTTCACATGGGTAGTTTCTGGAAGGCTGGTCAGATACCAAATCGCATGTCTGAAAAACTTGAATCATCTAATTTGACCTTGACAATAATATAATTCTATCTCACTGAAATTTTACAAATCGCTAGATCTTATAGCAAACGTTAACTTTGGTTATTATAAAAAAATTAATAACTTTAATAGTTTAGCCAAATATAAATAATTTAAATACGAAATTTCGCAATATCATTCCAGGCGAATGCTGAAGTTTCATGAAATTGAAAATACTGTTCTGAAACTGTGAAAATCTGCTTTCTAGGGTGAATTAACATAGAAACTGACTATAAGAATACAATATTATTCATTCTAACTCACAGTTCTGAGAATAAAATTTTGTTACACAGTTTCAAAACTTAACAGATACCTGACAACAGATTGATGGAAGACTTTAAGCTAACCGAACCTACCCACATAATATTTCATATAATAAGAAAATTGGACACATATTCCCTAATAACCGCCTCAACACATTTTTGTTCTTTTAACATATTGATTTTTTCCATTAATTAATGTTATTGATCTAATAATATATTTTATTGAAGAGATATTATTCCAATTGTGGAATTATTTCCAAGGCATAAACCTAAAATTTATGATGATAAATCAAAGCAGTCATAACAATTATTGATATATACAAATTAATAGTTGACTAAATTTTAACATGAAGAGAGTGATGGGAGTGTACAAGGCATATATTGGTGATGAGGAATGGAAGGACATTGATGTAAAAATTAGCAATAATACATGGAAGGGAAAAGATGACCATGACCATAAGCTGGCTCTCGATTTCAGGCACAAGGATGTGGGAAGATTTTCTTTCATAGGTAAGGGGGTCAGAGCTTGGAATAAGTTACGAAGAAAACTGATGAATAATTTACCAAAAATGCTGAAAAAATTTAAAAGTGAAATTTGTAGAGTGCAAAAATAGGTTGGTACAGGAAAGGGGAAAAGTGGGCATATAGGGAAATTGCCACTGGAGAATGCGCTCCATCAAAATCAAATTAAATTAAACTCTGCAATTAAAAATAACCCCTGTGGTAAACATACAATATTGTCAACATACTCCTAACATATTTCAAATTTCTGCCAGGTAATAAAATTAAATTCAGGAAAAAGTTAAAAGAAGTTTTAATTGACAACTATTACTCCTTTCCATCAAAAATATCTATAAAATAATTGCCAGTTTTTGTAGAAGTGCAGTTTTTATAAAATATACCTATTACTCCGTAACAGTGAATTTAATTTAATTTAATTGTAACACTCTGGGGCAGTTTCCCTACACACCCATCTTCGCCCTATACTGCACCCACCTACATTTGCCCTATACAAATTTTAACGTTAAATTCTTTCAACATTTTTGGTAAATTATTCATCACTTCCCATTGTAACTCATTCCAATCCCTGATACCCTTTGTAAGCACCTTAGAATTTTGGCAAATTCTAGTTTTGCTTAGGCGGGACTTAGAAATTTAAGTAATTTCCCTGTAATCTTGCTCACAGTAACAATTTGCTATAAAAATCATTTTAAAGTGTATTTATTATATCGGGAAACATTTAGTTTAAGAGATATTCCCGTTTGTTAATGTTTTGAAACACGCGATCAGAATGGTAAAATTCTAAGATCTGTAATATCTTTAAATCGAGGAAAGCGACAATTGATCTTTTATCACCAGCTGTAGTCAGCACTATCCCCGATATTTTGGTAATAAAATTAAGTAAATCGGCAAAGTTTAATTAGTGATTTTAATTAAGAGAAAAAAATAAGCTTTTTTATTAAAA
Organism: Vandiemenella viatica; assembly: GCA_031002005.1. NCBI lineage: Eukaryota > Metazoa > Arthropoda > Insecta > Orthoptera > Morabidae > Vandiemenella > Vandiemenella viatica. The sequence continues at coordinate 12,811,712 of JARYHS010008074.1, read as the reverse complement.
GAGATATTAAATTAAAAAATACATCATTAGATAGCACTAATTGAGACGATTTTGTACATATATTGGTTTCCATAAAAAGTTTTAGCATTTTTCTAGTAATTAAGTTTTTGAAAAATAGATTGTCGCGGATTGTTGTTGACGCGCGTAAAATTCCAGAACACTTAGGGATTTTCCCCAAATTAGAATGTATCACTACGCGGAGTTTTAAACAGCTAAAACTTTAAAACTAATTACTCTAAAATTCTTACTAAACTGCAGTTTGACTTCTAGTAGATAAGTCCAGATACTGTCAAAGTTTGAACATCTTTAATAATCTGGATCGTCAAATAAATTACACACACTTTTAGCTACGCGGAAGCAAAAAGATGTGATACAGTTGCTTACGTCACGGATTCTAATGGTTTCCATAAAAGGACCCCGCCGCCATTATGGTTTGTCTGTTCCTGTTGATCGTCTGTTCCTGTCAGTCGTCTGTTCCTGTCTGTCGTCTCGATTAGTCTTTCTTGTTTGGGTCGGTTGGTTGTAACTCGCCATGCTGGCTAGTTCAACCATGTTGAAACTTTGGTGTTGCATTATATATTAACTAGTAACATGAACTTATAAATTCAATAAAGGGGTTCGGTCAGTTTAAATATCTCTCCACAACTTGCAAACTTTTGGTAAAGTGTGTTCGGTTTGCCTGCTCAACTGTTAAATGCTATTTTGAACTTGTGATTTTGAAAATAAAACTTTGGATTTTCTAGCATTGAACTTGTGTGCTTTAGGAGATAGCTACAACCTTTTCTCTATTTGTGGGTTAACAAATATTGTGGCGACCTAAAGCATTTAAGTTGAGTTATCTGGCTGGCTACATGGTCAAGTCAAACCAAAATTATTTTATAAATTTTCTACAGAACTTTGAGTCAACCACGAACTGTTAGTTGAGGCACTGAGGCTATACTACAGCCCCGGTATTGGCCTCGGTTCCTTACACCTTACCTAAAGAAGAGAATCTTCCCACAGTCTTGTGCCTGAAATCGAGTGCCAGCTTTTGGTCATGGTCATCTTTTCCCTTCCATGCACTACTTTTCATACCCATTGCAATATCTTTCCATGCCTCATCGCCAGTATATGCCCTGTACACTCCCATGACCCTCTTCATCCTCCTCCTGTCTTGCAATGAATCCCATATTCATTCTGTTACTGATTGAATTGTGTGATAATTTCCAGAAACAAACATAGCAGCCCTTTTTGCACCCTCTCCAACTCCTATATTTGATATGCAAAATGTGGCTCCCATAGTACACTACTATATTCAAGGAATGGTCTGACTAAAGTTTTGTGACCCAATTCCTTTACTTCTCTCGTACATTTCCTCATCACTCTCTCCAACAAGTGTAGAATTTTGAAGTCTTTTCCTACCACCTGTCCAATGTGTCACGCCCAGTTAAGCTTTTTATCGAATGTAATGCCGGGATATTTGCATTTCAAGTCTTCAGCAAGCAATTCTTTCCCCACCTTAAATTCATAATTATCATTAGTTTTTTATTTGTGTATCTAATAAGCTGACCCTTCTTTGGGGTTATCTTCATCCCATATTTACCAACCCAACTAGATATCCTGTCCAGATCACCCTGCAACTGTTTACAGTCCTCTACCATTTTCATCCTTCTATATAGCATTATGTCATCTGCAAGAAATTTAATTTCAGATAGTAAACAATCAACACATTATTCATTAGAATGATGAATAGCAATGGTTCCAATATTTTACCCTGCGGCACTCCCATTTTTACTTCCACTTCTTTTGATACCGCATTTCCTACCCTAACTTTCTGTTTTCTACCTTTTAAAAATTCTTCTACCCAGCAAATCACTTTCTCATCCACTCCAATTGTTTTTACCTTGTTTACTACCATCTTGTGGCTCACTCTGTCACTTATGAAGTAGTCATTTGTTTTGTTGTGAAATGATTTTGCTGTAAATTGACTCCTTTCCACATTCAATTCAGTCAGTCTTTCATACTGTTACATCTGTGGAAAATGACCTCATTGTACTGTATTGTTAGAAAAAACAATGTCTCTATCAAGTTTCCCTGTGGGAATTAGAAATGAGGATAAACAGTTAAGCATTACAGATAGTATACTGCAGGCAATGAAATTAATGAGACAATTTCATATGCTGTAAGCATGATGTCTTTTTAGCAGTCTGTCATTGTGTAAAAAGTGTTAACAGTTACATAATTACAGAAAGGGAAAGAGAACTAATAAAGCTTAATGCACACACTGCAGAACAGTTGTATCTTGAAGTCATGATCCCTACTACAATCTTGTTCACAAGGACTAAACAGATTTCCTTCCTGCAATTATAAATGATATATAGGCTTAGACGATGTGACATATATGCCACATTTAACCAGCCCATTCCGATCCATAATATTTCTAATTACAGTTGTTTATTTCAAAGATAGTTATAAATTTTCTGGTTCTTACATTAAAAATTCCAATAGTAATACTGCAGCCTTATTCTGGAGTTAGAGAATCTATTGCTGTCGCAGCACAAGAAAGGCTGCCAGTTATCTAGCTGCCACACATTCATAACATAGATATATTACATTCATTGCAATCTGCGGGAGGTTGTTGAACAGTAAAGACATGGCGTAAGATTATAGAGTGCTGAGGCAGAAGCCTCCAATTGAATGTTTGAATGGAATGAAAGATGTATAGATGATTGATTCTTGGCTGTCCGGGAGGCCCATGTCATATTTCTTGTAGCTGACATTTCGACCATCATTCTGTGGTCTTCTTCCAGGGCAGTACTACAATTATATGTGAACATGAGTTGAAAAATATTAATAGTAGGAGTTTTTGATTTGATCTGTTTGGCAACAAGCACATAATAAATTGAATTGAGTGTATATTGTATTATTATTATTGGCTACATTAATAATACCCTTCATTAAAATTTGAGTAGAAAGAACTGAATTGAAAAGAGTTAAATAAAGTAAAAATTAAAAATTGTTTTGGTAAAGAGAAGAGTGGAGGCAATAACCTGCTCATATGCTCGAAATAGAAGAGGGCCATCTGTTAAGAGCATGGTAGGGATGTTACATTTGGCTTACCACTGCCAGGATAGTTAAGATAGCAGTGATAGCTTGCAACATATGATATATTCCAGAGATTTAAAAATACTAAAGTAACTGAAATTCTGCAATCGTAGGAATAACTATCGCCTTACTTTTTAAGACAGTCATACAATCACATAGCACTAGTTCTTGTTTATAGAGTGGCAATTCCCAATTTATGCTGCTGCTTTTCTTATGGTAGTTGCTTTGCAAAGTACTGTTTAAGATTTCTTTTTTACTTTTAGGTAGTTCTTACTAATTTTTCACTACCAAGCACTTTTGGCAGGCATTTATGAGAGTCTTGCAATACCTCAATAGAAGATTTTTTTGGGGGCATTTACAGCAATATCTTCTGTTTGATATTTAGCTCAGAATCATAGAGTACATTACCTTATGTACACAAAGTTCTTATATGGGACAGGCTTATATAAATTACAATATTAAAAAAAATGGTGTGAGAGGGTGAAGAGGAAAGGTAAAAAGAGGAAGCAGTAAGGAGTTGGGTTCCTGTGGCAAAATATTGTTTCTGACTGGCAAACAGGTAACTTTCTTGTTATGAAGAACATTTAACAACAGAAAACTTATACTGTGCATGATTAATGTTTGTTTCTTTCATTACTTATTTAGTTACATTGCATTACTTATTTGTATAACTACTGTAAAACTGACTATAAACATTATACACAAGAATAAAATTAGCCTGATTTCCCTGTAACTTTGTGGAAACTTAAAGGACTTTTACCTGCTGAGTGTTGCACTCGATTTTTTCTCATTGTTCAGATGATTTGTTGATTTAGATGATAGTTCCCTCTTTAGTTCAGTATTCACAGGTTGCCTCTTTCTTGCAGACCCACCAGAAGTGCTGGATCGAGCACTCCTATCATTCCTTTCATTAGGTTTGACAACTGATGGAGATAAATGACCTTTTTCATTGCTTAAATATTTACTGCTGCAACAGTCAAGACGTTTTTTGTTTAGTAACATGTCAATAGATGAAAAATATGGTTAGATTGCAAATTGTAGGATATATACAAAAAAGAAAAATTCCCATTCTTTAGTGTTAAAGATACCAGATATCTGTCATACACATCTTTGCTGGTCTTAAATCCACTAGCCAAATGAGTGAGTGTGTTGTTATGGATAAATAAGCTTTTTTTTTTTTAAAAAAAAAAAAACCCTTGGGGGAGGGGAGGGTGGGTTGATTTGAAGCTTCTAACACAATAAATTAATACTATAAACATAATCTTAATAAGCAAGGACTTCCCAACTAAAAATTACACCTATGTACTAATAATATGTAGAATAGATCAAGACCATGAGTTACTTGGGGTAGATTTCTGGGGTAATAAAAAAGAAAAAATCAGAGTGTTGGCTGTTTACCGCAGTGGAAGAATGACAGAAGAGGATGGGGAGAAATTAAATTCATACTCAGATTTCAGAGGTGAGAATAGAATGATCATCATCGGTGGGGATTTAAATTTACCAGGTGTAAACTGGGAAGGAAATAAGATAAATAACAGCAAGGAACAAAGATTTGCAAATATCTTAATAAGGGAAGGAGGATTTACACAAGTGGTAGAGCAAAACACTAGGGGGACAAAATATTTTGGATATATTTCTAATTAAGCCCGATGAAAACCTTTTGAGGTATCAAGTAACTGAAGGAATAAGTAGATCATGAAGCAGTTATGATGGATATTAGACGATTCAGTAAACCAGCAGCCAAAATTGAAGGGGGACATAGGTACAATTATAAAAGGCACAGGGTTTCAAATTTGAAGAGATATTTCAGAGAACAATTCAGCAAATGGAAGGAAGGCTCAAGTACAGTAGAGTCAAGGTGGGAAGAGTTCAAGGAGATAATAAGAAAGGTGGAAGAAAAATTTATTCCAAGGCAGAAAATAAAGAGAAGTAGAGAACCTATTTACTATAATAAGGAAGTGAGGAGGTTAAAGAGGTTGGTAAGAAAAGAACATAACAGAGTTAAGAGACAGCAGGGTAGTAGGGAACCTTTAAAACAACTAAACAAGGACTTAATAACAGCAGAGAAAATGGCTAAAGATGGGTTTATGAAGACTATTGTCAATGCAGGTGGACCATTGACTGAAGCATCTAGAAATTTCTATGGCTATATCAGGAAACTGAGGGGAAGGGAGGGTGTAGAGACACCTATAGATAATAATGCACAAGAAGTTACAGAGGATTTGAAAATGGCAGAGATTTTAAGTAACTGGTTCAGTGAAAGCATTAGGGACAATGAATCAGAAACAAGAAGGTCAAATTCGGAGAATCGACCTTAACAACACAATTAGAAATGACAATAGTAAAAATTTGATATCCATCCTGAGGAAATCATGAAGGAAATATGAAAGCTGAAAAAAACTAAAGGGGCTGGTGAAGATAATATTACTACAGATATCTTAAAGATAGCCAGATGTGACATTGTACCTTATCTTGAAATATTATTTAAATTGAGTCTAGACACTTGCTGCTTACCACAGGACTGGAAAAGTATAATAGTTAGTACCGGTACATAAGGGAGGTGTGAGAAATAGAGTTGAGAATTACAGGCCAATCAGTTTGACATCAGTGGTACGTAAATTAATGGAAAGATTGATATGCAACCACATCAGAAATATATGTGAGGAACGTAAGTGGTTTTCAAGCAGGCAACATGGTTGTAGGCAAGGATATTCATGCGAATCTCGGGTGGTGGGATATATGCAAGATATTTCAGATGAAATCGACAAGGGAGGCCAAATTGATAGTGTAGCACTATATCTGTCTAAGGTTTTTGACAGAGTAAGCCATAAAATGGTAGTAAATAAGGTAAAAACCATTGGAGTGGATAAGAAAGTCATTTGCTGGGTAGAAGAATTTTTAAAAGGTAGAAAACAGAAAATTAGGGTAGGAAATGTAGTATCAAAAGAAGTTGAAATAAAAATGGGTGTGCCACAGGGTAGCGTATTGGGACCATTGCTATTCATTATTCTAATGAATAATTGTGTTGATTGTTTACTATGTGAAATTAGATTGTTTGCAGATGGCATAATGCTGTTTAAAGGAATCAAAATGATAGGGGATTGTAAACAGTTGCAGGGTGATCTGGGCAGGATATGTAATTGGGTTGGTAAACATGGAATGAAGATAATTGCAAAGAAGAGGCAGCTTATTAGATACACAAAAAAAAAGGTTAATTATGAACATAAGGTGGGGAAAGAATTGCTTGCTGAAGACTTGAAATGTAAATATCTTGGAATTTCTTTTGATAACAAACTTAATTGGGCAGGACACATAGGACAGGTGGTAGGAAAAGGTTTCAAAGTTCTGCACTTGTTGGAGAGAGTGATGAGGGGATGTACTAGAGAAGTCAAGGAATTGGGTTACAAAACTTTGGTCAGACCATTGCTTGAATATGGTATTGTAGTATGGGAACCTCATTTTACGTATCAAATACAGGAGTTGGAGAGGGTGCAAAAAAGGGCTGCTAGATTTGTTTCTCGAAATTATCGCAGAATGCAATCAGTGACGGATATGATAAAGGAGCTGGAATGGGATTCATTGCAAGACAGGAGGAGAATGAGGAGGGTCATGGGAGTGTACAGGGCATATACTGGCGATGAGGCATGGAAAGATATTGCAATAGGTATGAAAAGTAGTGCATGGAAGGGAAAAGATGACCATGACCACAAGCTGGCACTCGATTTCAGGCACAAGGGTGTAGGAAGATTCTCTTTTTTAGGTAAGGGTGTCAGGGATTGGAATGAGTTACCAAGAGAAATGATGAATAATTTACCGAAAACTTTGAAAGAATTTAAAGATAAAAATTGTAGAGGGCAAATGTAGGTGGGTGCAAGATAGGGGGAAGATGGGTGTGTAGGGAAATTGCCACCGGAGCCTGTGCTCCATTGCAATTAAATTAAATTAAATTAAATTAAAACCATAATAAAAAAATAGTTATCAAGTCATGGGTGATGCAGTCCCCTTTTTTTATTATTTTATGTGCAAATGTAAGCTTTCCATTTATAATTACATTCAGGTATACCTTCGAAAATTAATATCTAAAAACAATACACTCAAATTTCTATGGCAAAAACAGATTCAACAATTCACATGACATATATAATTAGCAAAACATCAGTTCTGATTTAAAATTATTCTTTATTACTGAACATTAAAATCCACCAAACATACATTTATTTACATTAACATACCTGCTTCCTTTTCTGGGTCTTTTGGGACAATTTTTAGAACATTTCTCTTCAGCATACTTGCAAGACTTGGCATAACAGTAGATTTCCACTGTTCATATTTTGTTTCTTCAAAAGCTTTCATTTGTTTAGCTATATTTAAATAATTAGCAAAAGCCTGAAAATATTGGAAAAGTGATCAGAAACAACAAAATTAATCACTGATTAAGTAACAATTTACATATAATTAAAATAAAGCTCACATTGTCCTTGAGAGCAGAATTCTTGAGCTCATCCACTTTCTGAAAAGTCAACACAGAATTTTTCAGCTTGTTGAAGAGAAGACGTTCCCAGAAAATAGCTCCGGCCACTGGTGGATGGTTTCTTAATAGAGGAGGATGTCTACGGCCACGCTGTGAAATATGAAAATATATTTGAAAGTATAGTAATTTAAAACAAGGTTAATCCTCAGATTCAATTGTAAGAAACTAAACTTCAAATTAGAATGGCTGGTGAGTGGGACTTCACAAAGTATGAGATAAAATTTGAGAACACAAGGGACAGAAAACCAATGAGGCTGCAGTATGTTAGCTGACAACTCAACAATGTCAATAAATAAAAAATGTGGCATTCCGGTAAACCAAAATATTGTTAACAGATCATATGTTCTTTCATTCAAATCCATACATTAGTTTTTATGCAAAACACAGACAGGCAGAAAAAAACTTTCCAAAAATTGACGTATTGAGCCTTTGTATCATGGGAGGTATAGTGAATAAAACGTATCCTGTATCGTAACTGATTATTTAAGCTGTCACAATTTGCAGCTTCATTAAAATCCATGTGTTAGTTTTTGTGTGATATGGGGACAGATAGACAATAATTCCAAATTTTATAGTTTTTTTAAATAAAATTTTTGCAGGCACAAGTTTTCTACAATTATATTACATGATATAGATGATGAATTTCAGGCATCTGTTTGTTTTTAAAATATTTTTAAAAATTTAACTTGGTAACAGCAGTTAAAAAAAAAAAAAAAAAAAAAAAAAAAAACTTCAAAATATACTAAGCCCTCAAGTATGTAATTATATTGCAGGTTCCAATGAATTTATATCAAGTTGTACCTCTTGGGTGTTATGGCCACATTATTCTGAAAACCTTTTCACTTGTTACACACCAACGAAATTTTATTTACAGAACATAATAGAAATGTTACACAACACAAATAGAATCACAGTTTAACAATTTCATATTAAACTTCATTAATAGATATTAATTAATTACTACTTTATCTTTGCAAAAGGGTCTAGCGGAATAAGACAGTGAAAATGCCCCTGTCCCATCCCGTTCATGGGGAATACCAGTTCATAGATCTTGGTTAGCATAGCCTTCGGACCGATTTTTATTTCAATGCCGCCACTCTAGGGGGCACTACAGGGGTGAATGTGCCACTGGGGCCTAAATGCATATCTCATGAAATCAATGCGGGAAAATTCTGAAAAAAAATCAGGGACGTGCACATTGCTACAGGAAATATCTAGTATTTTTGTGGAATTTTTCTGCACATTTTACAATGTTTTATCGCAATTTGTTTATATCGAGTTCCTTGAGTGACAATGTTTAGATTTTTACTGTAGAATCATCTATGGGCACTATATCTACGGTTCAGATTTCAGACCTGTCAGAGTGGTGCAACATAGCGAAAAAAGGTAAAACACTTAATTTGATGCCATCGGGTTGCCCACCACACAGGGGTCCTTACGGTGGGTACGCACGTCATAATTATAGTTGTGAGACGGGTGCTGAAATATTATTATGTGGATTTCTAAGTTGTTTGTTTGTCAAATGGAAGGAGCGGCTTATAGGATTAATAAAAGCTACTAAATATTCCACGAAAAAGAAAAACTTAATATATTTTTCAAGCATTTCTTGGTAAGAAAATCTTTTTGTAGTGCAAAGCACTCAAAACAAAAATCACATGGCGTAACAATATCCCCCCCCCCCTAAAGTTTAATCTTCGTCGCTATCCGTTTCTATAACAGGATTTGCATGAACGTCATCAAAAAACCTGCTTAGAACTTGAGATGGTCAAAATGTTTTGGATAATTATCAAGCATTTGAAAGGTAATAAATTACTGCAGCTGCATGAGAACAGCATCGTATCTTTCTGCAACCATTAGCACATTCGCAGTTGTATCACTTGATACCCATGTAACCTGTGGAGTTCAGCGAATAATCGATACAGCATCTGTACGTCATGGCGTTAATATGGCATGATCGATCTACGAATTTGGTGATGTTGCCCTTCTCTTTTAAATAGCGGAGATTGATTGTGTTACCATCATTTAACATTTTTGCCAAATATGAAACAGCCTGATACAATTGGTGTGTGGTAGGCAACCCGATGGCATCAAATTCAGTGTTTACCTTTTTTCGCTATGTTGCACCACTCAGACAGGTCTGAAATCTGAACAGTAGATATAGTGCCCATGGATGATTCTACAGTATAAATCTAAATGTTGCCACTCAAGTAAATGACTTTGTTTACTAGGAACTCGATAAAAAAAAAATGTGATAAAACATTGTAAAATGTGCCAAAACATTCCACAAAAATACTAGATATTTTCTGTAGCAATGTACACATCCCTGATATTTTTCAGAATTTTCCCGCATTGATTTCACAAGTTATGCATTTAGACCCCAATGGCACATTCACCCCTGTTGCGCCCACCAGAGTGGCGGCATTGAAATAAAAATCGGTCTGAAGGCTATGCTAACCAAGATCTATGAACTGGTATTCCCCATGAACGTGATGGGCCAGGGGCACTTTTCACTGTCTTATTCCGCTAGACCCTTTGTTTAAAACTGTACTTTCTAAAGACGTTAAATCAACTTACAGTAAATTTGTTTTCCACATCCGAAATTTCTTTACCAAACTGTTGCATGATATGATCAAATTTTAGCATTAGCTGTTCCTGTATGGCTTCCCTCGTCTCTATGTGTTTGAACTTAAGAAGCATTTCCAATGCCTCTTCAGATGATCTGAAAACACATAAAATGTTGAACATAGATTCTGCAGTAAAGTCTTACAATCATGCTACAAGTAGACAGTGAAAAATTGAAATATATATACTCAGGATTTTTAAAAGCAATAATAAACTATCAGCTTGACTTATCACACCTTCACTGTGAGTATTGCTGCGGCTGAAAATACAAACCAGATTGATAGTACAATCATCACCAGTATCATTAAGTTTTCACTCCAGCAGACTACAGTTGATAGTGAACAAGCATATCCTTCAATCTCCTGACTTTGACCACTTCTCTTTCAGTATCTTGTGGTCATTTTATTGGACTTATTTTCTAATGAGGAAAAATCTGAGGGTCAGTTGAAAACTAATGCCTCCTATTATTTCCTCCTTTTAACTGTCAAGAAATTCAAATGCAATTACATAGCTTAAAAAACCACAACTCTGATGCTTAATTAGTCACTTTTCAATATAATCTCCATCGATATCCACAGCTTTGGTCCACCCTTTAACAAGGGCATGTATTCCAGTGTTGTAAAAATCATGGTCTTGCTTACTAAGCTATTGATACACTGACATTTTCACAGCCTCCTCATCTTCAAAGTTAATCCCCCAATGAGCTTCTTTTACTGGCTCATAATGATGGAAGTCGGATGGTGCTAGGTCAGAACTATAAGAGGCATGAGGTAAGTCTTTCCGTCCAATTTTCACAATCTCTTCAGTGGTGTGCTGACTGGTATGTGATCTTCATTTTTCATTAAAAAGAAGTATATTGACCATAGCTGTTGTCAGACAAACTTGGTGAAGACCTACCTTATGCTTTTTCAAGCATTTCACATATTGGTCAGAATTTATCGTGCATTACTGCTCCAAAAAAAATCAACGATAATCACACTCTCTATGTCCCAGAACACTGTTGCCATAACTTTCACTGCTGATCACACAGTTATGAATTTTGTCTTTCTTGGTGTGGTTATGTGATGCCATTCCGTTGACCATCTATTGATTGACCCATGATTTGTCTCCAGTCACAATTTTTTCTAGAAACTGCTCTCCCTCCAAATGGAAGTGCTACTAGTGTTCAGAGGCTATTGTTTTCCTTGTCTCTCTATTCTGGTCAGTTGACATTCTTGGTACCCACTGTGAACACACTTTTGAGTATCTCATCTCTTGAATAATTGTGATCACACTGCCATTACCAAGGGAAAGAATGTAATAGAATTCATTTGTTGTCACTGGCAGTCATCACAAATGATGTCATCAACTCTTTGAATGTTGGCATGGAGCCACTGCCGTCACTGGCCTCCTGTTCTGTTTTTCATTAGGCAACAGTGTTTGACCTACAGCCTTATTACAACAAAAAACCCATCATCTAACAGTGGCATCCACTTTTAATCACTGTACATATTATTCAACCTTTCATGAATATGAATTGTCATTTCACCTTCCACATTCAAGAATTCAATCACAGAATGCTGTCTAATATGAACATCAATGTCAGCTACTTTGCAAGTGGATGCAGTACTGCCACCTGTTCATGCAGGAAACTTCTACAGCAGTGGGTTGGAGAAGAATGTTTGAGGAATTGCTCCAAATTTAAATTTTTCACTTGACTAACATATTTAAGGGGAAAAAAATTGTTTTAATTGAGTACTGCCAACAGAAGTGAAAACTTTAAACTACGAATATAATAAGTGAAACACATCATACTTATAGCTACAGATATACTTTTGACATTAGCATGTTGGTGACTCATTAGATTTTACCCATCTAAAAGTTGCCTGACACAACTAAAGATATTTTCACTTTAAAAAAATTTATCCAATTGTGGATTTGATCCCTTAACTTTCCATTCTACAGAACAGCACTTTACCACTTCATGCATGGGGACTTCCAATGGCTGCAAACTTATAACATCTAATTCGAACAATTAAAATCAGATGTATTACAAAAAAGTTTCTCTGATTGTGGATTCAATCTAGTAACTTTCCATTCTACGGCACAACACTTAACCACTTCACCCAAGGGGATTGCCAATGGCTGTGTACTTATAAGATCTAATTTGAATGATTAATGTCAGATATATTACAAAAATTAAAATCAAGATAGTCAAAACACGTGACGTACAGGGTGCGGCAGCATAACTTCCTTTTTTAAAATTTTCGCCATTCAGTCAGTTAATGTCGCAGTGCAGCGCTAGTGGTCTCATTCGAGAGGCGTGACTATAAAGGTTTGCCCCGACAGAGTTCAGTCGCCACCATGCGTTGGAACAGTGAGGAGGGTGTGTTTGCCGTTGAGGCCTACTTTTCGAGCAGATGTTCTGTGATCGCAACCCAGCGCACTTTTTGGAATTGCTTTAATTTAGCCCCATTGACCCCTGCCCCGTACCGGAAATCAATTGTTACGTAGGTCACTACGTTCAGACAAACTGCAAGTGCGACAAGACGAAGAACTGGAGGTCCTCGACCCATTAGATTACCTGAGAACATAGAGGCAATGAGAGCTTCAATGTTGTGCGTTCTGCGCTCAAACATGCGTCTGCCCTTGGAATATCCGATCGTTCTGTGAGGAGAATCCTTCATGATAATCTTCATTTCCATCCGTACAAGATGGCAACTGTGCAGGAACATTCTGAACGTGACTTCAATTCTCGGGGGAACGCATGTGAGGTTCTTCTGGAAGACGTTCCCTGGGGACGCTATTGTTTGTTTTTTGTAGTGATGAAGCACATTTTCATTTGTGTGGATCCGTCAACAAACAAAACATGCGCTACTGGGCTGACACCAATCCTCGACAATTGCATCATAGTCCTTTGCATTCACCTATACTCACAGTGAGGGGTGCAATTTCCTTAGGTGGAATTATTGGTCCCTGGTTCTTTGAGGAAAATGAAGTCACAGTGACAGTGAATTTGGACGGGTATGTAAACATGTTAGAGGAATTTTTTCCGCACTGCTTGATGAGTTTGACTTAGGGGATACTTGGTTCCAACAAGACAGTGTAACGGCACACACTTCAAGAGCATCGATGGTTGTTTTGAGGGAGCACTTCCCAGAGTGCCTCATCTCAGTTAGGGGCAATTTGGAGTGGCCGGCTTTCCCGATTTGACCCCTTGTGATTTTTTTCTATGTTTTTTTTTTGAAATCCCGTGTTTATGTGAACCGTCTGAAGACCCTATAAGATTTGAATAGCAACATCCAGGAAGAAGTTGCCAACATAACAACTGCTATGCTGTCAGGTGTCATGACTAACACCAGAAATCGGTTTATTCAGTGTGTGCAGAATAGGGGACGTCACATACCTGATTTGTTCTTCAAAACTAAGTAAAACCAAACTTTATGTATGTGCCTACATTATAAAAAACAAAAATTTTTTGATTCGTACAATGGGTTTTATTAAGTTTTGAAAAAAGGAAGTTATGCTGCCGCACCCTGTAGATACAATATTATAGGTACAAGAGGAATGAGGACAAATGTTTATGTGTTAATAGTGTTTATATATCTTACAGTCAGGTATATACAATATATTTGTGTGTATATGTGTACACAAGCTGCCGCCCATACACCAGTAGGTATATATACTACATACAAGTATAATCTATACTTTCACTGTCATCAAAGTGCAATATGTTATAGCTACAGATATTTAAAAAGTGTCCAATGTGCCTGAAGAAGTTTTCACTTCAAAAATAGTAGGTATTAGTTTTAACTAACCATTGTATGTCATATTCTTCATTCCGCTGAGAATTTGTATTCCTCATTGAAGTCAGATTTGTTTGCTTTTAATTTTATCATATCATCATCTAGGAAAACAGCAGCATTAATGCTCTTTTGTTTCATTTCGATAAAGTTGATAATTCATCCATAATATTTATGAAAAATAGTGGAAACAAACAACTTCCTTGCTGTACCCCACTTCCAGTTTCACACCATCCTGATGTACTCACTTATACCTGAGCATGGCTTTCAGTATTTTGATACAGTTGTTTAACTCTTTTCACAATGCCTTTTGGTACACCCTTCTTAATTAACACTTCCTAAATGCGGTGATGAGAAATGTGATCATACACTTTTTCTGTGTCAATATAACTGGTATATTTCTTTCCAAATATATCATTCTTCCAGATTTGGCTCAAGTAGTTTCCTTATCTTTTCTTGAATAAGATTCATAAATCTTGAGACCATTGGACAGAAGTGTTACATCTCTGTAACTAAAACATTTTTTAATATCCTGTTCTCCCCCCCCCCCCCCCCCCCAATTAATTCTTATTATTCTGTACATCAAGTGTGTGACAATTTGCTATAGTGATTGGATTATATCTACATTAAAGTGATCAATACTTGCTGAGTGAATAAGTTTCATATTCTTTCCTTGTGATCAGGAAACATCTTCATATAAGTCCTAATGCACTGAACATTTTGTCTCTCTGTTTCCTCATTTTTGCCAAGCAATTTATGGGAGTATATTGGGATCATTACTGTTCCTTATTCAAATGAATGATTGAATTGATGAGTTGAAGCCAGAAGTTAGCTTCTTTGCAGATGACATAATGTTATACAAAGAGATTAAAAAATTAGAGTACTGAGAACAGCTGCAAGATTCTGAACAGCATATTAAACTGGGTAATGAAGCATGGAATGAAAATAAACACCAAGGAGAGTCACCTAATTAGGTACACAGATAAAAAGGTAAAGATTTTCAATGACTATATGTTAGGGTAGGAATTGGTTTTTGAAGATCCTAACTGTAAATATCTTGGCATAACTTTTAGGCAGGACACATTGGACAGGTGGTAGGAATGGATTTCAAAGTTGGAGGGGGAACAAAGGAGAGCAGTTTGATTTGTTTGCAGAAATTAATGCAGAAAGCAATTAGTAACTGATATGCTGAAGTAGCTCGGTTGGGAGTATTGGAAGACGTGACACAGGTGATAAGAGAGTTTCATTTGTTCAAGGCTTATAATTACAATAATAAATGTACAAAGGTTAGAAGAAGGGTTAATAGTAATAATGTACAGGGGAAGAGATGATCATAATGATAAGCTGGCAATTGAATTCAGGTAAAATGGAGTTGGAATTAGGGAGTTAGGAATTGGAATAAATTACCAAGGGAAATACTGGATAGTTTAGCAAAAACAGTGAAAGAGTTTAAAGTTGCAATTTGTAAAGGTTAGGTGCAGGTAGGTGGAGAAAGTTGCATTGCCACCAAAGCCTGTGTGGTCCACTGAAATTGAAATCAAATTAAAATCAAGATACAATAGCAATTCTCTCATCAATATCAAGGTCATATCAAGGTCATTAGACGGAGGAAAGGATTGGTTACAAGGAACGGGAGAGCTTCTTTTTTTTTTTTTTTTTTTTTTTTTTTTGAATGCTCCATCAAAGATTATCCTGGAGTGATTTTGGGAAACCTTAGAAAACTGAAATCAGGATAATCAGATGGAAATTTAAACTCACATCCTCCTGAATACCAGGTCCAAGCATGACCACTCATCCAGCAGGTGCTGTCATTGCCTCGGAGGCTTTTATTTTATACCTTATGTACAGCAGTTTTTTTGTATCAGATTTTATTTTACCGAATATCTCTTGATTAGCCTTCTCTTTTTCTGTCTTTACAAATCTCTCAACTTACTTCCTTTCCTCAGTATTATTTTAATTTCTCCCATGTTTCTTGGATATTTTGAACCTTTCTTATTTGCACATGCAAATAGATGAGGAGCGCATCATCTAAAACAAAGTGGAATATCGCTGAAAGATGTTGTAGGACAAAGACACAGGTTGGCTAGGGCAATCACGTGAGGAAAAGAAGTGTTGTGATTGGCTGAGAGAGGAGTAGCAGGGGTACACTACTGAAAGTTGTCGGTAAAACAAATGCTGGGGAGTGGTCGGTCATGCAAAATACGTTCGCTGAGTACGGATATTCAGTTATGTGCTGCCCATGTTATACTGAATAGGAATGTTAAACATATGTGCTGAAGAAACTGTTGTTCTATGTGCAAACCTGCAATCTTGAATATAGTGGACAGTCCAATACAATAACAATAGCGTCTGGTGCCGACATATTATGTATTGTGACAGAATAAACAGTGAAATAAATGCAGTGCCTGTGTTCAGCAAACGAGTGTTATTAATGATCACAACCAGTCATCATCAATCATTTTTACGTCATTACATAGGCTTCTATTACATGAAAGCTTATGTTCAAGATAATAATAATTAAATTAAATGACTGATTTTCTTATTTTGAACAAATGATCCTATACTAAATCTCTGTGGACATATTGTTTCCATTTTTAAATACACTTGGCAGTAAACTTTTCCCTTCAAACACAAATATTGCAACAATTTTCTTTACCCATAGGCCTCCCAGTTTTGGTAATTGATATTTTTTTTTTTTTTACAATTACTTTTTCAATTCATAATGACTTTCAAAACTATGCAATGAATTATTGTTTCTGATGACATTGATAGCTGTTAAATGAGCATAAATTGTTTTGTTTTATATATGCAGGTTACCATTTTACTTTTCTCTTTAAATATTTTATAGGTTGATAATAAGATGCAAAATGCTTGAGGGCAATATGGTATTACAGAAGGATAGGGAAAATAAGCTCATCAAGTATGAAACTTGAAAGCAAGAAGGAGGCAATGTTACAAGAACAAAAGGAGCACAGTGCACAATATTATTTCCAGGTAATACTTCAATCACCTAGTAATTAGAAACATGGTAGAAAGCATAGGTTGAAATATGCACAGTTCCATCACTGTTGAGAACTGATTTTGTCTTGTTTTTTGTGCCATCGCACGCCACCTACTTACAAGTGGCTTGTTTACTTTCTATTTTATTTTTTGTTTAACTGAAACACATAACAATAATGAAAGAAAGAATCAAATAATGTACTTGATGGATGGTTTAATGTCCTTTTTAACTCGTGTGGACACGAATCCTGCATAAACATTAAATAGCACAATTCTCTAATATGGCATAAGGTTTTCTATGATTCTGTGGCAGCAATGGAGACAACATTTTCAACCATAATATGGAAAATAAGAACAACAATCTATATCAACAAAACTTTACTTTTGTCTCACGAAACAAGTTACGCTTTCCTAATTAAAATTTTGGAATATATTGCTCAACTTCTCACAATGCTTAAATTAGTCATATATAAAATAAAGGCAGTAATGCAATTATTTTTAACCTCATTACATAATTACAAGCATTTTTTTTGATGAGTCCTCACCTCAAGATCTTGAAGCATTCATCAATAAAGTATTTTGCCTCATTTTCAAGAATCTCAACTCCGTCATAAAAGCTGGAAAGTAAAAATATATGGTTCAGTCACATGGCAAATATCTATTGAGACAGCAATCATATCATCTAGTTATATTTGAGATTTTGTTTTTTGAACCAACAACTTAAATATTACAAAAAATAGCATTTTTATGTTAGTAAGATACAAACATGCATAATTAATTTTCTTGGACTACATATCAATCATTCACAGAAACCTTTTGATCAGAAAAAAAATATATATATAGAAAATAACTATGATGATTCAAATTATATTTCATTTGCTACTATCAGTTTTAATGATCATTTAATGTAATTCATAATCCACTGAGGTACTGAATTACTTGTTAGACAAAAGAAACAGTAAGGCAAAGGAAACAAATTAAACCATGGGAATTAATAGTAGCACGGGATCTTAGGATGTGGTCACAAAATATAACACAGCTGGTGTCAGGTAACATAAAATTTTGTAATTTTATATAAAAATTGGTTCACAGAGCAGCAAGTTCGGTTACATAGCATTGCAGATGAAGTTTAAAGTAATTTACTTAGATAATTAGTCATATTTCATAGTAAACAGTTATAGAGAATCAGAATGTAGCATTAACATATTTAGTATATTAGATTCAGACCTTTTCATAAAAGAAAATATTGCCTTCATTTCTAGAGCAATCTTGAATTATAACTAGTAAAATGAGGATAGGAACTATGTAGCTTGAAAATTTCACTAAAGAGTTATAAGACATTAAGAGTCGGAAGCTATAATAATTAAAGATGCAATTACACATTTAAAATTCTAGGTGTCATAATTTTGAATATAGAAAGTTATTTTATAGACTGAAAGAAGCGTAATCTTGCCTTACGCAACACATAAAAGTTTGAAAAGGTTCACTGATGTTTAAAGATTGATTTTGAAGTGATTTGTAAAAACGTTCACCACATCGGGAAATATCAAAATAGCCTGTATAGAAAATATAATTAAAATTGGGTTGAAAAAATTATATTTAAAAGAAAGCACATTCCAATACAGTTTTCAGTAAGTCTTGTTAAGATTCATGTAGTATTTTGGTCAGGATGGGACAAAGTAAATATTTTTAAGTCCAAGAAAATGTTGGAGCGAGCCGTTATTTCCTGTTTCATCACACTGAGACAGTGTCAACTTTCAAAATTCATAATAAATCAAGGAAATCAGATATCAACATCAAAACTCCACCTTTTATAAATAAAACCATGTAGAATCGTTTAAAGTATATTTGAGAGCTGCAAGTTAAACATTCTAAAAGATATACATTTTCAAAATTAAAATTCAGGTAATAATTTTGGTTCAACCTGTTAGAGAATGGTAAACAAGAGTATCTTAGTATCAAACGTAATAGTGGAAAATTAGATGAAAGTTAAAGGTTATTTCAGCTTCATAGCTTTAAAACTGAGGAAGTTATAAACATTTTTTGGAATTTCAGAACATAATTTTTTACGGCCAAACAATTAAAGTTACAAAAATTTTCATTTGGATTGATTTTAACATTTATAAGCTGATCTAACTACTGTCAAAGTTTCAGACAGATAAGAATTTATTTAGGGATTTCTAGACATCAGATGTCACATTCATCGAGCGCAGAAGACTACACTTGCCCACACTGAGTAGGGACTAGTTTCAGTAGAAGGAAGTAAAATTGCATTCCTACACACTTTCTATAAATAGCAACCCCAAGCTCACCTCTGGGGAGTCTTTGAAAATCAGTTGGAACTTGACCATGCTACTTTGTAGCACGATCTGAGTGCAAGGCTAGGGAGATGACTATGAACAACTACTTCCAGGCAGGCATATTGAACTTTTAGATTAACGTGTGGTGAAATTAGAATTCCTCAAGTGACTTAATTCAGTTAGCGGCCTTGAGGTTGGTTTGGCTTGAATGGGTTAGTTGTTCCTGCAATTAAATTTCTTTGGTGAATATTTCCGATGCCATAAGTTTGTGACTTTGTAACTTTTGAAGAATATAGTGATTATTACTTCCAAAAGTAATAGTGACTTTTAATGATGACTTACCTTTCCTAAGTTGGGGTTCATTCAATTTAGGTGGCAGCCATATTCCTGCAAAGCACAAACTATTTATCCAAAGGCAACACAAGAGCTTTGATGGAACTGTTTAGTGCAACACCCACCAAGCTTTTCATCTTACACTAGACTGAAAACACTGAATGATTTGAGCAGGAATGTGTCAGTGGAGACTTTCCTGGCGTACTGATGCAATATAATCCTCTCAGGCTGGATGGTGTTGTACAAACATGACGTTTCGGCAGCTAGCTCTGCTGTCTTCATCAGGTGTCAGGTCTCTTCTAGCTGTGGCAAGCTGGTTGTTACCGCCTAGACCATGGCCCCATAACCTCGCACAAAATCAAATCTCTCATGCTCCCACATTATTTTTTGTCACCCAATGAAAAATGTGTGTTCCATGTTTCATCAAATTTACATCAGCTGTTTTCAGAGTGTAACAATTTTTTTTTTTTTTTTTTAAATTTCGAATGGTATGCTTGGTAAGAAGATATAAATAAGTTGAGTGGTTTATTAGAGAAGATATCACTTTACCATATTTTCAGAATGACAGATATAAACATCTAGATTAAATGTATTTAAATTACTAATCCCTGCCCTATCCAAAAAGAAGTAAGTTGGGGTTGATTTATCACCACATAAATTTAGGTTACTCAGTGAGAAATATGTATACAAAGTTTCAACAAATTTTCATTTCTGGAACATAAAGAAACTTCTTAGGAAGTGCATGCGTAGGGATCAACATTTGTCAACCTTTTTCTACCAAAGGATAAATCATGTATGTTATTTCTAAAAGGTGATTTCTTGTTACAAGCTATTAGCTCCTTTCATAACTAACTGAAATTGATAAATGAGGTATCATTTTAAAAACTGAGGTCTTCGCATTGTTCACATTATATTTAAAAAAAATAATTTCTCCAAATTTGACTCTTAAAGGGAGAGGGCAAAATGTTAATATTTCTGAAATGGAATTTTTCGCCCCCACAAATCATTTTGCTTCCAGCATACCTACTTGAAATAGATAAATTAAGTATCATTTTAATGATTATGGTAGCCACTTTCGTAACGTCATATAGTAAGATAGGAATTTTTGAGAATTCGACTCTTAAAGGACAAAAGTATCAATATTTCTACAACACATTTTTGTGTCAAGAGCCACTTACCTCCCTTGATGTGTAATCGAAATACAATTTAAAAAAATATTTATTTGTCTACATCGATGTTATCCTCTTGAAAATTTTCCCCATTAGATATTATCCCCAAAACACTTCTGGAACTCGATCTTGGGATAGCTTTGAGCTCTTTCAGTGATGCACTTCTAATCTCATCTATGCTTGTAAAATGGTGGTTCTTCAAGGTACCCTTTATTTTTGGGAAGAGAAAAAGTTACATGTGATTATGTCCAGAGAATATGGAGGCTGGGTCAACATTACCATGTTGTTTCTTTACCAAAAATTCATGAACAAGCAACAAAGTGTGAGCACCTGCATTATCATGATGCAAAAGCCATGAATTATTTTGCCACAAATCCGGGTCTTTCCTTTGCACTGCTTTATGCAAACAGCATTGAAGTTGAAGGTAGTATTCCTTATTGATTGTTTGACCTCATGGCAAGAACTCAAGGTGCACTATGTCATTAAAATCAAAGAACACAGTGAGAATAACATTCACATTTGATCGAACTTGCTGAACTTTTTTTGGTCTTGTCAATCCAGAATGCCTCCACTGGGACGATTGAGCATTAGATTTTACATCATACCCACAAACACATGTGTCATCACCTGCTATGACACGTTTCAATTTTTTTTTTTTTTTTGTGTCGTCAGTCTTTAGACTGGTTTGATGCAATCCTCCATCCCTTCCTATCCTGTGCTAACCTCTTCATTTCTACATACCCCTTACAATCCACGTCCTCAATTATCTGCTTCATATATTCTAATCTCTGTCTACCTCTGCAGTTCTTACCTTCAACTGTTCCCTCCACTAACAAATTAACCAATCCAGCATGTCTCAAAATATGACTTACCAGCCTGTCTCTTCTTCCTGTAGGCTTCTTCCATAAACTTCTTTTCTCACCCATCATTTCTAAAACTCGTTCATTTCTTACTTTGTCTGTCCACCTAATTTTCAGCATTCTTCTGTAGCACCACATTTCAAATTTCTTTCTTTCCGGTATTCCTAAAGTCCATGTTTCGCTACCGTAAAGTGCTGTGCTCCACACATAGAGTTTTAAGAAGTTCTTTCTAATTCCTAGATCAATATTTGAAACTAAAAGGTTTCTCTTTTTCATGAAGGCTCTTTTTGCTAGTGCTATCCTGCTTTTAACATCATTCCTGCTTCGGCCATCGGTTGTAATTTTGCTTCCCAAGTAACAGAACTCACTCACTTCTCCTATTGCATCAGATCCTATTTTTATATTTAATGTGCTAGTATTGGTGTCATTTCTGCTACATTTCATCACTTTTGTTTTACTTTGATTTATATTCAGTCCAAAATCTTCCTGCAGTATTTTGTTCATGCCATTCAATAACTTCTCAATATCCTCAGCCCTCTCTGCTAATAAGACAATGTCGTCAGCAAATCGTAGCATACTGATTTTTTCTCCCTGAAAACTTATGCCACATGGAAATTTTTCTTTGACTTTCTTTATTGCTTCTTCTACATACAAGTTGAATATTAACGGGGATAGACTACAACCTTGTCTCACACCCTTTTTAACTAATGCATGTCTCTCGTGATTCTCTACTTTTATCACAGCCACTTAATTCTTATATAGTTTATAGAGGATTCTTCTATATCGATACTTTAGACCTGACTTCTTTAGAATTTTGAACATCTTGTCCCACCTAACATTATCAAAAGCTTTTTCTAAATCAACAAATGCCATAAAAGTATCTTTGTTTTTCTTGATACGCCCTTCAAGTATTAATCTTAAAGACAGAATTGCTTCCCTTGTACCGCGATTTTTCCTAAACCCAAACTGATCTTCACCTACTATCTCTTCTACTACCCTTTCCATCCTTCTGTATATTATTCTGGTCAGCAATTTTGAAGCATGTGATGTTAGACCAATTGTGCGATAATTCTCACATTTGTCAGCTTGTGCTTTCTTTGGAAGTGTGAAGATGATATTTTTATTAAAATCAGTCGGAATTTCTCCTGTTTCATAACTTTTTGATATCAACTTGAATAATCTTTCGATTCCTTCCTCTCCTAGAGATTTAAGAAGTTCTGCAGGGATCTCATCAATTCGAACTGCCTTATTTGCTTTCAAGTCATTCAGAGCTTTATTAAATTCTATCCTTAAAACAGGATCTCCTAAGTCATCCATGTCGACATCGCCTTCCTTTTCCAATACACTATTGCTCAAGTCTTCCCCAACATACAGTTTCTCAATGTATTCCTTCCATCTGTTAGCTCTATCTTCTGACCTTAAAAGAGGTTTCCCATCGGCAGCTTTAATGTTCATACCTCTTTTCTTCATTTCTCCAAAACTCTGTTTGATCTTTCTATATGCAAAATCTACTTTTCCTGCAACCATTTCCTTTTCTACTTCTTCACAATTTTCTTGTAGCCATTTTTCTTTTGCTATTTTGCATTTCCTATTTATTTGATTTCTAAATTGCCTGTACTGCTCTTTTCCTGCTTCATCCTGAGCATTTTTGTACCTTCTCCTCTGATCGATCAGCTGCAAAATTTCTTCTGTGATCCAAGGTTTTCGGGCAGCTTGTTCCCTAAAGCCTAAGGTTTCTTTGCCAGCTTTCATTATTTCGGTCTTTAATGCATTCCATTCGTCCTCGGTTGAGCTCCTTTCACAGTTACTTCTTAGACCTAAGTCTACCATTTCTGCAAATTTTTCTCTCGTGCTAGATTGTTTCAGTTTATTCACTTCCAGTCTGTTCTGCTTATGCTGCTTCCTTATTCGCTTGAATTTCAGCCTGCACTTCATTACTATCAAATTATGGTCCGAGTCTATGTCTGCTCCTGGGTATGCTTTACAGTCTAGAACATAGGTAGCCAACCTTTTCAGTAGCCGGGCCAAATTTTAGAACTACAACTCTTTACCGGGCAGCATAAATTACTTTCTTAGAAAAAATACATTAATATTTTTATGAATAAAAAACACTTAAAATGAAATACAGATATTTAATGAAGAATTAAATATACAATTATCTTAATGTGACTTTGTTTTGTTGAACTAAGGGCATCAATGTTAATACTGAGAGAAGTTGTGGCTACACGCATAAAGTTCTCCAAATGAACATCGGTGATTCGTGTTCTGTGTTGTGACTTGGTACTGTTCATCCGGCTGAAAAGCTGTTCACACACATAAGTGTTTCCAAATAGCGAAAGCATGTTTGTTAAATGCAATATATTTCTCCTGGTCCAGATATTTTCTGTAGCATTCTTCCAAACCATTCTGGTGGAATTTCTCCTTAAGCTGTGCGTCACACTGCAATTCACTATATTCCATTTACAAATTTCCTGGCAATGAATTTATATCAACGGAAAATGACGTTGCAAATGCAGATAATTGTCCTTGGTACTCATCAAACTTATTTGCATGTTTAGTTTCATAATGCCGTTTTATGTTATAATCTTTCAATACAGAAACAGATTCTTTGCATATTAAGCATATGGGATTAGTTTTAAATTCTACAAAAAAGTTAATTGTCCACTTATCCTGAAAACATTTTTCAATTCACCTGCAGCTTTTGGCTTCTTTGATCCAACATTTTTGCTAGTTGACGCCATTATTTAATTGAACTAGAAAGAGAAATGAATAAAAGGCACGTGCTTGTATTTTGCAGAAACTACTACAATCATAACGCTTAAAAATAATAACATATTCGGTAAAGATGCAACAACACAAATATCATGTATTTTTAACAATAGTAATACTTACATACACACGACTTATATAAAACAGAAACTAGTTCTGGAAAGTCGATCACAACAATACGCCACGAATACAACAGTACAGCAGACACATGGAATGTATACAATGCATTTCGAATCAAATATAACAATCAAAGCAAAGAGCGTACTTCCATCTATGAGTGGAAACATGAACTGTTAGGAGGTCAATAACCGACGCAAGCGCTCCAAAAATCAGTCAGGCGAACCCCTAACGTACTGAAAGTTACAGGAACATAAGCCGTGATAAGGCCCGCACACTCCATCCACGCAAGATCAATCGAACTATAGATAATCTTGGTTGAATATCAGTTTAACTTAGTGTAGATATCACCACTGAAAGTCAAAGCTTACGTATATAATGATACAGCTCCGCGGGCCACAAAATGACCTACCGCGGGCCACAAACGGCCCGCGGGCCGCGGTTGGCCATCCCTGGTCTAGAACTTGATTCCTGAATCTCTGTTTGACCATGATATAATCTAGCTGATATCTGCCTGTATCCCCAGGACGTTTCCAGGTGTATATTCTTTTTGCATGGTTCTTAAACAGTGTGTTCGCCACTACTAGCATATATCTTTCACAAAATTCTAGCAACCTGCTTCCTCGCTCATTTCTTTCTCCTAGACAAAAACTTCCTACAGTATTCCATTCTTTTCCTTCTCCCACTATTGCATTCCAATCACCCATGATTATTAGATTTTCCTCCCCTTTCACATATTGGATTAATTCTTCAATTTCAGCGTATATTTTTTCTATTTCTTCGTCATCTTCCTGTGACGTTGGCATATACACTTGTACTAATGTGGTTGGGATGGGCTTAGTTTCTAACCTCATCAAAATAATCCTGTCACTAAATTGTTCATAATAACTAACCCGTTTCCCTACTTTCTTGTTCATTACAAATCCTACACCAGTGACTCCATTGACAGCTTGTGTGCTATTTATCCTGTGTTGCCCAGACCAGAAATCCTGTGCATCCTTCCATTTAATCTCACTAATCCCAACAACATCTAACTTAAGTTGTTCCATCTCCCTTTTTAAGTTTTCTAACCTACCTGCCCTATTCATACTTCTAACATTCCACGCTCCGACTCGTAGAATGTTTCTATCCATTCTGATGACTCCTCCCTGAGCAGTCCCCACGCGGAGATCCGACTGGGGAACTATTTTACCTCCGGAATATTTTACCCAGGAAGAAGCCATCATGATATATGTAATTTGAGAGGATTACATGTCCTCGGGATACCCTTTGGGTCTTTAATGCAGTGGTTTCCCGTTGCCTTCTGCATCCCCATGCCGTTGATCATTTTTGATTCATCCGCCTTTAGGGACCGTTTCCAACCCCAAGGGCAAGAGGGTGCCCTGAACCGCTCCCCGCTCTTCTGCCCTCTTTTCAGAGGCCGTTAGCAAGCAGTGGGTGACTCCTTATACCGGGAATCTTTCAGTCGCCAGAGCCTCGTCCGTGCAAACAGGGTGCACCACGTGAAGGAGAGGTTGACATTTGGTTGGAAAAGACTAGTATTGTCTCTCCCAAACCCTTGCAATAGTTCTGCTTTGTTGTTGGCCTCATTTAGCGATTCTAGAGCAACTTCCATTTGCCGCTGTTTTTGTTCAAAACTCTTTTGGAACCAATTTTGCTGCAACACATTTCATACTCAAAGCAGATAAAAAAAATTCATAGCATGAGCCAATTGATATGCCAACATCAACTTCTCTAATTGTGATTCGGCAATAATTCATAATAATTTCTTTCATTTTTTCCACATTTCATCAGTTACTGATGTGCTAGGGCGACCTGTATGCACATTATCTTCAACATCTTCATGACCAGCTTTAAAACACTTATCCCATTTGTCAATCTTGTCTTAGTCATAGTAGATTCACCAAAAGCAACATTTCATGTTTGAAAACTTTTGTTGTACTTGCGAAGGTGGTCTGAAAAGTTTCCAAAGATAAAAGACATTTTTCTAATTTTTTTTTTATTTTTCAACATAGTCTCCTTGTAACTCTACACACTTCTCACAGTGATGCTTCCATCTCTGTAACCCGTCCAAATAGTACTCGGCATTTTTCTCTGCAAAATAATTGTTCACGAAGGTGATTGTCTCTTCATTTGACGAAAATCTCTATCCTCCGAGTGCCATTTTTAGATGAGGGAACAAAAAGATGTCGCTTGGGGCTAGATGTGATGAGTAAGGCAGATGGTCAAGCAGTTCAAACCGTAATTCGTGAATTTTCGCCATGGCAACCACTGAGGTGTGAGACGGTACGTTGTCTTGGTGAAACTGGGTTTTCTTTTTCTGCAAATGTGGCCCTTTAGCCGCAAGTTCTGCTTTCAGCAAGTAATGATGCGTAGTATGCTCCTGTAATGGTTTTTCCTTTTTGAAGGTAATTGATTCAAAAAACTACATGACTATACCAAAAAAACAGTTGCCAGCACTTTCCCAGCTGAAAAAACAGTTTTTGCTTTTTTTGGAGCCGGTTCCCCCTTTGCAGTCCACTGTTTAGACGGTATTTTTGTTTCGGGTGTATAATGGTGTATCCAAGTTTCATCTACAGTAATTAATCAGCACCAAAACTCGGATTTATTGTGCCTTAACGGCGCCAACAGAGCGTTGGTAATGTTCATTCGAACACGTTTTTGGTCTAATGTGAGCAAACGCGGCACCCAACGCGCGGACAGCTTTCTCATACCTAAATGTTGATTTAATATGTAAGAAACACGTTCTTTTGAAATGTTCATAACCTCTGCTATCTCTCTCACTTTAATTCGGCGATCGTCTAGCACCAATTGGTGAACTTTGGCGATGTTTTCGTCAGTAGTTACAGTTTTTTGACGTCCCGAACGTTCATCGTCTCCCAAGCACTTACGGCCTCGTTAAAATTCAGCGGTCCAAAATTTCACTGTGGTAAGTGATGGTGCAGAGTCTCCATACACAGAATCCAACTCGTCTTTGATTTGCCTTTCAAAAAAATATTTAATGACAGCTCGATACTCGATTTTGTCCATTTTCACAAAAACACTCACATTAACTCACTCAAACGACTGTTACATAACAACTGCATGTCCAAAATAGCTGAAACTTTGGTGAGTAACTGTCAACAGATAAACAACGAAATTCACTAGCTTTTATTTTCGAGTGCTGCCATCTTCACATTGAGGTCGGAAACTTTTCAGACCACCCTCGTAGTTCCTTTTTATAGCAAAATCTAATGCAAATTCTCTGATCCATGATTTACACAAATCAAAAATCACCAACTGTGTCAAAACATGTGTTATTATTTTAACAGCTGACAAGAGATTAAACATCCAATATAGCTCAAAGAGTATAGATACTTTTAAGACATGTTTATCAATACAAAAACGAAAAACGAAATTTCAAAATTTCTGTTACTTTTGAACGTACCTCGTACAGTGCAGAGGATTGTGATTTCAGAATAAGCACAAAACCTCAGGAAAGTAAGTGCCAAAACTGATGCTCAAAAGTGATCCTAAAAAGATGATGATTATGAAAATTTTATAAAAAAAACACAACTGGGCTGGTTACATTGGACAGGTGGTAGTAAAAACTTACATAATCCTCCATTTATTGGAGAGAATGATGCAGGGTGTACTAGAAAAGTGAAATACTTGATTAGACCAATGCATGAACATGGTGGTGGAGTATGGGATCCACATCTTTGTATGAAATACAGGAGTTGGAGGAGGTGTAAAGAAGAGTTGCTAGATATGTCTCTAGAAATTACTGCAGTAGACAATATGATAAAGGAGTTGAAATGGGATTTTATTGAAAGACAGGAGGAGGGTGAAGAGAGTGCTGAGAGTGTATGAGGGCTAAAGTGATGATGAAGCATGGAAAGATATTGGTGTAAGAACTAGTGGTGGTCATGGAAGGAAAAATACAACCATGACCAAAAGCTGGCACTCAAATTCAGGCACAAATATTTGGGGAAATTTTATTTTGTAAGTAAACAACATAAGCATTGGAATAAATTACCCAAGAAATTGGTAAATAATTTACCAAAAATGTTTAAAGAGTTTACAACTAAAATATGTAAAGTACAAAAGTAGGTGGGTACATGAAAGGAGGAAAATGGGTATGTAGGGTAATTTCCACAAGAACAAGTGCTACATTCCAATTAAATTAAACTAGCAGAGTTCCTGGCATTGCCCAGTATGATCTAGGTTGATTCGCACACACAGTAAATATTAAGAAATGAAAAGTTACATATGATAAGATGGCTATTATTTCTTTATGGACATAGGCATCATATTTCATCTATGGTGTTTCATGCAGTATTTTCAGATTTTCATTTAGTGTTACATTGAAGGATAAGACATACCCAATAATTCAGTTGAGATTCTAATCTTTAAAACCGTGAACATGTTACCAAAATCTGTGCAGTAGTTTTTGAGTTTTTCTGGGACAAATACCACAGGTTTTTGTTTTATAGATATAGATTACTAGCCTCGTACCCGCGACTTCGTACGCGTGGATTAAGAATTTTTTTGCCAGAATTAAATATAAAAAGTTGTTGGTAATGAAGGATTGGTCCCAAACAATATCGAGTTGGCATAATATGACAGGAAAGCTATCACTACATCATTCTACCGTTGAACCTGCCTCTTGAAGAGAATCAATTTCCAACATATTTCTGTCACTATTCGATAAGATTTCAAAATTTCGTAACTACAAATGTTAATCATACTGGAAAAAATATCCTGTGCCCTTCATACAGCTTTCCTTATAAAATTCCATCACAACGATATAGCCATATAGTCGTCAAAACGTAACATAAAAGACAGAGACTTACTTCTGTATTTATATTAGTATTACTGTGGTTCACACTCACACACTGACTGCGAACAACACTTGAGAGATCATTATAACGTAAAAAAGTGTACACCTACAAAATTGCAAGACTACCTACGATTTGCCTCGCATTACACCCCTAACTTTATGATATCTACAGTTTAACATTCAATCCAAATAACCTACGGCCCAGGCCTGACTCTTACGATGAAAAACAATTTTTAAAAATCTTAGCCTCCACGGAGATTTGAACTGGAGACCACGACGTTCGTAAGCAAGCTCTTTAGTCACTGTGCTGCCAGTTCACTACACGGAAACACGGTCTGGAGAAGTCCACATCCAACGTGTCTGTCTATCGCCGTATTTCGAAGTTATGAGACAACATGTGTATTTTTATACAGATAACTTTTCAACAAAATGTAGACAGTATTTTTCTCCTTGTTTCAAAGGATAAGTGCGCAAAGTTTCATCGAGATCGGATGAAAACTGTGGATTTGTATGAAGAACAAACAAACCAACAAACAAACAAACAAACAAACATTCATCTTTATATATAAAGATTTCGAATTATGAGACAACATGTGTTATTTATACAGATAATTTTTCAACCAAATGTAGACAGTATTTTCCTCCTTTTTCAAAGGATAAGTGTGCAAAGTTTCATCGAGATCGGATGAAAACTGTGGATTTGTATGAAGAACAAACAAACAAACATACATTCATCTTTATATATAAAGATTACTGTGGGTTACACTCACACACTGACTGCGAACAACACTTGAGGGATCATTATAACGTAAAAAAGTGTACACCTACAAAATTGCAAGACTACCTACGATTTGCCTCGCATTGCACCCCTAACTTTATAATATCTACAGTTTAACATTCAATCCAAATAACCTATGGCCCAGGCCTGACTCTTACGATGAAAAACAATTTTTAAAAATCTTAGCCTCTACGGAGATTTGAACCGGAGACCACGACGTTCGTAAGCAAGCTCTTTAGCCACTGAGCTGTCAGTTCACTACACGGAAACACGGTCTGGAGACATCCACATCCAACGTGTCTGTCTATCGCCGTATTTCGAAGTTATGAGACAACATGTGTTATTTATACAAATAATTTTTCAACCAAATGTAGACAGTATTGTTCTCCTTGTGGCAAAGGAGAAGTGTGCAAAGTTTCATCGAGATCGGATGAAAACTGTGGATTTGTATGAAGAACAAACAAACCAACCAACAAACAAAGAAACATACGAGGTTTGTTAGAAAAGTAATGAGATTGGCAACACTGCGGGAGATCTGGCATTGTTGTGTCTACTGGCTGATGCTAAATCTGATTGTTGATCCCTTCCACTTCCTCAGTCTGAGTTACAACTCCATACAGTTAACACATTAGTTTTGACAGCGCCATTAATAAAGTTGTGTTTTCATTGTGCGTCACAGAAATGGAGCATCGGAATTTAGAGCAACGTTGTGCGATAAAGTTTTGTGTTAAACTTGGTGAATCCGCGAGTGTGACTTTTGTAAAGTTGAAACAGGCCTATGGGGAACAGTGCTTATCGAGAGCACAAGTTTTCCGCTGGCACAAATCATTTTTGGAAGGCCGAGAACACGAAGAAATGTCGAATGAGCAAATCAAAGATCAAGACCATGCTGATTTGTTTTTTTGACAGGAAGGGTATCGTGCACAAAGAATTTGTTCCACCAGGACAAACTGTCAACCAAGTGTTTTTATAAAAGTGTCCTTGAAAAGTTGAGGAAAAGAGTGATCCGTGTGAGACCAGAAATTGCAGACAAGTGGATGCTTCATCATGACAATGCTCCGTGTCACACGGCCATTTTCATCCGTGAATTTTTGACCTCGAAATGCATTACTGTTGTTCCTCAACCCCCTATTCACCTGATTTAAGTCCTTGTGACTTTTTCCTCTTCCCGAAATTGAAACATGTCCTAAAAGGACGTCATTTTGGAACTCTAGAGAACATTCAAAAGACTGTGACCGACCAGTTAAAAGCCATACCAATTGAAGACTTCCAGCGCTGCTACCAAGAGTGGGAATTCACGACTCCGCCGATGTATAGCTGCCCAAGGGAACTACTTTGAAGGGGATAACATTGTTGTTTGAAAATAATAAAAACTTTGGTTAGTATGAAATCAGTCTCATTACTTTTCTAACACACCTCGTACATACATTCATCTTTATATATAAAGATTAAGATTCAATAGTATGTGCAAAATTTATGTGAGAATTGCAGGGTTAGACTACTCGCTACCTGAAATACATGGATCATTCATAATTAATTTAGAATTCAGTTGAAGGAAAAACAATTGAACTACCAGCAAAAATACATTCTAGAACCCTCTGGTTGCTAAAGTTGTGGCAATAAATACTAATAAATCACTTGAGTTGGGTTAATTCTCATCCAAATGAATCAGGAGATAATGGGAAACAAATACAAATGTATATAAAGGGCACGTTATTATTGGTGTGAAGAATTACATATATTTAAAAAAATTGTGTTTCATACAAGACAAAAAAAACCAACAAAACAGCAAATTTTTTAATGCCTTACCGTATCATTATAGCTCGCCAGTGGAGCTCATTTTTCTCTTCAAAGATATCAAACTCTACATCCTCTATAGGAATCACCAAACCTTCTACACGCTTTACTACTGCATCTATCTGATCAGGATCATTAATTATTGACTTTAATTCTGGTCCATATATATTTGCAAAATCTTGCAGTACCTGAAGAATTGAAGAGTAATTAATTATGGTTACATAATATTAGAAATCAAGGCATCTTAAATGAATCTAAAAAATTTACCTTAGCGACAGCATAAAGGTCTTTGCAAACTGTACCAATGTAGTCAGATTCCTTGAATAGCTTCTTCTTGTCAAATTCCCATCTTTGCCCCTTGCCAGAGAGTTCTATTTTCTGCCGAGTTTCATAGTATGAATTTTTCCACATATCCAGCATTTCAATTGCTTCACTTACAGTTTGTAAGATATGTTTTAGGGACTGCCTATAACAGAAATGTGTGAAATAAAAATTGAATGGAAAAGAAACCAATTCTGATATATATGCCTTTCTACCCCCCACGCTCACTCCCCGCCATGTTGTGGCGGGCTTGCTCAGTTGGCTGCCATCTCACTACTAATGAAGAAGGTCTATTAGCTCGAAAATTTTATTCTATGTGTGTATGTGTGTTTTTTCGTGTATTGATGTCGCAGGAATCCTCTTCTGTGGTAAGCGGGGGTTTTTCTCCTATCCAAAATGTTTAATATATATATATATATATATATATATAACAATAAAATGAAAGGCGCTAAGTAGTGAAAAGGAATAAAATTAGGATAGGGAAATGAGCCACCATTAACCTTTAGATAATGGATGTGGGGTGCAAACACGCAGAAAAGACAAAAACACAACTGGTAACGAAATTTTTGGGACGAGCCCTTTGTCAACAGGAGAACATTATGGGAGGTGGGTGATGTTGGAGACTGTCTCACAAAGACTGTTGGTCAGGAATGGTGGGGATAAATTCAAACAGAGGAATAGTGGGGGCAGTGATTCAGAGCTAATACCCAAGTATAGATATATGTCCAAATTGATCTCTCGTTGATGGGAAGAGCAAAACATAATTAAATATAATTTTGAAAAATTATTGACAGTTGGCACCCGTACCATACCAAACATTCCCTCCCCTACAGTCTTGGCGTTCGAGGTATCGCATATGCTCCAACCAACAGTCCTTCATGGATTATTGAAACATTATTTCACAAGCATTGATTTCTCGCAACTACCCTCTGGCTTTGGTGAACAAACGGCTTTTACAGGCAACATTACAACCTACTCAGCCCATCAGTCATCCGAAACCCACAGAAAACAACCACAATCCAGTCTTGGTCACACAATACTACCCTGGCCTCGAATCCGTTAACAGAATCCTCTGGCAAGGCTATGATTTCCTACAAACCTGCCCTGAAATGAGATCCGCTCTTCCTAAAATCCTCCCTACCCACCCTAGAACTTGTTTCAGTAGACCTCCTAACCTCAGCGAACTTCTAGTACACAAACATAGCCTTCCTCGTCCCAACAGTCAGCCCTAAAGGCATTTTTCTCATGCAATTGACCCTGCTGCAAGATGTGCGACATATACCATGCCTCCACCACTTTCACCAACGGTGTCACAAGGGAAAGCTTCCGTATCATAGGACACACCACCTTTGATACTTCTCATACAATTTATCAATTAACATGCATCCACTACCTGGCTTCATATATAGGTTTGACCAAAACTCCACTCTCCATAAGAATAGAAGGCCACCAACAGACGGTGTTCACACGGAACCCAAAGCACCCAGTTGCTGCCCATGCCATCACCCATGAATTGATTAATTTCAACTCTTATTTCACAGTCCATGCTATCAGAGTCCTACCTGATAGCAAAAGCTCCTCTTAACTTGCCTACCAGTACAAACTGGGCACAAGGCAACCACCTTGTCCCAATGTCAGATAATACCCGATCATTTATATTATTCTTTGTACTCATGTTTACCCTTTTTTAATCCTCTCTTTGCCTCCATCCCCACTACCTATATTGAACCACCACTAACCTAAGGTGATGTTTATTTCATAGTCTTTGTTTTAATTTTTTTTAAACTATTATTATTTTCTAATTTTATATTTATATATTTTGCTCTTCCCACCGACCAGAGATCAGTTTGGATATTTATCTATGCTCGAGGAGTATTAGCTCTGAATCACTGCCTCCACTTTTCCTCTGTTCCACCATTTTCCTGACCAACAGTCTTTCTATGAGACAGTCTCCAACACCACCCACCCACCATAATGTTCTCCTGTTGACAAAGTTCTCGTCCCATTATTTATCAGTTGTGTTTTTGTCTTTTCTGTGTCTTTACACCCAACATCCATCATCTAAAGGTAAGTGGTGGCTCATTTCCCTATCCTCATTTAATATATATATATATATTAAAATGCAAAAGTAACTACGTCTCTCTGTCTGTTTGTTACGTTTCTTGGACTAAACGGCTAATCCAATCATGATGTAATTTGGTAAGGAGATGCTATTTGCCATTAGGAAGGGCATAGGATACATTTTTGTAAATAAATAATACATACTGTCATGAAATTTTGAAAAATTACTGGATAGCGATTGACAGACGCATATTATATCCATGTCTCTGTATTAGTTTACAGTATAGCAGGCTGGGAGCTCAATGGTTAACGTGCTTACCTACAAACAGTTTGAGCATGGTCTCAGGTACAAATCCCAGTGGAAGTGAAGATTTTTAAGAATTGCTTTTGATCGTGTATGGCATGCCTGGATGGTCAGCTGTTTGGATTCCATGGTAAACCGAAAATCCCACATACTTAGGGGTGCAATGTGTGGCAAACCGTACATGTAC
Organism: Vandiemenella viatica; assembly: GCA_031002005.1. Lineage (NCBI taxonomy): Eukaryota > Metazoa > Arthropoda > Insecta > Orthoptera > Morabidae > Vandiemenella > Vandiemenella viatica. The sequence goes on along the minus strand of JARYHS010008074.1, from coordinate 12,776,875 downwards.
ACTGTTTCACACAATGTTGATACCTCAAACTTTGTTTCCATCACAATCAGTCTGTGTGTGATCTGCACTAATCTATACTAATATTATAAATGTTAAAGTAACTCTGTCTCTTTGTCTCTCTGTCTGTTTGTTACGTTTCTTGGACTAAACGGCTAATCCAATCATAATGAAATTTGGCAAGGAGATGTTGTTTGCCATTAGGAAGGACATAGGATACATTTTTGTGAATAAATAATACATACTGTCATGAAATTTTGAAAAATTACCGAAACGGTGATAGACTGACACTTAGCATGTCTAACACTCTGTAGTGCAGGGGCGGCCAACCCAAATGATCTTGCGGGCCACTTTGAGAATATTAATTTAAAATCGAATTCAACTTTTTCTCATAATTTCGATGGTTAATTGTTGAATATATGGATGCACAAATAATCTATTTTTTAAAAACATTGGTTCTCACTACTTCAGGCATTATAAAACAAACATATTTTGTATAAGGGTGATGAATCTCATGGGTTGGAAAAATTTTAAAGGCATTTGCTTTAGTGCCTTGCTACATAACGGGCTGGTAGCGCAGCGGTTAGTGTGCTTGCTTTCTAATGTTTGGAATGTGGTCTTTGATTCAAATCCCGATGGAAGCAAAGATTTTTAAGAATTGTTTTTGATTGTATGAGCCACGCCTAGATGGTCAGTTTTTCGGATTCCATGTAGGAGCGCAACGCTCTGAAAATCGTACATGTTCTAACAATGCTGTATGTGTACACTTTTTGAAACTACATCAGCCGTTGTTTCTCTTGTAGTCAGTGTGTGTGTGTGTCATCTGCACTAATCTATACTATTATAAATCTGTAAGCAAGCTGCGTTTGTAGTGAGGCTTGATATCTAATAACGCAAAAACTACCGCATCAATTTGCATGGTGTTTCCAAATTTTTAAAGCTAATGTTGCTGATCAACATCTGCAGAATTAGCTAACGACTAATATGTACCATGGGAAGAAGCAAGTCAGTAAAAAACTTCAGAAATGTGAAACTGTAGACCACAGATAATTATACACATTCAGACGGTCACTCCTTTCATAAAAAGACCTGACAAAATTTAGGATTTCCCTTTTTTTTTTTTTTTTTTTACTTATGCGATTCATTTTTCTGGACCACAGTACTTCAAAATGAAAAGAATACGTGAATCAAGTATAATCAGCATTTACTTGAATCGTAACAGGTCTGTTGAATTACGAAAAAGTTATATTACCAATATTGAAGACATGTATTGTCTCTGGTAGACTGTTATACAGTTTGTCTCTGGAACAAAATTGCTACGTGAACGCTGTACAATACAGCCACAATAAGCCAATACTTAATACGAAATTCAGTTCTTTCTCGAAGAGCGATGTCTGAAAAACAGCTATTATAAATATCAGCAAGTAATAGAACATACTTCTTTCATAATGACTTGTGCGGAATTGCACATATTTGGAAGTACTTTATTCGATTAATATGTCTCGTGGATATAGGCTAACGTGCAAATATAACTAGGCATCCGAAAATTCAGGTACATGCGACTCAAATAATTACATAGAAAATACGGATATATTGAAAGAAACTCAAATAAAAAAATTTTCATATCCTAATGCTACACCACGTAAATTATAAAGCTAAAAGCATCGTCCCTTTGGCCTATAACAAAGCATATCAGCTGTCATCACTGTCCAGGTTGCATTTCAATCGATTTACAACTTGCGATAATTTTGCCACTCAGAAATAATTGCTTGAGTTACATGCACATTAGTACATATACTGTACCATGATCACATCTCGACATTTTTGGATTAATTATATCTGACTGAAATAATGACAATAATGATACGACGATTTGAAACCAAGATTAACTCCAATTGACGTAAATTTCTATTTTAAAGCAGGAATAATTGATGGTGTATCAACATAAAATAAAACCAATATCCAAACAGCAAAAAATAAATAAATCAAAAAAAATTGAGATGCTGTGATTATTGGTAACGAATTTTTATTTCAAATATAACTAGACATCCTAAAATTCTATTCTACACCGCATAAATTTTAAAACTAAACCCGTTATGCCTGATGCTAAACAAAACGAGTCAATTGTCATCTGGTCCAGGCTGTTGTTTCGCCAGGTACTTACATGCGACTGAAATAATTACATAGAAAATACGGCTATATTGAAAGAAACTTAAATTAAAAATGTTTCATATCCTAATGATACACCGCGTAGATTATAAAGCTGCAGGCATCGTCTCTTAGGCCTATAACAAAGCATCATATCAGCTGTCAGGTTGCATTTCAAGCGATTCACAACTTGCCATAATGTTGCCACTCAGAAATAATTTCTTGAGTTACATGCACATTAGTACATAAACTGTACCATGATCACATCTCGACATTTTTGGATTAATTATATCTTACTGAAATAATGACAGTAATGATACGACGATTTGAAATCAAGAGTAGCTCCAATTCACGTAAATTTCTATTTTAAAGCAGGAATAATTGATGGTGTATCAACATAAAATAAAACCAATATCCAAACAACAAAAAATAAAAAACAACAAAAAATAAATAAATCAGAAAAATTGAGATGCTGTGATTATTGGTAACGAATTTTTATATTTCAGCACACTTCCAAGAGGACTAAGTCGTAGATTACTGCTATATTAACATAAATTTATGGCACCGCGGTTATGTTGCAATCCTCGGTATCCACATTTAAAAATAAACTTTTTTTAGTTAAGTATCATGGAAACAATATTTTTCATTATATCCACAGATACATCCTTAACAAAGCTTATACCTAGCTGTATAATCCCAGGCAAAGTTTACACATAAAATCGCCAAAAAAAATTACACATAATGATTATAATATCAGCTTTCTTAACGTTACAACTGTTATATATCCATTTAAATTTTTGGTACCACGGTTAACGTGGAATCCTCCATATCAGCATTTAAAAATATTATGTTTTAGCTGAGTTAAATATTGCTTTCAGAAATAATATTATTTATTACTACCACAGATATTCTATATTGTAACCAAGTTTATGCTCATCTATATACTCGCAGCCAAAGTTCACGCTTAGTGATAATTGCAGCTGTGAAAACGTTTTAATTTTTAGTGCTGTGAGTTGGGTAAGTATAAAAGTTTATGATATGCCCTTGCGAAAGAGATCTAATCTGTCGGGGTCAACTTCTGCAGCTAAAAGATGTCGCCGAAATCGGCTAAATGAGAGTGAAATAGACCGACAACATCGTCTGCAACGTCAAAGAGAACGAGATGAAATAGCTAGAGCAAATGAAAGTAACCTGCACCGAGAAAAGCGATTGACCCATAACCGGGTTCTATACGCTAAATCCATAGCTTCTGAAAGCGCACAGAAGAATGTCGTTTGAACCGTGAAAGGGTTTCTCAGGCTTTGGCTAGAGCAACTGAAACTAGCAATAACCGAACAAAGCGTTAATGTCTGCTAAGAGAATAAAATCGGTAAATAATTTCTACACCTGCCAAGGCACGCGCGCCTGAAGCAGCGGGCAAATGCTAGTAATATTATAAATGCGGAAGTAAGTCTCTGTTTTTGTTACAATTAACGAGTAAATGGCTATACCCATATTGATTGAATTTGACAAGGAAATACTTTGTATCTGTAGGATGGACAGAGGACATCTTTTTCGGTATTAATAACAGTTGTAGTTACGTAGTTTTGAGAACTTATCGAATGGTGACAGACTGACAGATGCATGTGTTAGTCTGTAATGTTACTGTCAGTATATGATTTGTTACTAAATTTTGTTTAGAGACAAAACTTATTATTTAATACAGATCCACTCAACCAGCCACCAGCGTGCTGCCTGCTGACTCCAACTGATGAAGAGCCATGGACTCAAAAATTATATTCTATATGTGTTCATATGTTTTTTTTGCGTGTACCAAAGCCACAGAAATCCTCTTCTATGGTAAGTGGTGGTTTTTATTCTATCCTAATGTTTGATATATATATATATATTTCATTGTTACTATATATATATATATAAATATATATATATATATATATATGTATATGAAATCAAGAGGCTATGTAGCGGAAATGAATCAAATTAGGATAGGGAAATGAGCCACCACTTACCATTAGATGATGGATGTGGAGCACGAACACACAGAAAAGACACAAAAACAAATAATAAAGTCATTTTCGGGATAAACCCTTCGTCAACGGGAGAACATTAAGAGAGGTGGCCACAGGTGGGGACTGCCTCACTGAAAGACCGCCGGTTGGGAAAATGGTGGGGAAGTAGAGCAAATACCCGAGTATAGATACATATCCAAACTAATCTCTGGTCGGTGTGAAGATCAAAATATAATTACAACTAAATATGAAAACAAAATAATTATATAAAATATTATACAAATACAATTTTTTTTAAAAAAAATTATTTTTATGAAGTAAACATCACCTTAGGTTAGTGGTGGTTCAATATCGGTAATGGAAAAGAGAGGATTAAAAAAGGTCAAACATATGCAATAATAATAATGATAATGAACGGGTATTATCTCAAGTTGAGACCAGGTAGTTGCCTTGTGCCTAGTTTGTACTGGTAGGCAAGTTCCCACTTTCTGAGATCAGAGAAACTGCTGCTATTAGGGAGAACTCTAAAGAAGAGTTGAAATTATTCAAGTGGTTGGTTATGGCATGGGCAGCAACTGGGTGGTTTGGGTTCTGTGTGAACACCGTCTGTAGGTGGCCATTCATTCTTATGGAGAGGGGATTTGTGGTCAAACCTATATACGAAGCCAGGCAGTGGTTACATGTTAACTGGTAAATTACATGGGTGGTTTCACAAGTGGCGTGTCCCATGATAGGGAAGCTTTCTCATGTGACCGGGTTGATGAAAGTGGTGGAAGCATGGTGTATGTCGCATATCTTGCAGCGGGGTCTATTACATGGGAAAGAGCCTTGGGGCTGACTGTTTGTAAGAGGAAGACTGTGTTTGTGGACTAGAAGTTCGCTGAGGTTAGGAGGTCTGATGAAACAAGTTCTAGGAGGGGCAGGGAGGATTTTAGGAAGAATGGATCTCATTTCAGGGCATATTTGTAAGAAATCATAGCCCTGCCGGAGGATTCTGTTGATGGATTCGAGGCCTGGGTAGTACTGTGTGACGAAGACTGGATTGTGGTTGGTATTTGCGGGTTTGGGATGATTGATAGGCTGATTCAGTTGTGATGTTGCACGTTTTCAGTGTCTTTGGTGGTTTAATTAATATTGTAATTAATTAAGTAATCCACCATTAAGTTCAGTTTAACATTTTTGTTTATTTTCAAAACATCGTCAGCGATATTGTTTACATGCAAAGATACAATCCAGAGATATTACTGACGCAATCTTTGGCAGTTCCAAAGTGAATCTGTATAAAAATAACTGTAAACTAAACTCTGTCCTTCTGCTGATTTCTTTATATATGCTCTATCGAAATTTCTGGAATTCTTCAAAAGCGTCCGCCAGATATTTCTCGAAAATTAACAATTACTCAAACAATTAAACATATTAAAACCAATAAGAATTAATACATAATCACTTAACATCATTACAAAATAGTCAGAAATGGAAATTAAAGATATTTAAACTCAAAATTATTCACAGAAATCATTTTAAACTGTACAAAATTGTACTGTAGACATCGTAACTTGCATTAATACTTGGAATTACACACATTTAAGCAGTTCTCTTGCATTATTCTGTTCTTAAACAAATTAAATGGCCTTTAAATAATTTCCTTTCATAAACCAAAGTCTATATACACTGATTAACAAGAAATTGCAAAACAAACATACCAGATCATATTCAAGCAAACTTTAGCTCACTACAGATACTTCATTAAATACAATTCTATTTAAAGTTCAGGTAAGAGGGCTGTTAAAATGTGAAAGCTGTTTGTTCACCAAAGCTGGAGGGTAGTTGGGAGATATTAATGCTTCTGAAATACTGTTTGAATAATCCATGAGAGACTGTTGGTTGGGGCATATGCGACTACCTCGAATGCCAAGACTGTAGGAGAGAGAACGTTTGGTATGGTATGGGTGGCAACTGTCGAAATAGAGATACTGTTGAAGGTTGGTTGGTTTGATGTGGACTGAAGAGTTGAGACAGCCATTGGATAGGGACAAATCTACATCCAAAAATGGCCTGGGTGTGGGAGTAGGACCAAGTGAATTTCAGCATGCTAAAGTTATTGAGATGGTTCAAGAAATTTAGCAGTTCATTTTCTCCATGCATCCAAATAATAAATATGTCATCAATGAAACAAAGCCAAATGAGGGGTTTGGGAAGGACTTCCTCCAGAAATGTCTGTCCCAGATGGCCCATGAACAGATTAGCATAAGAGGGGGCCATGCGGGTGCCCATGGCAGTTCCGCAGGTTTGGTGATAGATGTTGCCTTCGAAGGAGAAGTAGCTGTTATTAAGGATAAGGTGGGATAATTTGATGAGGAAGGATGTCATAGGAAGGCTGTTGGGAGGGCACTGGTCCAGAAAGTGTTCCATGGCCCTGAAGCCATGCCAGTGTGTAATGTTTGTATACAAGGACGTGACGTCAACGGTAACCAGTATTGAGTCGGAAGGAAGAGGCGTGGGTAAGGTAGAAAGCCGGAAGAGAATGTGTTGGGTGTCCTTTATTATATGAGAAGGGAGCTGATTAACTATGGGCTGTAGGTACTGGTCAACCAAGGCAGAGATGCACTCAGTTGGCGATCCATAAGCTGCAACGACAGGGCGTCCTGGGTTGCCAGGTTTATGGATTTTGGGCAAGAGATAAAGGATGGGTATACGTGGATTTTGGAGAGTAAGAAGCGAAATGGATTGTGGGGTGAGACCTTGGAGAGGTCCACTAAACTGTACATATTCTTGTATTTTTTGTTGACAGCAGGAGCTGGATCTTCCGATAGGTGGCAGTAAGTGTTGGTGTCTGATAGCTGACGAAGAGCTTCAGCCACATAGTCATTCCTGTTCATGACTACAGTGGTTGAGCCCTTGTCAGCTGGAAAGATAATGAGATCTGAATTGCTGGAGAGTTGTTTTCTGGCACGGGTTACAGCTGGGCTAAGATTATCGGTGTTGGCTAAAAATTTAAGGAAAGTGGGAGAAACCAAACTGGTAGAAAGGAAATCCTCAAAAATTTGGAGGGGATGGTTTCTGGGGAAGAGGTGGAGGGTTAAGTGTGGATGAAGGTTTGAATTTCTCAAGACTTGGTTCTAGGTTGTCCTGATAGCCCTGTTTACTGCTATGAGTGGCAAAGTGATACTGCCAGCGGACTGTACGGCAGAACAATAGGGAGTCACGGACTAGTTTGGCATGGTCAAATGTGGGGGTGGGTGAGAAGGTGAGTTCTTTGGAGAGTACAGAGAGTTGGGATTCAGATAATGGTGATGAGGATAGGTTTATAACTGACAGTTTAGGCTTGGGAGTAGGGCTTGAGTGCAGAGAGCGAGGTGTAGGTTTTAAAGGGGGAGGTTGAGGAGCTGGGGAATGGACGGTTTTGAGGAAATCAGAGGAGGCTGTGATTTTGATTGTTAGACCATTGGCTGGTGTGGAATAAACTGCCCTACTGCAAGATGGGACTTCTGCAATTTGGACACCTTCTGTAAATGTTTCCAGGCATGCATACTGCTGGAGTTAACTGCTTGCTGTAAAATATGATGCAAAGTTGTAATTACTTGTGGGAATGTTAACATGAGTATTTTGTGAAGGGATATGAGGTTTCCAGAATGTTGGTTAGCCGGAATGGTATATTGTTGCAGAACAAGGTGAGTAAGGGCCAAAGACTGTTGGTAGTGAAAGGCATGTAAGGCAGGGCGAGCTTGTGGGGGACAACCAAATATTGGCAGTTTGAATGTAAGACCATTTGGAGGTATAATGAAGGACAGACATGCTTTTAAAAAAAGAATATGTGATTGTAATTTGGCGAGCTGAAAAGCATGGTATCTGTACCTATGTATGTATGTATCAACAAGTGGCCTGTAAAGTGATGTCAGTTGAGGCGTTTTGAGAGCCAGAAATGTTTACATAGAATGCAAATTGTGTTCGTTGTCTGCAATGAGGTGTGAATTGTAATTGGTTGTCCCCCACAAGCTCACCCTGCCTTACATGCCTTTTGCTACAGGAAGCGACTTCCAAATCGCTCAGTAGTCATTTTGAAATATGTAGAATCGTTTGAAGCCACTTTCAGATTGATAGCTTTAATAACTTAGTAAATATTAATTAGTTAATATTTACTAAATGAAATAGAATTCAATTAGATGTAAATTAAAAGTTATTTCATCTTTGTAGCTGTATACTTGTAGAAGTTATTAACAAATTTTGGAATCTCACAAAATATTTTTTTACAGTCAAAGTATTGAAGCTACAATTTTTTTTGTAAAGATCAAAATTAACATTTTTTAATCAAACTAGCTACTGTCAAAGTTTCAGAGCAAAAGGAATATTTTAAGTTGCCAAGGCCATATGCATGATGAAATCTTTAAGGTCGATATTTGTTCACATTTGATCAGATCTTGAGACTGCTAGCGTAGGAGACCATAAGACAAAGTGTTCCCACGGGTGTTTTATATATATAGCAGCCCTAGGTTTTCCTCGTGGCCAGTCCGTTTCAAGTCATCTAAGAGTAACCACACTCCACAGCATGTCATTTTGGCGCAATGTAGACACTGCCCAGTCTTCCAGATTCATTTAGAGTGTGACTATGTTTCTTTGTGGTGCTAACTGAGCGCAGTGGTGCGGATGTAGATCTCAAGCAAGCATGTTGAACTTTGAGGCTAGCCTGTAGTGAAATTAGAACACCTCAAGTAATTAAAAATTCAGTTAGTGTTCATGAGGTTGGTCTGCCTCAAATGTGTTACTCGAATCTGCAAGTAAAATTCTTTTGAGATGATTTTCAATGCCATAAGTTTGTGACTTTATAAAATTTTGAAAGAATATATGGTTCAGCAGTTTAAATTTCTACAGTGACTTTTTTAATACATATCTTTCCTAATTTGAGGTTAGATCAAGTTAGGTGGCAGACAAGTTTAAGTAAAGCACAAACTGTACATCCTGAGGCAAAGACACATGGTTACAGTTAAGGCAGATCGGTTTAGCACTTACCCCGTGCTGAGCTTATTGTCTTACAACAGGGAAGTGACCATTGGTCTTATTTATTCTGCTGCCAAATATTGTGCCCCAGTATGTAGTGCACATGCTAACAAGGCGGACATTGATCTAAATGTTGCCACGAAGATTGTGGGTCATGTACAGCAATCCACTCCACTGCCTTGGCTTCCTGTCATTTCCAACATCTGTCACCTGAAGATCAGGCACCAAACAGGTTTAGCCCATCAGTGGCAGAAGTCAAAGGGCTAGCCAGAGATAACTTTTACATGGGATGACCTGTAGAACTATCCATTAACAAACCTTAAATCAACACAATAATCAGTTATTCTGGCCATCCACTTTAACCCTGCAATGGAATGCAGGTGACAGTGGCAAGAACGAACTCCTGATAACCGATCCTACATAGAAGCTACTGCGTATTAGCTTGAAAAGGAAGTAGTGGAGCCAATTAAGCTGCTTCAGGACAGGCCATGGTCTGTGCTGCACAATGTTGCACAACTGAGGTTAAAAGCATTCCCCACTGTGACTGAAGTTTGGAGCAGACGGTTGAGCACAACGTGGAAAATTGTCACACCAGATGTTTATTGGGTGTCTATCTACTCTGTATATTGCTACCGGTGGCATAATCGAAAGGATAAGACTCCCTCAATGTCACATTGTAGCTTTTATAATTGTATTTGTTGGTAATATTTTGGAAATATGCATACAACAAATAAATAATCTCTAAATAAAAAGATGAATGTTTGTTTGTTTGTTCTTCATACAAATCCACAGTTTTCATCTGATCTCGATGAATCTTTGTACACTTATCCTTTGATACAAGGAGAAAAATACTATCTACATTTGGTTGAAAAATTTCCCATAGAATCGAAGTTGCCCAGTTCAAATCGGGCAATTAGGAGACGAGAAATTCATAATTAAATTGACAAAATGTTACCGAAAAATTCATAACTTAAATTATGTCGATACTCCACAGTATGCCACCACAATCAGCAATTCTCCGGGTGGAAGCGTCTCTACTCCAGCCAAGCAAAGTTCAGCCCAAGTAGCCCTCTCGCCGCTTCGCCAAGCAGCTGGCACTTTAGCTCAGCGGTACAGCACGTGTCTGTCAACCATGCAGCTCGGGTTCAAAACTCTGTCCCAGCAACTACAATTATTTAACTCACTTTTCTTCAACTTTCCAGTGTGGTTTAGACCATCTATCTATTCTTTGGTAAAACAAGAATAATTTCAAATATTCTAGCAGAGTGTTCTAGAAGTTTCTGTTCATACCTGCCTTCACCCCTTCCCTTGCAAGAGGGATTATATTAGCGGGTCCACTGGAGCTCGCATCAGTTAACAGTAACACACAGATCATATCACTGCAATGGAATCAGATAAAGCACCAAAAATGACACCAAAAAAAGTAAATCAATGGGACAAGTAAATCCAAACGCTAAACAAGCAAAACAGATGTGGGCAACTGAAACACCTGAACAGCATGATGCTTGCCTTGAACAAGTTTGGATCAGAGCTTCCATGTCCGAAGCTGCTGAAATGCCAGAGCAAAGAGAAGCACGCATTGAACAAGAGCGAATTAGAGTTTCCACAGCAAGGGCTGCGCAAAGGGCCTGAGCAAAGGGAAGCTCGCTGCAACAGCCCTCAAACTAAACTTTAACTGAAATTGTATTTTATGAAGCATTTGTAGAGGGTTAGCGTGTGACTAAAAATGGTTCCGCATATTTGTCTCGTATTTTACTGTAAATCAGTGTAAATGGATTTTCTTTTGTGAAAAGAAATTATGTAAATACCATTCACTATGTTTAAGGACAGAACTATGCAAGATAAATACTTAAATGTTTGTAATTGTAGATATTAAGGTGAGCTAAGATATTTAAAGGATGATTTACTACAGTTTAAAATGATTTGTGTGGATAATTTTGTGTTTAAGTATCTTTAATTTTCATTTCTAAGCATTTTGTAATGATTGTAAATGATTATGTATTAATTCTGATTGTTTTTAATATGTTTTCAATTGTTTAAGTATTGTTAATGTTCGAGAAATATCTGTCAGAAGCCTTTGTAGTGCTGTAGAACTTTCAATGGAGCTTATATAAAGCAACCAGCAGATACTAAGAGACAGTTTACTTGGACAGTTTTTACAGAGAGTTTTACAGACTCAGTTTACGTCAGCCAAGGACAGTTTTGAACGAACAGTTTTGGTAGTATTGTCTTTGGAAGAAGTGTCGACTATAATCGTTGGAGTGTTGGGTTTATATGTGAACTGTATTTAGAAGTCTGATAGTTTACTAGCAATAAAACCAGCTAAAATTTGAAACTGGATCATGGACTAGTTATTTATTATATGTAATTAAAACCATGAACAATCCTACAGCGCGTGTCTGTCAACCGTATAGCTCGGGTTCGAATCTTCGCCCCAGTGACTACAATTATTTAACTCACTTTTCTTCAACTTTCCAGTGTGTTATTGACCATCTATCTGTTCTTTGGTAAAACAAGAATAATATTCCTGCAGTGTTCTAGATGTTTTCATTCATACCCGCATTCACCCCTTCCCTTGCAAGAGGGATTATATAAGCGGGTCCACTGGAGTTCGCATAGTTAACAGTAACACACAGATCATATCACTGCAACAGAATCAGAGAAAGCACAAAAAATGCCACTAAAAAAAGGAAATCAATGGGACAAGTAAATCCAAAAGCTAAACAAGCAAAATGGATGTGGGCATCTGAAACACCTGAACAGCATGATGCTTGCCATGAACAAGTTTGGATCAGAGCTTCCACGTCCTGAGCTGCTGAAATGCCAGAGCAAAGAGAAGCTCGCATTGAACAAGAGCGAATTAGAATTTTCACAGCGAGGGCAGCGGAAACACCGAAGCAAAGGAAAGCTCCACCAATGAGGTTTCTAGATGAGAAATTGAAGTTTATGAGAATACATTTATTTAAGACTGAATAACTGCATTATCACCTATCTTAGATCATTAGATTTTTACTTCCTTTTATTTATTTCTCACTGTCTCTCAGACAGCACTACACAGCAAAACTTACATCAATTAAACACCAAATCTCACTATATTATTTTTTATTGGTAAGTTATCTTTCCACAAAGATGATAGTATGTCACAACGACTTGGTGTGGCATATCTTCTGGAAATAAGAAAAAATCTCAGTGACTTAAAAATAATGGCAGTAAAGTCGAGCTCAGTTATGTTAGAAATATTCATTCAAATATCAGAAAAATTTTAGGCTTTATATCTCACTGTCAAGAAAGCAATCAGTGCATATAGTAATCAAAATAAAAAAGTGTTTGTACAATGATAATGCATCAAGCTAGAGGACTAGTGTCTAATGACCTTGACACTGACGAGGCATAAAGCCAAAAAAAAAGACTAGATGTAACACAAGCAGAAACAAAGAAGAGTTTTACAACTATCAAAATGTGTTTTTTCCTGTCTGACTCCAACTCTTAACATTCCTCATTCCATTGTTGAAGAAATCTTCAATCCAAAAAATTTCTTCTTTTTACAGTTTTTTCCGTGTTGTTCTGTCATCACATACAGTAAGTGATAGTTACTCATTCTATCCTTACATACTTTATATGTATCATTATGGCAATTTTACCTCCAGAATATTTCACCCAGGCAGAAACCATCATGCTATATGTCATTTGAGAGAATTACATGGTGTTGAGATATCCTTAGTGTCTTTATTGCAGTAGTTTCCGAATACCTTCTGCATCCCCATGCCCCAGATCATTTTGATTCATCCATCTTTAGGGCCTGTTTCCAACCCCAAGGGCAAGAGGGTGCCCTGGAACACTCCCCGCTCTTCTGCCTTCCTTTTGGAGGCCATTGGCAAGCAGTGGCTGCCTCCTGATACCAGGAATCTTTCAGGCGCCAGAACCTCGTCAGTGCAAACGCTGTGCACCACCTGAAGGAAAGGTTGGAAAGAGGCTAATATAGTCTCTCCCAAATCCTTACACCCCTTACTTTCCCTAGCCTTTGCTGTCTAAAAGCCATTTCCTTTTTATCAGTACCAACAGGTGTGTAATGAATTTAAACAGTGAGGTTTCTAATCTTCAGTGATTTCATTGCTTTATTAGACTTCCATGAAGAAAAAACTTTCAGTACCAAGCACTTACACTATTTATTCATGTCCAGACATCATAATAATTTTGCCCAATGTTGGACAAAGTTGTTAATATCTCTTCCTGTCCATAGGTCTTCGAGTGAAAACTGGCACTGCTTGCAAGCATAAAGGTGACCCATGGTCGGCTGTTCTGCACATTCACATTGACTGTCTTGTGGCGAGACAGTATAAAAAACCATGTGTGTGTTCGGGTTGAGCGGTGGAATCAGGACGATCCGATTGTTGAAAGTGTAACGCGAGATGCGAGTTGGATTGTTGAGAGCAGTCTGTGACTCGCTGTCTTGGAGGTCGGTCACGGTTGGTTGCGCGCGGCACTGATTGTTTGGCGGTGCGTTCTGGCACTATCATGTGGACCTAATGAAACATTATAAGTACGCCGCCGTCATGCAGATAAACTGCAGTGTTTTGTAAATAGCAGTGAACTTGTGGTCGTCGAACTAAAGCATCCAAACCAAGTGATAGAAGTGTAGCTCAGAACTTGCAGTTTGTAGGAGAAGAAGTCCTGAATAGCCTTTACATACGGTCAAATTATAATCGTTGGTGGTGGTGGCTTAGTAATTGTACGTTCGGTGAATAAATCGAATGATTATCTATTTGGCGACTTTGTGAATTATTAGTAGAAGAACCTGCAATCCTTTGATACCTAAACGAACAACAATTACCCCACCCCAAGCTGCTAGTGCATTATCGCCGCCAGCAGACGCCACTTTATCGTTACATGGGACTTGTGGAGTGACCAGTGAAAGCGGTTCATATACCTTGCTTTCGAGAGAATACTACGCTTCAAACTTGGTTGGAAGTTTCGGTCAACTGCCGACAACGTGTGTTGAAGACGACGCGAGCTACGACAATTATTACTACGCGGAGGTCGCAGATACCTTTTCCGAGACGCTGTGGTACCCGACGTAGACTTTCACACTGCAGGGAGCAGGTTACGAGTCCTGCAGCTTCGTCACGCAGCTTTACGGGTCGACACAATCCAGCAAAGCAGACGTTTGGCGGATAGCAGCTTCACAACACCCAGCGCAGTACGGAAGGCGACACATTCGATCAACATACAGATAAGTTCGCAGCGAAGCCAGAATAAGTGCCGTTTTTTCAAAAAAGTGTCTTCATTCCGCGAGGTGTGTGCGGCAACGCACAAGCTACAAGTATTGCAGCTTTCACAGTGTTGAAAGTAATTTTCAGTAATGTTGTCAATTCATTAGTGTGTGCAACGCTTTATACAATTTTGGGAAAAGGAATTAGTATTTTGTTGGCTAAATTGTCGTTATTGCCAACCACGTGCTTGCTAAGTGTCTGCTAGCAGTATTTCCAAATACAATATTTGTGTTATCACATGCTGAATTGTTGTGTAAATATTTTAATTAGTAATTTTTGTATGTCTATGTGGCTTGTCGCGACGATTTAGTCATAAATACTCGTGATTTTTGTCTCTCTCCGTCAAAACAAAACAAAAAATTATTTTAAATTTTTCTTTTTTAAATTTCGAATTCTAATATTTGGTTCATGATGGTCGCGCCATATTGTCTTTGAGCAAGCGAGAAGTCCAAAGATAGTAACCACAAAGATAAATAACTTGTGAGCAAAGATTTAGTAACGTCTTCCATTTCCAAATAGAAATCTTTGATGTTCAGATGTCGCTGGCGCAAAGATATTGCTTTTCTGTTGATGTAAAATATTTTCGTCTTTGATTTTCAGCACAGATATTATTCACGTATTACATTGCAACGCGTAATCTTTGAGTTGTGATTGTATTTGACGTAAATAATTTGTAGGTTAGGTGTGTTTGGTTGCTCAGTTTGCTTTCGACAGTCATTAGTAACACAGTTCTTTTTGCTTTGTAGATATTTTTCCACCTTTTTATGTTTTGTGTGTTTGTTGTTTTGGGAATATTGTAAGAACATATAGTGGGAGACATAAGTTTATTCGATTTGAAGGTGTGTTCTGCTCTGGTTTTCAGTATCAACAGATCGGATTACGGAATAATTTCTACGTAAATTCCATTTTGGTTATTTTAGCAAGCTTTTTGATTATTTTTGTGATACCATTTATCTTTCAATTCACTGTATAGAACATTTGTTTAACCATGGAGGGTACAAATACTCAACTTCAGGAGGATGATAACACAGGCATAACTGAATTTCAGGACGTACAAAGCAATGTTGTACAGGGGGAAAACACACAGTTAGAATCAAATCCTGTGAATGCACATAATATTTCTCAGCTATCAAACGATAGTACCCAAATACAGTCGGTGTCTTATGACCAATTGGAGTTTTCAACTAGATCATCTTCTGATGATGAAGTCGTGTCTTTTAACCCACATCCAACACATCATGTACAACCAGCACCTGAAGAATCCTTTCTCATATCCCAACTCATACAATACCTCGACCAAAAGTTTGAGTCAAACAAGCAAACACTTGACCAGAAATTCAAATCTGTGGATACTAAACTTGAGGCACAGGCTAAACAAACACGTGATGAACTGACTAAGATTCACAAAACACTTGACCAGAAATTCGAATCTGTGGATACTAAACTTGAGGCACAGGCTAAACAAACACGTGATGAACAGACTAAGATTCGCGAAACACTTGAAGCACAGACAAAACAATTTGAGGGTTTTGAAACAAAGTTACAGTCACTTGAAGGTGCTTTTGACACAAAACTTAAAGAAACATTTGAACAGTATTCCTTGACAGTAAAAACACAGGTCAGTCAACTCTCTCATGCATTGAATACACACAAGGAGAAAGTTGATCATATGGTTTCAGCACTTAGTGAACAAGTAACACAAAATAGTAATGATGTTAGTAAGTTAAAGGAGGACATGCATGAATCCCATAAGGGAATTGCCTTATTGCAACAGTCCCAACAGCATGCGCAGACACAGATAGCAGACATTAGGTCAAAGGTAGAAAATAATATAGATGTCATGGATGCCTTACATACAGTATGTACCGAGAATAGCCAGAAACTACAACATTGGGATGAACAAGTGGGTTCAGTGAAGACCAAGATGTTAGAGACAGACAGTAGACTACTGCATTGTGAACAACAAGTCGTTTCCTTAAAAACACAAGTAACAGAAACACTTACACACACAGACCCAAGCAGCTTCTTCTTCACAGTGCATAGTCACCATACCAGAAAAAGTTGAATATAGCAGGTTTAGTGGACAGGGTAATTTACACCCCGTCAAATTCCTGAAAAGTTTTGAAGATTCGAGGCCTTTTATAAATTATTCAGACAGAGAAAAAATAAATTGTTTTGGTCAGCATCTAACAGGATCAGCCAGGCTGTGGAGTGATACCCACCTACAACATTTCACAACATTTGCCGAGCTAAAAGAAGCATTTCTCAACAGGTTTTGGTCACAAGAAACACAGTACTCGGTTCGCAGGTCAATAGGGTTGGGGCCTAAATGGGACGGAACCCCTCCCACGTTATATGACTTTTTTCTACAGGAAGCTGATAAGGCAACTTACTTAGACCATCCCATGCCTGAAATAATTCTAATACAAGACATTGTCCATCGGATGCCAACACCCATAATAGAAAAATTTGCAACACAAGGGGTTACTACGCGAGAAGCGGCAGAGAAACTCTTGAGGGTATTAGATGTATATCAGTGGTCTTGGAGTCCAGCAGAAAGTGATTTAGTAAACCATAAGGATCAACACAACCACAGTAGGTCGTATAATAACAAACAGCACACTTATGATCATGGTCAAGGCAGGGGTAAGTTTTACAACAACAATGCCCAACAACATTCAAAAAGGGGACACAGTATACAATATATAAGCAGAGGAAGAGGAGCTAGAGGTGGTAGAGATAATGGCAGAAGAGGTAATGGAGAAAGACAAACAAACCATAACAGAAATAGCTCAACATCCGAACAGGTTTCTGGAGGTGAACTGACTCAGCAACAGGAGGAAGGAGAATTCATACATGTTAGTAGTACGGTCAACACAAATGCTTAAGGGAATATACAATGTAGTGTCCTTGTTACAAACATATTGCAATTTGATAGCAGATTTTGCAGGTGGTTAAAGTGATCAGCAGCACATCAAAATCACACAGAGCATCAGCAGCTGTCAGGACTCAGTCTCCTGTGGGAGGAGGCCCAGTCCAGGAGTTACCTTTAAAGGAACCTACCAAGTTCCAGATCCGGTTACCCACAGTTGATACTGAGATCCAGGTGGAAACACCTTTCATTGATGCTGTTGAGAAGTTTTTTTGGGGGGAATATCAAAATTTAGGTCACAAATCACATCAGTTATCAGGAATCGGTTTCCTTGGGTCAGGGCTTTGTCTAGGTTTACCTTCAAAGGGACTGCATTAGTTCCAGATTTGGTTCTCCCATAGGAATAAAACTGGTATCCGGCACTTGTGCCTTAAATTGATGCTGTTGATGATGTAAATTTTCATTTTAAAGTAAAGTATGATTTATTTTTTGTTTTGGTCCCACTATCCTCTAGTAGTAGGGGGGGTGAGCATGCATATGCATGAGATTATTTTTTTTTTTCCTCTCTCTCTCTCTTCTGTCTCTCTTTTTCAATGTACCATTTTGTAGAACTAAAGATAAAAGAAGGGTAGGCACAAAGTTTAAAAGATGATATACCATCCCTAACTGCCTACCATGGGCAGAGAAAATTTTTCGTTACAAATCTTTTGCTCAAATTCTAATAGTTAATACAAGACAAGCTAAGACAAGCCAAGCCACATGGAGCTTTGATTTGTTGTGATATATGTGATTTTTATAAATACTGGATTATAAAAGGAGAAGGAATGAGGTAATATACTGTAACAGCTTCCAGTGATAGTGTATTTGGATTGTAACATGTTGTAAACAAGAAGCTGTATACCTTACCTCCCACACCTGTTTTTTTGAAGGGGGGTTATACCTCACAGTATGAAATCATTCAATTTTAAGTGTTTGTGTTGTACATATTTTTTACCATTAATTTGGATTTTTTTTTTTTTCTTTTCTCTATTGCTTGTTTTTGTCCTGTTGCATTATAAATATGTTTGTTCTCATTAGAATGGAAAGAGTGCAGGTGGTTCAATTGTGTGAACACAAAGTTTTGTAAAAAGCTGCACCCACCTTTAATCATCATGTATTATTTATGTGTATTATATCAGCATGTTGATATATTCAGTACATTGTTCATTATGTCAGTGTATTCATGTTTTGTATGTGTTGTGCCACCGTGACAGGACAAAGATTTTTGGTGGATTTTGGACATTATTTTAAATGGGTCATTTCTGTTGTAACACTGAAATGTAAGATATGTTTCTAGTTGACCACCACCACCACCTTTAAAAGCAAGAATTTGGTACAGATATCGAGACACATTCAAGCCAATACTGTCTCTATGAGTTGTTGGGTTTAAATTTTGCCATTGTAAACCAGTATTTCCAATTAGGAAAAATTAAACCCAAGGGGGGTTGTGGCGAGACAGTATAAAAAACCATGTGTGTGTTCGGGTTGAGCGGTGGAATCATGACGATCCGATTGTTGAAAGTGTAACGCGAGATGCGAGTTGGATTGTTGAGAGCAGTCTGTGACTCGCTGTCTTGGAGGTCGGTCACGGTTGGTTGCGCGCGGCACTGATTGTTTGGCGGTGCGTTCTGGCACTATCATGTGGACCTAATGAAACATTATAAGTACGCCGCCGTCATGCAGATAAACTGCAGTGTTTTGTAAATAGCAGTGAACTTGTGGTCGTCGAACTAAAGCATCCAAACCAAGTGATAGAAGTGTAGCTCAGAACTTGCAGTTTGTAGGAGAAGAAGTCCTGAATAGCCTTTACATACGGTCAAATTATAATCGTTGGTGGTGGTGGCTTAGTAATTGTACGTTCGGTGAATAAATCGAATGATTATCTATTTGGCGACTTTGTGAATTATTAGTAGAAGAACCTGCAATCCTTTGATACCTAAACGAACAACAATTACCCCACCCCAAGCTGCTAGTGCATTATCGCCGCCAGCAGACGCCACTTTATCGTTACAGTCTGTTGTCAGAACAGACACCATTTATACATGTTAGCTTTTACCGGAGCCAGTCCTGTTCTTATATGGCTGGCGGTTCTTCATTTTACCCAGTCCAATTTTATGTCACAAGGTTCTTCCTCAGAGACTGGATACCAGTTTGGAGGATCAAAGTTTCTACGAGTTAGAAAAGAAATTGTAAAGATTAGCCTTCTAGGTGGAGGGCTCTCATAAGTCCCTCTCATAAAAACATTTGTTTGAATCAATCTGTGCACTCAAGTACGTTACAGCGTATTTTTGATTCAGTAAATTCAACTCCTTTGTACAGTAGGAGTATTGGGGTTGGTTTCATGCAGCCAATCACTATACAACAAGTCAAGGCTATATCAACTTTCTTTGAATGCTGGTTCCAAACAGGGCTTGCATACTATGCAGCATTAAAGCAGATGTGTGCAAGACCACCGGATTCGCTCCCCATTTACTACAACAGTACCTGGGTGATCGATCATCACTCAGCATCTTTCGATTTCTGTTCAATACCCAAGATTTCAGGTAAAGTTTGATTAAAGTAAAAGGCTTGAAGAATTCCTAGGCATTTTGAGGTGCACAGATAACCAAAGAGAAGCTTAACTAACATCAATAGGCTTACTGGTACCTGAACCTTCTACTTAATGAGGTTAGAGCTGTTTTCGAGAAACAAGATACAAAAATTGCTCCATTTTTTTTTCTTTAAAAAAAAAAAAAAAATGGTGTTAAAAACTTGAAAAGCAAAACCTTATTTACATATGAAATTTCATCCAAATTGCTAGATCCATTTGCAAGACTGCCTCAAAGAAAAATGCTATTATTAGGTATTAATTAATGGTGCGGATTTGTGGTAATTCAGGGGATTCTATGTAACTCGACAAGAAAAATTGAGTAAACAATATTTTTTTTATCTCGCTTAGTTCTAGAGATATTGTATCTCAAATTTTGACGTGGTTGGTTAAAATGCGATCTGGACCAGAAAATAAATTTTGCCATAGCCAAGTTTGATGAAACTCGTCGAGTAAAATCGAAAATAAAGAATTTATTTTTCTGATATATTGCTTAGTTCTCAAGATATTATATCTCAAAGGCGAAGAGGTTAAGATTAGATCCGGCCTGGACCAAGAAAAAAAAATCCACCAAAACCAGTATGTATATACGGTGGAAATGTATTTTCAATGTTTTATTTTGTTCCTAATGGTTGTTGTTAGGTTGAAATATGGCCTGGACCAGAAGAAACATCGCCAAAAGCACAAGGAACTATACCTATAACTAATTTAAGAACATTTATTCTTTACTTTCAATATGTTTCGTCAAGTTCTATAAGAATTGGTCATCAGATTGTGATGTCATGGTAATGATAGAACATCATCAGTGCTAAATTCATTCACTCCGATAAAACTATGCTCATACCTTGCGTGGTAGTATTTAATGACAAACTAAAAACCACTTTTCACGGTCACGATGAATACTTTATACTGGTACCGGTAATATTATTTTCAAAGAAGTTTCTGTAAAGTATCACCTCTGACAAAACCAATGATAAATTTTTAATTATCTTCCTTTTTACATGTTTTACAATTAAACTTGCAGTGCTAATATTTCCAAGGGTCAGCCAGCATATAAGAACTGTTCGTTTAAATATTCTTTGAAACCAAAGAGAAATTATTTGTAGGCTTTCTGGTACTTGAATTGTCTACAAGATGGCTCTAGTGCCATTTTCGAGATACCGAGTGAAAAAAATTGTTTGTATTTTGTAAACTCGCTTTTTTGTAGGGAAGACAACTATTTAGGTAATCTTAAAAGTCAAAATGTTATCTAAATATCAAATTTCATCCAAACTGTCATAGCCATTTCTGAGATCCGAAATATGTATATATTCATATATACAAGAATTGCTCGTTTAAAGATATAAGATAATATTTTTAGGATATTGTTTCTGATATGTACTTTAGATGCATTTATATGGTACTGCTTTTTAAACTATAAGGCTTCTATCCATAGTGACACCTAAATATTTTGGCTGGTCTGTATGTTCCAATGAATGCCAATCGTGCACTAATACATGACTCAGGATTTCTGAAATTGTATGAGGAGAATACAGAAAATTATGGTAGTGCAGCTTTGGGTATCCAAAATCATGAAAATCCAGCATTCAAAATGTGGTGATATGGAATAATACATAAAATTAAATGATCCGGCAAGGAACAAATTTAATGTATTATTTACATTATATGTGAAGAATGTGTGCCTCAGAAAGAACCGAAGAGAGGATGGCGAATTTTGTTTTTTAAGACAAGCAGAAATGTCTGATTTGTTAGCAGAGGAAAACTTGGAAGGAAATGATGGAGTAAGTACTAGATTCTATATAATATGAATTACTGAGGATGTCAACTGTAAGGTGTATTGTGAAAAGATTGGTTCATGATAGAAAAACTTAGAGGCCAGCACCAAACTAGTGAAAAACTTATGACAAAATACAACACAAATAAAAAACTGATGTACTGGAAGTATTACTATAAGATACACTTAATTTAAACAAAAATAAAGAATGTAAGCCCAATACTTACCATATAAGAGTCTACAAAACAACACATCAGCAACAGAGGCTATCACCACAATGTATGCTGATAGCATGTCTTCACAGTTAACCAATACTTTAATCTTCAAAGCATTAGTGTAGTGTAAGATATTTTAGTTCACTAACAAAATAATAACCAATTACCGGAAGAGAACACGGACATCGAGTGCAGCGACAACCTTTGTGCAGAGCACCCATGCAATTCTTTGTAGCAGTGGAACCATGTGTTCATCTGTGCAGTAGTAGTGAGAAACCACCCATACTGTATTCAGTCCCTCCATCAGTCTAGGCAGTGTATCCCGCATCACTCTGAATGAGTTGCTCTCTGCTAGCATCTGTAAATGAAAGGTAAGGTTAATTTGGTGAGTTCAAATTAAAATGATAGCTGTATGATGTATTTGTTTTCTCTCTTAATTTACTTAACCTATGAATCTACAAGGGAGAGTCAAATGAAAACATTAAAAGTGTAATATAAAATCGAAAGTGCGCTCCAGTGGTCTGTCAGTAGGTACACCTGTTTGAAATAATGTGCCAGATGCCCCCCAAGGTGGCAGCAGAGTAAAGATGCGCAAGTACCAGTGCAGGAACAGTATAAAGATGGTCGCCCCACTAGCAACTTGCACCAGAGAAGAACAGTATTTGGTGATTAGATTTTTGCAAAGTGAAGGTGTAAAACCTAAAGACATTTATCGCAGAATGAGGGTACAGTACTGGGATGCCTGTTTGTCACAGCAGCAAGAGTATGAATGATGCAGATAGTTCGCCAATGGTGTGATGTCTGTAGTTGATGCTCCGCACCTGGGCCAGGCACATCGTGTCGTGACTCCCGAGACTACAGCAGCAGTTGAAGCCATTGTATTGGAAAACCACCAAGTGACATTGGTTGAGATAGTGACAGCTGTAGACATTGGTCATGGTTCAGCACATCACATTATGCATGTATGCTCAGTTTCCATAATGTGTCTGCGTGATGGGTTCCACGGCAGCCGACTTCGGAATCAAAGAAGTGGCGTGTTGATGCATGTGAAGAACTTCTGGAGCTCCTGGAACGTGACGGTATTGCCTTCCTTGCACGATTCCTCACCAGAGATGAAATGTGGGTCCATTACCACCAGCCTAGATAGTGAATGCAGTCTACTACTGCCAGCTGCTGAATGATGCCAAGACTGAGTACCATGAAAATGATACCAGCAATCGACTCATGACATCTTACTTCTGCATGACTACACATGGCATCAAACAGGAGTTCTAACTTGTGATAAGCTCACTACAAAGCACTGGCCACCTCTGGAACCAACTTACAGTCCAGACTTGTACCCATGTGACTAACATACCGAGTGTTACAGAAAAATGTATACACACTTCAGGAGAACAAAAAACATATGGAAACGTTTTCATACAAAATGTTTATTAGCCTGAAAGTAAGATTATAAGTCTGTTTGAAGTTTCCAATACATTTTCTGGGGTAAATGTTTATGTTAAGTGTTCAAAGTGATGGCCTTCTGCATCAATGCATTTCTGAACACGGGTTTCGACTGATTCGGTAACTACCGCTAAAGTTTCCAGTGGGATATCTGCGCACACTGTTCTAATCTCTTCCCAAAGTTGGTTCAGGTTATCTGGTTCTCTTCTGTACACCTGGTCTTTAACTGATCCCCATAAGTAAAAGTCCAACAGTGTTAGATCTGGAGAACGCGCAGGAAACTCGATTGGACCCCTGCGTCCTATCCAATTCTCTAGAAAATGTAGATCAAAGTATGCTCTTACATCCCTATGGTAGTGCGCAGGGGCGCCATCTTGTTGATAATAAATCCTCTCATTACCGTACAGTTCATGAATGGCAGGTAAAATTAAATCGTTAAGCATTCTCAGAGAAAGTTCACTGGTTAAAGTACCTTCATAACGGAAAGGACCAATGAGTCCCCTACGAGTCAATCCGCACCACACATTTACACCAGGCAAATTCACAGCCGTTTCCACTGTGATGTGGGGATTATTGTCAGCCCAGTACACACAATTGTGTCTGTTGACAGTTCCATTGAGCTTGAACTGTGCTTCATCTGACCAAACCACATTCCCCACAAATCCCGGAACGTCGTTAACCATGTCCCGAAACCATTCACAAAATTGTAACCTACGATCTGAGTCATCGTCGTTTAACTGTTGCACCAGTCTGGGAATGTACACTTTAAACTTGCCTTTCTTCAGAATGCGTAGCACGCTGACATGACTTACACCACTCTCACGCGCACATTGCCTTGTAGATTTTTGTGGCGACTGCTCAAAGCGTTCCAGCACCGCAGCCGAGGACTCGTCACTCGTAGCTGTGCGAGGTCGCCCTGATCGGCCTTTGTGTACATCACACACTGTTCCATGCAGCTCGAATTTGTCATGTATACGGGTAATTGTTAACCGTGTAGGTGGATCTGTACCAAACTCACGTCTCCACTGTCTCTGGACAGCAGCCACATTCTCAAATTTCCAGTACCACTTCAACAATTGCTTACGCTCTTCAAAGTTCAACCGTACATCCGCCATGTTGATATAAGTTAAGCACCGCTGCCCGCGTCACGGCCCTAGCTTGCTGCCACCTATTGAGCAAACATCACACTACGTTTGTACCAAATTTCATCCTCTCAAGCGTGAAAACGAACTCTCTATGACCTTTAAAAGTGTGTATACATATTTTTGTAACACTCAGTATGTTTAATCCACTGAAGGAGACATTAGGAACAGAAAGATGTGTAGGTGATACAGTGATCAAATCTGTGCATTTGGCTGCTGGGGCAACCACCTTTTTCTCCATGAGGGGATCAGCAAATGTCCTAAACAATTATAAAATGTGTTTCTATTGAAGGAAACTGCATAGAAAACTAAGTTACTTCTTATGTATTTTTATTAATCATTAACAAAGTTGTGTGAAAATATACATGTTACATCAGGGTTCCCACTCTTTTAGCAAAAGAAAAATTAAGGCCTTTTTAAGTCAATTTTTCATATTTTAAGGCTATATTTAACGTATACTAAAATGATATGAAAAAACTAATATTCAACTTACAGCAAAGAAATTAAAATATGCATGTTAAGATTAAGATGAAATAAGCTTTAACCGAGTTTATAAATTAATAAATAATAAACTTCTAATAAATTTACTTTTGTTTTCACACAATACAGTAAATATTGAAACTTTTTTCCTTTTCATATATTAAACATAAAAAAAAAAAAACTACTATACCCCATTACCACCTTAGTAATAAGAATTACTGACATATAAATATACATTTTAACTTCATTTGTTTTTATACATGTAGCACATTAGCAGTTACATCAGAGGAAGACTGCCAAATTGTCAGCTCAATTACTTATTAGATTTCAGGTATAATGTTTAATGAGGAAGACTCACTCCCCCCCCCCCATTTTTTTTGAAAGCTACATGTAAAAGACCCGTTAAAGATTAAACATTTTCCATAGGTTTAAGAAATAGGTTACATACAACTTTTTCAACATCTTTCAAGTTACAGCAGTAGTTCCTATTGGGCATATTTGATCAAATATTTTCTTATACGAGTAAAGTTTACTTAGCAGATGAGCTACAACATGTTATAAGGGTAAACATAAAACATACTGGTAAGAGTTGTTAATATGAATGCAGGTTAAATAAAAAATATACACCTTTTTAAACAATATTTTTTTTATTTTCACATTGTTTAAAAACAAAGGTCAATTCTCTTTTAAATCTTTCAATAGACCCTTAATTTTGCTTTCAATATCCTCAAATTCAGCTTTTTTAACTTTAGCTTTATCTGCTGGTATATCAGCATTATCTTCAAGATCCTTAATTGCAGTTTCTAGATGTGCCTTTTTACACTTCAAATCTTCCAAATCATCTAAAATAGATTTGTGTTTCACTCCCTGAATCCCTGTATTCTTTGCATTTTTTTTTCTCTTCCAGGTACGCAATATACTTTTGGCGAGCCACAGCTGCATACATCCTTAACTCCTTAGTTATTAACAACTTATTTTTGCTGTTTTTGAAACGTTGATTGACTAATCATTGAGCCATTAAAGACTCTTCTTTTAAATTTTCAACTTCCAACTGCTTGTTTACAGAGAAGCCTCGTTCAACATCTGCTTGTCCATGTGAAAACAGCAACAATATTTTTACTACTACATACATAAGAAACTAGTGAGAAATTGTCAAGAAATGTAAGACGGAGGCATGTACGAAGCAGAACTACATAAGAGAGGTTCTGTGCAAAGACTCTACTACCTGCTTGAAATATAAGCACTTTGACTCACACTTGGTCAAGGTTGTGCGAGAGAGAAATCTGCCAATCGGCACGTCGCCGGGATAGTGAAATTTACTACGCCGTATCTCAGTGTTAAAAAAAAAATCAGGCTTTTTTAAAGATTTTAAGTCTTTTGAGCAAATTTTAGGGCCTTTTAACGGCCCTTAAAAATCAAAATGAAAATTAAGGCGTTTCTAAGGCTTTTTAAGACTCGTGGGAACCCTGATGTTTTAATTTGAATAACCTTTGTAGATTAAAAATATTATAGGCAAATATATGTCATATATTTCAAACTAGGGAAAAGTTTATTGTACACTAGCATTTTCCCACAACTTCATTAGTGCAGATGTTAACTATAACAACCGGTTTCTTAAATGACTTTGATGGGGATTGAGCCTTCAATAATTAAAAAAAAAAAAAAAAAAAAAAAAAAACATATTTGCCACTTCACTACTGTCTGCATAAAACATTCAACATTTCAACAATATATATTTCAAGTGCATATGTTTTCATGTTTTTAAATGGAATACATGATTGATTATGTTTTATCCTACTTGCAGTGTATTATTTGACAGTAAACTATCCTTGATCTCTGGTCCGTTAGAGATACAGATGAAGGTTATTGTCATAATTTGGAATTTAAATCATTGCATCTTGGGTTTCATGCAAACAACGTCGTCCTGCTGTGAATTAATTTTTATTACTGTTTTTATTACTTTTTGGTAATATCGCAATTGAATCAATTAATTTTGCTTTAAGACCAAAATTTAATGTTAAGGTATGAACTGATAGTTTCTTCATTATAATCTTCGATAGTACAGTAAAACTCTGGCTGTCCGAGTTCTGATTATACAAGCCACCAGGTTAACCGAGGTAAATTTTTGAAATATGATAGGGAGCTTTTATGAAGATATGGAATATTTTTCCAACTAGAGTGTGTACGATATTAAGCGTGGTACTGTAGAGCTTGCGTGTATCGCTTGTTGCTGTGTCGAGTATGAGTCACGTCTACTGGCTGTTGTTGGAGTGGTTATTGGATGACGATCAAAATCAGCTTAACGATGATGAAATTGGAAAATTGCACTTACTTGTCTCTTTTCGGGTTTGCACTGTGTTTTTTTGCTGATATCGCCAGCATTTTGGCACCAAACTGGAGCCTTCATCAGGGCTTCTGTCTATCTCGCCGTCTGGTGGAGATAGCCGGAAGACGGCAGCCCTGACGAAGGCTCTAGGTTGGTGCCGAAACGTTGGCGACATCAGCAAAAAAAAGGCAGTGCAAACCCAAAAAGAGACAAGTAAGTGCAATTGTTCAATAATGACGCCTGCCAAAAGATGATGAAATTGTTAATATGGTTGTCAGCAGATGAGGAGAAGAAGACGAAGAAGATAAAACTGAAACTCTTCCAAAAATTTCTCAAGCTGAAGGTTTAAAAAGAATAGAAGCAGCACTTGAGTATATTGAGCAACAGGAAGAAAGCACAGCAGCCAACATAATGATGCTACAGTGTTGGCGCTATACTTACAATAAGAAGAGAAACACAATTATGACTCAGAAGACAATTAAAGACTTTTTTGGCAAGTGATCATAATTAATCTACAAAAAACAACTTTACTGCTTCACAAATTAGTTTTACACTATAAATAAATTATATTATTTCAGTTTCAATACATTTTTTGATTCATTGTAACCTCTTTCCTTGACCTCCATTTATCCGAGGTGGCCCAGTCCCATTTACCTCGGATAATCGGACTTCTACTGTATTATTATAGGTTACTAGCCGCTTCCAAACAAATAGCAACTTCTCCTTCATGTGATGAACCAAGTGCAAGGATGAGGCTCTAGCCTGTTATTCCTGATTCTTCAATTCCCAAACTTTAATCTTAGGCTTTTTTTTTCTCTGCTTCAACATTTCTCAGGTTAAAAATTAACATATAATGGCCTACTTCTTTTCCAGGCAATACTTTCACATCTACGATGAAGGCCCCTGCTTCTCGATCAGAGATTATAAAGTCTATGATGGATATCTGTTGTCTGTCACAGGAATATCTTGTGATTTTGTAACTAACCTTTTTCTTAAGTGTGCATTTTTGATGACAAGGTTGTTTCTTAGAAGCATTCAACTTCTTTGTTGCTATTTCCAAAGCCAAAGGGTCCTGTCACTTTTATGTCCATTTTTATCCACACCAATGTGAGCTTTAAGAGCCCTCAAGCTAATCTGCTTGGACATGTTCCTAAAGGCCTGCAATGATATTGTCTTTTTCTTCCTGTGAACAACCAGATTGAGTTGCATGCACCTGTATTATGATGAGGGTATTTTTCTTCATTTTTTGGTGAAGCTTAATAATTCTTTCAGTAATATATTTTGATGTCTGCTACTGCATAACTGCTGATGATGATATCTACCAAATTGTGTGATTTTTTCTGGCAACAGTGCCAATAAGGCTTGTACACTTTTCCACAGCAATTTCGTTGCACACCCTTCCCACTTCGTTTCACTCAGATATAATATTTCTATCTTTCTCCTTTTCATGAAATCAAAAACAAGTTCTTTGCAACTAGGCAGCAGTGTCATGATATTTAATATTTCAGTTATTGATTTGCTAATTCTAACGGCACTTTTCATTCTTGTGTAAATATGCTTATACACACGTGGTAATTAAAAAAATAAAAAAAAAAAAAATCGCTCCTAGACAAACTACACAAAAAGGGTGTTTTTGTTTAATTTACTACAAGGCTCTTTTTTTTATTGAAACCTTTCTTCTGTTATTCTTTTAGCTAATTATAAAGAGGATTTTCTGTTAGGATTAACTACCTGAGCCTTAGGTAGTCCACTATAAATCTTGAAAGGCAGAAAGATGTACCCGCATTAGTACCTTGGGTACTAGGTTGCTTCTTCTGCCAGTTTCGCTATTCTAAAGGACTCCTTCTCACTGTAATTGAGGTCTTTCATGTAGCCATAACAAGGGGCGCCTATTAGGTACTATCAACCAGAGCCAGTTGATACAAGGTTTTATAATGATGTGTTACGCGTACTTCCCCATTACATTTGAAATAGGACCCCATGTTTGCTACCAGCAAAGTGGAGTTCCTTATCTTTTTAAATTTTTTAAATTGTGTAATATATTTTAGTCATCAAAATTTGAGGTAGAGTTGAATACAGGAGTGGATTTTGTGGATATCTCTGGAGAATATGGCACTGTCATACAGTATAACAATGTTCTGCACAAACTATAACAACTTACAAATGATTCTGAGTTCGCACCACAAAAATTTACATCATGATCAAAGATTTTATACTGACTTTCTGGGTAGCAAAGGTCGATAAACAGCCCAAGATACGGAGATGCCAACAAAAAACTAAAAATCCGACAGAAGAGTATAAAACTAGATTGCTGTTTCAATTCAAAATATATCAGAGTTACACCAGATCGCTTACAAGAATCTTATGCGTACCAGTGCTCTAAACATCAGATCAAGTACTTTGTTCTTTGTACACTTGTATTCTGCTATAGAATGTGTCTGTCCTGTTTGGTAGAAGTTAGCTTATGCCAAACAAATATATGTAGTGCTGCATGAAATCTGCAGAATTATTATGGGTTGCCACAGAACCACAACAATTGCAAAATTACGTGGTCTGGCTGGAATAGCTCCCCCTCATATATGAAGGGATATAACTGCGAAAGAAGAAGAAAAGTTAATAAAAAAAGTGGCTCATTCATTATTTGGAAATCAACTCCCCACACATAGGCATAAATCTAGGCAAGGTTTCCTGAGAACAGCAGCTGTATTTGAAGTACCATGAAAAGTTACAAGGTTCAATTAGTGGCGAGCTAGACTGGCTCATGTAAATCAATGGTTATCAATTAAACAGGAAGAATGAAAGACAATTTAGCAAACTGGAATTATCTCAAGGATCCAAATACTGCATGTAGATGTGGGGAAGAACAGATTATCCACCATTTAGTGCAGTGCTCATCAACCTATACTTTGAAAGACTTTAATGAAGTGACAGTGCAGACCAAGCAGCTTATTTCTGGTCCCCTGAATATTAGTGAATATGTATTGATTGCTATACACATTTTTTTTTTTTTTTGTCTTTTTTCTCTTTCAGTTATATTGGTTTATTTTTAACATTGTTGTCTGTGTTTCTAACTACTGTAACAGCAGCACTTTTAATATGGTGACAATGAAAGTGCTTTTAGACAATGAAAATAAGGTTACGGAAAGTAAACCATCACTAACCACAGATGAAATCAGTAGGGCCAGACAAACATGAACACATTTTTAATAATATTTTGGTTTAATACCTTATACATGTTTGCAGGATTAGCCCATTTGTGAAGGAGAGGTTTGCACACTCCTCCATGGCCAATGGTTCCATCCTATGTACATGAATAAGGTAATATTGTAACATCTGCCTGTGTTTATTTGGTCCTTCTGCTTTTATATGTAGCAAGTAACAGGTTACTTTCCCTATCTTTTGTTATAATATAAGAACTGCGCAATAGAAGTAATAGTTGCATGTTACTTTTTTATTTTATTTTTTTAACAGTTTCAAATAATTAACACTACTGAGTATTATAAATCTGTCAATGTCTATTACCTTGAAGTGTCTTAGCAGTGTGTAAAGGAAGCTAACATTGTCACGAGCAAGCTCATAACAGTGCACCAGGTCTCTCTCATATTGGTCAAACCCAGCAGCAATCTGAGATCCAGCTGCTCGCAACAGAGCAAGCACACGGGCGATTGGTGCTGACTTCACTATTTCCACTGGCATACTGAGCCCAGCCTCCCGCTCAC
Source organism: Vandiemenella viatica (assembly GCA_031002005.1). Lineage (NCBI taxonomy): Eukaryota > Metazoa > Arthropoda > Insecta > Orthoptera > Morabidae > Vandiemenella > Vandiemenella viatica. Next base: position 12,745,856 of record JARYHS010008074.1, on the reverse strand, counting down.
GCCAGCATTCATACTCAGCTACTGGGCCTTCATCCATAGGCTCCTGCAATAAATGTGAATATATCGCAAATAACACAAAAACATAAATCATTTGCCCCACTTTTGACACCCTAAAAAACTAAATCTAGATTTTTCTTCTTTATTACTAGCAAAATAATAAAATAATAATTTAAAAAACACTGTAACAAAGATATTGTTTTTTATTACATCCATTTGTCCAAGGATTTAGCTTCTAATTATTTTTTTTCAAATACACGAAAAAGGTCCTATATACATAAAGCTTCACTAGTTACTTGAACTTTTACTATTATTGTATTCCATATATGTGGTGAGCATTCAGGCAAATTATTGCATTATGCAAATTATTGCAGGACTCAGTCAGTATCTGATTTCATAAAGGGGGTGATTCAGACTAATATATTGTCACGTAGTAAACCACGATCAGGGTCCTTGGGCGTAGCGGGGTCGTTGATGAACACACTTACTTTAACGCAACGAAGCTTTTCTAAACGGTTCGTACAGTACAGGAGCATGGAGTGAACTGACTCCGGCTAGAATGGAGTATCGCCTATATGGTCATGAAGAACAGTCTAGAACATTAATACTAGTTACAACAAGAATATGCCAGAACAGTTCATGCAAAGTTAAGAAATTAAAATTTTATGGGACTTGTTGGATTCAAACCCAAGATCTTTAGTCCCTACTGTCTCTTAACATAACCAGTACACTACAACAGTCTTTCATTCTTCACGGCCTGATCCTCTTCATGTGCGACATTGCCACCTCCTTAAGGGAACAGCGTCCCGATGTTATGTTGCCCTGTGTCAGGCCACTAGGCTGCACGGGAGTTATGCAACAGTTTCACCTGAACTGTGAATAATTAAGTTAATGACCATTTGTAGCCTTCTGGTACCTATAATATTAAATAAATTGGTCACCACGCACTCGTATTAAACCCCAAATGCGAAGGGTAATTAAAATAAAGTCACTTAATACAGTTTGAGAGTAACAAAATACTTATATTCTTGATAATAGTTCACTCATACATTGTCAGTACCAGATACGTGAATAAAGCATCGAACAATAGTTTCTTTGAAGATTGCAGATTAAGTACAATTCTACGAGAAGACAAAAACTCACGAAATCCCCCTAACATTAATGAGTATTACGGCATGTTAGAATTTGCCTAAACCGCTACCGCATGGAACAATTTGCTCCGATAACTAGTACGGAGTTGCGTGATCACTTTCCGGAGTAAGAATGCGACAATGTGAGCTGTTGCAAGATCTTTTATAGACTTCTCAGAGTCTATGATGTTTTTCTTTAATTAATATCTCCAAAAGTACAAAATAGTTTAACTTGAAATTTTTACAGGGACTTTCTATTATCGTGTTCTATCTGTTTTAATTTAATTCAACATTCAAAAGGGTTTCTATAATCTTAAAATTAAAGTCATCACATGACCAACTTGGTGAATTTTTATGTGCTTTAGCAACAATCCGCGACAATCTATCTTTAAAAACTTAATTATTCTGACGAATGCTTATGCTTTTTACCAAAACCATTATATGTTCGTAATCGTCTTGATTTGGGATATCTACTTATATAAATTTCAAATTTGTATTCCTTTTAGTTATAAAGTTCAGTTTTTTCTCTTAATTAAAACTGCTAATTAAACTTTGCCAAATTAGTTAATTCTACTACCAAAATATAAGGAACAATGCTGACTATACCTGGTGATAAAAGTTCAGCTGTAGCTTTACTTGATTCAAAGATATTTCAAATCTTAGATTTTTACTTTTCTCATTGCGTGTTTCAAAACATGAAAAAATTGAAATATCTCTTAAAATAAACGTTTCCTGATCTAATAAATACACTTTAAAATTGTTTTTGTGATGAATTCTCACTGTGGGAATGAATACAGGAAAATCCCTTCAAGGTGACAATTACTCTTCTCAAGATTTCTAAGTCCAGCATAAGCTACTTTACAATCGATCTATAGAATATTTCATTACTGGGGATAGCTAGTGGGAGTGCTTTTGGTGAAATAAAAGATACTTTACACCTGGTCATGGAGCAAGTCGTAGGTCCCGCATACCTTGGTTCCTGATGGGCGGTGACGGTCCTAGTCGTCGACATCTTCAAGCCTGGGGGCCCTTTGGTTTATTGAAGAATGCTAGGTCTTCTGGTTTACTTTGGTTCGATGGGACCATATAAGGCTTCAGTTGCAGCATGTGAACTGTGTCTCTCACCTTTCATTGTTATGAGTGTGGATCGAAATCCTCGACTTCATAAGTGATATCAGACAATCTTCGTATGACTGTATGGTCCAAAGTAATGTCTGAGGAACTTCTTGGACAAGCCAAGCTTACAGACGGGAGTAAATATCAAGACGAGGGATGCGAGCTTGGTACGAAACAGAATGGTGACTCGCATCATAACTTTGGCGGTCATTCTCTTGAGCCTGCAGTGTGAGGAGCTGAGCTAACTGCCGACATTCCGTCAGCTCTTGTTACTAATTTGGCAATGTAATCGTCGTCCACATCGTCAGGATGGAACGGGAGCACAGTGTCCATGGTCGTTGTTGCTTCACGTCCCGTGCACCAGGAAGACCGGCATAAATCTGGTTGTATCTTGTTTGGCAGTATTGTAGGCAAAGTTCACAAAAGGCAGCACCTAATCCCAGTTGGTTTGCTAAACACTCACGTACATGGATGGAGAGCATGTCAGCCAGTGTTTTGTTGAAACGTTCTGTAAATCCATTAGTTTGAGGGTGGTAAGCAGTCGTCATTTGATGTGTAATGTTACATCAACGGTTGATCTCGGTCACAAGTCTCGACTGAAAGACTATTCCTCGATCCGTGATCACTGAACTTGGGGCCATGTTTTAATAAAATGTCCTCCACAATGAATTTCGCAACCTCAGATACTTCAGCTGTTTTCAAAGGTTTTGTAATGGCATACCGATACAAATAATCAGTACAAACAATAAACCACTTATTACCACTAGTAGAAGTCAGGAATTCGTCCGAGTAAGTCAACCCCGACATGCTGGAAAGGCGTTTCTGCAGGTGGAATTGGTATAAGTCGTCCAGGTGATTTCTGAGGAACTGTCTTCCTTCTCTGGCATTCTCGACAGTGTGAAACATAGTGACGCAAATTTCTAAATAATCCTGGAAAGAAAAATCTCTTCCAGATTCTGTCATAAGTCTTAATAAACCCTAAATGGCCCGCTGTAGGGCGCGTCGTGGAAATGTGCTGCGGAATCACTGAAAGTCATCTTTTTCCAAAGGGGTCAAAGTTTTTCTTGTAAAGCGCCTCATTTATCATCTTAAATTCTCCATTCACATCCTCTGAGCGATCTAAGGCAAGTTTTATTTGCAACAATTTGGTGTCCCTCTTTTGTTCCTCAGAGAGATTGTGAAGGGTAGCGAGACAGTAATTACACTCTTCATTCATCATGTTTTTGTGACAAACAGTTGGTGAGATATCATAGAAACATTTGAAACAACGTGCAGAGCTAAGCATTACCAGCCGTTCCGCTTACCCTTTCCTCTTCTGTCTGCAATATTCTAATCTCTTCGAACAGTGTGCTGAGATTTTGTGCTCTTGGCATTCTATATAAACTGACAGAAAGAAACCTTGTAAATGACGAAACATTTTGCAAAATTATAAATTATACAAATTTTTATTAAAATCTTTGAATTAAATTTAAAGTTCAGCTTCATCATCGTACTCATCTTCTGAATTATATAGGTGACTTTATCGCATGCAGATCTTCGGCAATGTCCACACATTAGTGAACACTCCAGCCCACAACGCACACATTCAAATCTATTTCGCAGATGTTCTTACAATGGCAGGGCACCAATATTGAGGAGATGATCCGGAGCAGGTGAAAATTGGTTAGTTACTGGCACAAAAGCTCCATTCTGAATTTTCCTGCCCCAATCTTCAGGACCTAAAGAATTTCCTGACCATTCTTGAATCTGTAAGTATATTCGTAGATAATGTCACTCTCATGCTGCATATATATATGGACACAAGGATGCAGTGACTGGTTGGGTTGCGAACTTACGACGACTGTATTTTATTACCAGAAGTTCATGGATATTTTGACACTGAGATTTAAAAATGTCATAGTGGGCAACGGCAAACGATGGATCTGAACACATGACTGTAGTCGATGTGCCGGGGGAAAAACTTCTGCCAATGTTTTCACTCACCACAACACAGTTGTCACTTCACTCCAAGCTGAGCTATTGAAAAACTATCATGACATAAATCTGCTAGTCGAATTATTTGTAAACAAATTCAAACTGCGGGTCATCGTGCCATTCAGTGTAAAGGAGATGCGGATGCCAGTATTGATCGTTTGCACTTGATTATTGCAGGGGTCAAGAGGTAGCGGTCATTTCCAATGATACGGATGTCCTCGTTGGTAGCAAGACGCAGTGAAAGCAGTCGTATAAATGTAGTTCACCCTGTCACAAGCAAAACTGCTAGTAAGGTCTTCCACGTGGCAGAACTCTGCAAATCCAACACAAACATGAAAAACTCTGCACTCTATTGTCATGCATTCACTGGGTGCGATACTGCCAGCGCTCTTTTCGGCAAAGAAAAAAAAAAAAGAAGGCTGGAATAGTGATGATCCCATACAAGTAAATACGAGTAAATACTCGATACTTTGTTTTGATACCGAGTACTTTTCGCATTCGAATTCATTCATTCGATACTTACTCGGTATCGGAAGATAAGTACTTGTATTGAATCGAAAGTACTCTGTGTTAAATTCTAAATGCATCATCCCTGCTGCGCCTGTGAAATTAATTTCCCACAGACGTCAAGTTGGTAGCATTGAAAATCAAACAAAATCAATCTTCGAATAGGCAATCTAATCTCAAAGAGTTTATTTTAAGTCCCTATTTCATTGTAATAAAGTTGTACTTGGCGTGCATTTCGCTATACCTGGCCAATGGTTGCTCCTGCGCAGCCCCACACAAAAACTAAAAGATATGGTTCATGTGAATCAGAAGAAGAAGCTGCTTCAGCTAGCGTTTCATGGGAATATCACTTCTGGAAACATCACAAAGAAAAAAAAAATGCAAAGTCTCTCTCTACTTGTCAGACACTGTAATGTCTCTAAAAAGCAATCCATTTACAGAATGGGAAGAAATGAAACTTATATTTCCCTGTATGTATAAATACCCAAAACAGTATCTTATTGTTGTAGGATCTTCAGTATTGAGTGAATGTTTTTCTAATGCGAGTGAAACAATGACAAACAAAAGAAACAAGGCGTCCCCAAAATATTTGGAACAATTGCTTTTATGGGAAACCTTCCAAAAGCAGACTTTTGTTGTTTAAAAGTGTCAAAACTATAATAAATAAATATTTAAAGATAAGGCAAAACCTTCAAAGTTTGCTTACAATGTGAGCTTTATTATAATTTTAATAAATAATTACAAATATTTACTGTGAGTTATTTGATTTTATTGCACTAGGCAAATAAAATAAATAATTTAGCAGCATATCACGTATATTTTTATATTTCATCATTAATTTTAAAAAAGTATCGATATGAGTAAGTATAAATACTTTTGCAGTACTCATATGAGTAAGTATCGTAAGACAATTTGAGTACTACTCATTTAAGTAGGTATCAATACTTTGGTGGTATCGGAACATCACTAGGCTGGTAGTTATTGAAGGGTTCTGCAGTACTGCGTGACAAAATTGAAACATTCGAAAATAGTTCAGAGATTTCGCACTAGGAGAGAATTGCGTGAGAAAGACAAGAATACTTGGCAGGTGATTTGGTTTTGTGAAGTGGTTATGGCACAGGATATATTTTTACAGACAAATGTAAAAATATAATTACTGGTATAAGGGTTGTGTGATGTTGCTTGATTATAGGGTTGATTGGAACCAATATGTCTATATTGGATAACTTTGCTAGGCGAAGGAGAGGAGAGGAGAAATTTATGTGATATGGATGGCAGCTACCAAAGTTTAGGTAATTTTGTAGGTTTGTGTATTTGATGTGGACAGAGGTGTGTAAATTTGAGGAATGGTATGTATGTGTAATAGTAGGACCATATGAAGTTTAGTTAGTTAATGATAGTATGAGAGTTTATGAAATCAAGGAGGTGGCTTTTTCCATTAGATCAGATTGCTGCTCAGAATGCCCTCAATATGTATGGTGCCCCAAACCATCAAACCTAACTCTTCTCTGCTAAGCTACTCAACAATGGAGTGTGCTCAATTGAGTTAGCCACAATAGCACCAAATATATAGGTGGCAACATTTTATGAGATGTTGAAGGGTGACTTGTCTGAAAACACTACATTTTGCCACTCAGCATGCCATTGTGTCCCTCACTGTCCAAGGAATTAGTGGTTTCTGGTCAATTTAAGCAGACACAATGGTAGACATGCTACCAATTCAGCAGATGGCATCAAACTGTCGATGCAGACAGTGAAGCTACAGCCATGCAGACAAGCTAGAGGTAATTTCAAGCTGTGATCAAGCTGTGTGATACAGTACCTGCTATTCACTATGTACGACCATATTCTATCCACTGGTTACACACACCAGTGCGCCATGTTCGAGCCACAATATCACAGTACAAAAAAACCATTTTACTCTGCCACATTTGAACTCACTCACATGTTGATATTGCTCCCTTTGACATTGTAATAAGTACACCTGTTGCAAAACCACAACTAGCGACAACGAGCACTAATGATTTCAAAACTTTGAGGCAATGGTCACTTTGTAGAGCGCTTAAAGGCGCCCAGCAACGGAATGCATTGACCCTCGTAGGTTTTAGCCAGTCGAGACCCCAGTCTGGGAGTTTAAGTTTTAAAAGCCCCTGCAGCGATGCCAAGAGGACATTCTCTTCAATCCTACTTTGCCACCCGATGCAACCACCAGGTGCGGCACCGTTCCTGAGCAGCCATGGTCACAACACAGCACGCCGCCATGAAGGTCGCCATCTAGCAACAAGGTTGGAAGCGGTACTTGATGGGTATGGTGATGGCATAATTCAATACCCCTCCATATTGCTGAGAGGTTGGATCATGTATCGCTAGTTGTGGGGAGCTGTTAATAAAAGGATTAATTTTACATACTTTTATACGTTACTGACTAGTGGGTTGATCTGTATGGATCTTATAAAATAAAACTCGGTACATATACTAGCAGCATCGCTTGATTGATAGTAGCCGGATACTTAAGGAGTCGTGAACCACTGTCGTGATTGTTGCACGACCTGACTTATGTTTTCCCTCATCCTTCTGTGTAACTTTCTGCTCGGCTTACTACAACACCAATGAGGCCTATTGGCATATGTTCACAAGATTTCACTTGGTTCAGTTTTTTACTTTTTTATTTTTTATTTATTTTTTTACTTATGGCTTTATGCCTCATCAACATCGAGGTCATTAGAGGTGGGATGGGACTGGAAGCAAGGAATAAGGAATTTGCCCATGGCCTTTTGAAGGAAGCATCCCAGCAGTTGCCTGGAGTGATTTGGGGAAATCACGGAAAACCGAAATCTGGATGCCTGGATGGGGACTGGAAACAGTATCCTCCCAAATGCAAGGTCAGAGCGTTATTGCTCACGCACAACACTCGGTGCATTGATTGAGGGTGGCATAAAATTGACCTGTGTCATAACACAAAAGATGGGCTCTGGTGGTCCTACACACATACCATCACTATGAAATATTAATCACTTACTATGGTTCCACTGTTCTACACATCCTTAAATGTATCAGTGATTCCAACAATTGCTTCAGGATGTTGCAATTTTTAAATACAGTAGTGTAAATTCACATTAACTTGAAAATCAGAACCGTATAAATTTTTACTAATTCTCTTTACAAGTAGTTAAAATATGACATTTTTGCTGATAACACAAGCATATCTTTCAACAACTTAACAGTGAAAAATATTTAAGGGACAGCAAATTTAAAGAAAATAAACACATACTTCATTGCAAATAAATGTAATATTATATAATACATTAAATACCATATACAATTAGTAAATTAAACACAGGAAGATAAAATAAGAGCTTAAATGTGATGCTTGAGACAAACAACCAATAAAAATATTTGCATCAAAATCATAAATGTGTAGATAGATAAGAACTGAATTTGGAATCTACACACTTTACACAAATCTTACAGTACAATACCTACAGTACTTGATACAGCAAATAAGACAGATTCTTTACAAAAAAAGAAAAAAAAAGATATTTATTTAACTCATTTGATGTAATCCTTGTTCATATTCCAAGCTTAACATATCCACTATAATCTACATTACATCACATATTCTCATTTTTATATTACACTACAGTTCGACTGTTAACAAATCCAGTGTATTAATTGTGTCCCGCCATTACTTATCTTATTTCTGTGAAATATTACCACAAAATTCTTTCCTTACCATTAATATTTTTATTAATTATTCTTTTTTCCTATAATTACTTTACCTCTTTTATTAATTTTGATTAAGTTTACACAGTAGTGCCAATTTCCCACACAGCTATATTAGCACTACGCAAACCTTTTACTCTCAGTTATTTTACAGGGTGGCCACAAGGTAATGATTTGAAAATTCCCTGATATTTCCAGGTTTTCCAGAAAAATTTGCCATATTTTTCCCTGATGTAGAAAGTTTATTTGCATGATTAAGATATTTAAAGTTTTAATTAGATTTTGATTGTAAATAATTAAATCTGGTATAAAACTCAAAAAATTAGAAAAAGAAACGTTTAAGAATGTTTATTTGAATATTTTATAACTAATTTAATAATCTTATCAAGCTTGATTAAAAATGAGTAGCACAAAAATAAGATAATGAGTATGTAAATGGAGACTTTCCCCCGGGTGCCCATCTGGCTGGACACCTGTGAAGAATTCATTGAAGATAATGAGTAATAAGAACTGGAACAAATTAATAATCTTTCAATATTTGGTAGATAAAATAATTGAAGATTTTTTAATTGTTCATCAGTAACTTGACTCAGTCAAAAGCTTAGATTTTTTATGCCTTTTTTCATTTGCTACACTTTTCTTTTCAAAACTTCTGGTTCAGTTATTGTAGCTTCTTTTGTTCCATCTTCAATTTATTCTGTTGCTGAGTTAACACTTTCACGTAAGTTTCCACGAGTCTACAGAAGATAGCATGAACACAAGTTTGTATAAACCATGAAATCGTGTAGGCTCACCTTGCGTGGTTGCTTGCCTGTACCGCTTGCCTTTGCAGTGGTTTATTTGGTGCGAGTCAAAGGCACGAGCACGTTGTTTATACTGTCGCACCGATTCAGCATTTGAAAGAGCTCTGAATGACACATAACTTTATAAATCCTACATATTTAGACGTCTGGTTAGTATTTGCATGATCTTACATATTATTTTGTTCCTGCTTTAATTCGCCTTATATCATTGATACAAAAAAGTTATAAAGTCATATAATTATCGCTATTCACATTTTTGCTGGCATTGGTATCTTGAATCTAGGCTTTTGTTTTGATATTAAAGGTTCAATTTTTCTCAAAAGAACTTCAAAACTAGCTTCTGACATTCTACAGGACTTCAAAGACTCTCCACAAATTCCATTTTTTTGAAACACTTTGCTTGAAATTGTAAACCTGTTTAGTGAAACATAAAAACACCTTTACAAACTTACTGCCGTACGATTGCTGTTTTATTCAGTAAAAAATATAACTTCTCATTTTACATGTAGTTCTATAATTCTGATTTAGATGTCATAAACCTTTTTTTTAAATATAATTTCAAATGCTGAGTTCCAGAGAGAGTTCATGCCAGCACTCGCGTACGAACATCTCATCGTCGTATCTCAATGAAGCGCAAGACCAGATGCAAGCTGCTAGTGTAAATGTGGCATTTGTTGGCTATTTTATGTCAAAAATATATAAGTTGAATTATTTAATGCAAAAGTTCAATATTAAAATAAATTATCAAAAAATTTCCAAATTTTGGGTTGTTGAAATTAAAATTCCCTGATAATTTTTGAAATTACTTGGATTCCCTGATATTTCCATGATATTTCAAGGTTGCTTTAAATTCCCTGATAATTCCAGATTTTCCAGGTTTTCCAGGTCTGTGGCCACCCTGTTTACTGTTCAAGGTAAAATGTTCAGCAACTACTCTGATAATGTATTCCATTTCATGATGTTCCCAACCCTACTCCCTAAATATACCAACAACATATCAAACTTCTTAACACCCTCTCCGATGCCTATTTTAATTTCTATACTTGTAACATGGGCCGCATAGTGAAACATCATATTTCAGCTTATGTATCACAAATTTTTTGTGCCTAATTTTACTCACTTCCCTTATACAGCCTCTTATCAACACATCCAATATACATGGGACTTAAAAATTTCTCCCTATCACTTTCAACATGTGACATTAAACTTTGTTCGCAAAACTATGAGGAGATATTGACATTTTATGCCTTTAATGATCAAATCTTCTACCACTGTTTAATCAGACAAATCCTTTAATTTCCTATTGGTGTACAAATAACCTGACTGTTTTTGCCAATTATCTTCATGCCACATTGACTTTTTAACTAGACCTCCTATTCAGGTCCCTCTATATCTTTTCATAATCCTGTCTTCATCTTCCAGAAAATTCATTTTCAAGTGTTCGTTAAATTTTTATTCTCAGAAACCCGTTTCAAGCAGCTAAATGTTTTAAAATTTAATTTTTGACTTGTTTCTAATCAATAAACATAGTCATCCACTTGTACTGCTACAGTAAATTCTGTTCAAATAAGCAATTCATATTCATATTTCTAATCACATACATGATGCAACTAAGGAAAATGGAAGCGGCTTCTAGGTGATATAAATAAGAAAAGAAAGGGAAATTAACCCACCACATACCAAAGTGGACGGATGCGATGAGAGAACACTAATGCTGACAAACAAACAACACAATATTTCGGCATATGCCTTGCTCACAAATAGAAAAAACGGGCCATTAGGCTTGGAACGTGTGTGCACACCGAACGTTACCTAATGACTAACCATTAGTTATTACGTTAGTCATTAGGTAACGTTCGGTGTGCACAAACGTTCCGAGCCTAATGGCCCGTTTTTTCTATTTGTGAGCAAGGCATATGCCGAAATATTGTGTTGTTTGTTTGTCAGCATTAGTGTTCTCTCATCGCATCCGTCCACTTTGGTATGTGGTGGGTTAATTTCCCTTTCTTTTCTTATTTATATCGCCTAGAAGCCGCTTCCATTTTCCTTAGTTGCATCATTGTTGCCTAACGGCCACCTTACATGTTTGTCCCGCTTGTTCCTTTTCTGTGTTCTATTACTGTTTCCTTCCTTCTTTCTATTATTTGTATGTTTGTTTCACGTATTGAATTCGATACGCTAGGTTCCTCCCAAAGTTCCCGCCATTCTGTTTGTTTTCTCTGGCTTCAGATAACTTCGCAACAATTGATCCATGTTCCCATGTTTATATTTTTAGCTCTGTTTATCCTCCTAATCGGGTATTTTTCCATTATTAGCTTACATATATTTTTCCAAATCACTTTTTAAAAACTGCTTGTCTGTGGCCATTTAAATTTAATTTTGTTTATGCCGATTTTCGTGTTTTCAATACAGTTCGACCATATTGTCGTTTTTGTTTGGAGTTTTCTCCTGTTTACTTTCAGGACGAGAATGTCCGAATACTTCCCACGTGTCTTCCATTGAATGTTTCATTTTTTGTTTTTGTTTCTCCTGATTAGTGGTTATTCTCAATTTAACCTATAAACAATTGGGTTTTATTAGATCTTACAGGTTTTCGTTTGTGGTCCAAGATATTATTAGCATCGCGATCTCAAATAAAACATACTTCCGCCTTAGCCAGCGCAAATTTTCTGTTTGTTTTTATGAAGTTTTATTCCACGTTTTTGACGTTGTGAGTAGAAATTTTTTTTTTTTTTCGCTAGATATTATTAGCATCACGACTTCATAAAAACCAACAAACATTTCTGTTTGTACGTTTATACTCTGCGTTTTGGACGTTGGAAGATTATTATTAATTTTTTTATTTTTTTTTCTCTCTCTCTCTCTCCATAGTTATACATAGGCTATCGGTAGAATTGTCATTACTTTTTCTCTTTGTGTGACTTGGGTTAGTCATTAGGTAACGTTCGGTGTGCACACACGTTCCGAGCCTAATGGCCCGTTTTTTCTATTTGTGAGCAAGGCATATGCCGAAATATTGTTTGGTATGTGGTGGGTTAATATTTCCCTTTCTTTTCTTATTTAATCACATACATGGCAATTTTTTTTTTTTTTTTTTTTTTTTTTTTTTTTTTTGGTGATCAAAATTTATAATAAAACACTGACATATTAATTCTAGAATTTTCTTTCTTCTTATTTTAGATTTCAGTTAACTCTGGAACATGGGAAATATCTTCCTGATTCCTTTTCTGTGATCTCAATATTTCTTCATCCTTTCAGTCTATTCTTTCTTCATCCTACATTGTTTTTCTCAATTACTGTACTTTCCCTTGAAAACTCTCAATCACTGAAATTTTTTCAATGTATCTCCTTCTTCATGATATATATATTTCATAAGATTTATTTCTCCTTTGTCTGATTTTACTCCAGTAAACCAACAAGTATGTGTTTTGGAGGTTTTATAATAATAATTTTTTTTAAAAAAATATTTTATTGGCCATACAGTCAAAGATACATTATATTTAGTGCTGTATCTTTAGATAAATACATACAAGCACCCACATTTACATATAATGCATTACACATACATACATACAAGTCACTGTTCATTAAAACTTTTTAACAATTAAACAGTAACCTCTGTAAACAATATTAAACTGAGTAGTAGAGTGGGTTTTATGAGGTTATATTTCTATATGGTTCCTTGTTATGAAGTGCACCATTCTCTGGTATATTTCAATATTTTCTAGAGCAAGGATGTGGCCTACATTAACTGGATAACTTATGTTCCAATGTTTTAGGTCCTTCCAGAAAGTGTCTGTTTCTTTTTTGTAATTATTGCATCTGAAGAATTGGTGGTTTGTATCGGCCTCGGATTCCCCATTGCATTGACAAAGTGGGGAGTTTGCTAAATTTATTTTGTTCAAGTGGCATCCGGATCTGCCGTGATTGAATTTTAATCTTGATATTATAGTCACAGCTTTTTTGATGGCATATTTTTTTTTTTTTTTTTGAAAGCATTGTGTTGTTGGTATTTGCAGTTGTATGCGCCTGTAGTCTCTTCCCTTGTGTTGTTCACTGGATTGCCACATATGATTTCAGGCCTCAGTTGTTTTGTGGCGAAATAACGAGATTAAGTCACTTCCTATCAGAAGTTCCACTTGGTTTTCTGTTTGTGCAGCTAATTTTGCAAGAGAATCCACTCTTTCATTCCCAGAAAGCCCAACATGTGCCTTAACCCAGATAAAGGAGGTCTTCATTCCTTGTTTATTTATGTTGGTCAACAACTCCAATATGTTATATCTCTCTTTGATTCCATCACCCAGCTTTTGAAGTGCCAATTTGAAATCTGTAAGAATTACAGTATTCTGAATGCGCATCTCTAGCACGTATTACAATGCTTCAAGTATCGCAAACAGTTCAGCTGTAAAGGAGGAAAATAAAATCTCCTTTTTATCAGATTATCTGGATTCATTCACATTGTGCATCCAGAAAAGATAATTCTTTTTACGATTGTATCTGAAAGTCTTTCAGTTTTCATTAACAATTATTTTATTACTCCTTTTTTAAATATTTTCCATTTTGCGCAGAATGATTAACACTTTGGCGATCGCACCCGAGCATAGGTCGGGCGACTGTTTCTTGGAATTCACATGCCTGTTTCCTACCTGGAAGCAGGCTGGCTACTGTAATAGAGCTGTGTGTAACATCTGTCTATATTCTCCTTGACTGGTGCTGCCCTTTCTGATGTACTTATGGAATTACTTTGGAAGAAACAGTAAGGGTGCCGGACAGCTTCAGCTGCGCGATTGTATATTTGCGTGGTCGCAGGTTTTGGAACTTGTCGTTAGTTTCTCTCAAATATGTCACACTTTTTGAGTGAGCAAGAAATTTTAGAAGCTCTAGAAGACGAACTGAATGAGTGTGGGTCAGAGGGGTAAATTTCTGAATGTGATGAAAATGAAGAGGGATCATATTCAGGTAAGGAGCTTTTTAGAGTAATTTTTTTTCAGTATTATTATTACGACTGATATGGCTGGTGCTGTTTCAGTTAGCACGTTTAGAATAGAGTCTATTTGCATTCATCTCGTCTGTTTTTCAAAAGAATTCGATGAAAAGGCCACTTCTGTGCAGGTGGCGTTTGTTCAACAAAGTACATCGTCTGCAACAAAGAGTCCTCTGGAATGCAGCCCTCGTTTGATTGTCGAACAAAAAGGCTATGAGTTTTGCAGAAGAAACTTACTGATGCTGAATTAGGCTGGCGATTTGCTGAAGATCGGTCTACTGTGCCACAATTTGTAGGAAAAGGCGGATTAAGAGCATCAGTTGACAAAACTTTTCTTCCATATGCTTATTATGGCTGCAACAAATGCATTTGTTTTATATCGAGACACCAAGAATCCTACTCAAAGAAAGAACTGCCAATTTTCCCTATTTCTGTGCCAAACTGGTGAAGGACTTATGGAGAAAGGTACAACACTGACCCAAGAAAGTGTTCCTGGATCAAATCACAGCAACAGACCTCTGGGACGACACTTCCCAGAAAAAATTCCAGCCACTGAAAAGAAGGAGTGTCCAACAAGAGTTTGTTCTGAGAAAATAAAAAAAATCTAGCGGTAAAGCAGATAGGAAAGAAACGAGTTGGAGGTGTCCTGACTGCAATATACCTCTATGCATGCCAGAATACTTCAAAATCTTCCACACTGAAGCCAATTATCTGTAAAATAATACGAAAACCGAAAACATAATTTTTTCGAGAAACAAAAATTATACCTTTTGTGTTTGTCATGAACATTGTTGTTACCAACTATGAGAATTAAAATAAATATGTAAAATAAACCTTGAAGATTTTTTTTTTACTAAAGTTTCTCTTTAAAAAATGTCAAATACAAACATGTCAGTGAAATTTTAAAGAATGCCATAAATGGCTGGTTTTCTGGGGCAAGAATGTACCTAAGCTGATGGTCCTTAAAGTGTTAACAAACTTATTCTCTCCTTTTGCTTTAATTTTTCAGTTTTTCCTTTTACAAATATAATGTTTTTAATGTTGATGCCAGGTCTGGTAGAGGTAATCACACCCAAATGAGAGACAGTTTTTGTTACAGTAATTTAAAAATTCAGTAACTACGATAAAAATATTTATAGTCTCAGTGGTCTCAGAGATTAATTACCTGATCCGAGTAAACCAGGTGTTGTTATGAAGAAGAGTGTATGTGTTAAAACTCAATGTGGCCTCCAAGTCCATATCTCAAAAGCTCAAAAAGATAGAAGGCTGTGAATTTAAAAAAGTATGAAAAGTCTCTCGATATATTGTAAAACATGGAGGCAAACAAGAAGTAGTATTACAAAACTCAGACATGGATGTGTAGAACACAATACTCTAAAGAGAATGACACTAAAAACTATACCAAACTCACAACAAATTTGCTGTACTGCTGCAAAGATAGGTAATTTAAGTGTGCTTGAACAGCTTGGGAACATTTATATTCAATAAATGTACATTACAAACAAATTGAACGATTAAATTAAATTTAATTTAATTTAATTTTTTTTAAGATATACTTTTAACTATTTCCTTTAATTTAAATTCTTTTTTTTATAATCAATGCTGTAGTCACTAAAATATAATAATATTATTCTGTGTGGTCGTAATAACCTGGTGACAGGGTTTCTATTGGCTGTGCATTCTGCCCATCATAGCTGCCCTAACCTACACCAGCAATCCTATCAGGTATAGGGAACCTACAGTTCAATGTGGAATCCGAATCATGGAAACATTCTAATGTACTTCACATTACACAGCAAGCTGTGCCATAGGTGAAGGTCTGGCTAAGGGCCTATGAAAATACGTGCTGAGACAGGGTTTCAAACCGGGGACTTTTCAATCTACAATCAGACACCATAAACCCTGCGCCTCCAGACTGCTGTTCACAAAAATAATTGCAACAGTGTGCAATATTGCCTAAACAGAGAATTTTTTGTATAGAGTATTTTTCCTGCCCTGTGTAAGGTGACAAGGTCGCCTTACTATATTTATAATTTTGGTGTTATAATATTTAAAAGCGTGTTTTATTTTGTATAAAGAGAATTATGTTGAAGTTTTTTTTTGCTGAATAACATAAATAGCACTAAAGGTAAGAACAGAGAGTGAGGACTATCTTTGGAAGAAGTGGACTAGGTGAATAATCTTTGGACTGCGCAAGGAATAGTAAGACAGAGAAAGCACGGTATGGCAGACATGCTTGATTTCTAGCTGTCGGATGTGTATTGAGATAAAAATAGTGCAAGTTGTTTTATGAGCAGTGTGTGTATTTGTATGTTGTGAAAAAAAGGAAATAAAAGAGTGAATTTTTCGAGTTAATTATATTATCCTGTCCTGTGTTATTTGTATATTTGAGTTGCAGAGTTTTTTCTTCTTTGGTGCCGACTTCTACAGCAAAAAAAATATTCCTGCTTGAAGTAGAGCACTTAAGTCATTTGTGGAAGCTGACAAAAAGCAGCAGAGAAAGGAGGGAAGCTTACACCTGCATACACATTCTGGTTCTATAACAGTATTTTACTGTCAAATTTTTGATTCTAACAATATTGATTTTTTTGGTGTTAAGATATTTTCTTAATTGATAGACTAATTCCATTTTTCAAGATCTGGCTTTAGTTCTTGAATTTCTTTCTTTTAGTGGTCATCATGCATAAATACAAATTCTTTAAGAGCAGTCATTCACTATCAGAAGAATGTCAGATAAGATGACAAACTTTAATGCTTTAACTTAAACGATGAACAAATGATAAATTACCATGGAATTTATCAGTGTCGGATCCAGGATTTTGGTCTGGGAGGGGCTTGAGCAGATTGCGGATTTTGGAGGAGGGGGGTTGAGCAGATTTTGTTTGGGGGGGGGGGGGAGGGGCATGAAGGGATTTTGGTTTTGGGGAAAGCTTGAGCAGATTTCATTGGGGGGGGGGGGGGGAGCTTGAGTGGAGTAAGGGTAGGCTTTGTAGTCATGCCACCCTTAAAAGATCAGTAAAGCTCGGGGGTGGACCTAAATACTGATGGGGTCTGCCACTGGCATTTAGTTCTTTTGCACAAATACAGAAGAAATTCACAAAAAAATAAGCAACTTAAATGTTACTACATAGATGACAGAACAAAAAAGAAACATGGGATTTTTTATTGTTCATCTGGAGGAAAAATTTGACCAATCCCTTTTCTAAAGCTTATTAATATTTTGGTAGGTTGTATTATTAAGAGTTCATTTATTCATTGAAAAATAATAAAAGTTTCAACAAAAACTGTATTTGTGGTTAGTGAACTCAATAGCTGTTTCTTTTATATTTTCGTTATTACCCATCACATTCTCAATTAAAAAAATAATTATAATACAGCAACTAGTTACCTATCAAAAGTAATACTGGTACTGCATAACATAAAACATAACAACCCAAAGATTATTTGAACATGGGAAAGGACTTTGTTTATTTATGAAGCTTAGATGGAGATAATCCATTCTTTACACTTTTCACTACAAAATAGCTCTATGTTTAGTAGGTAAAAATGCACTTAGCTTTCATTCAAATATATATAAAAAAAAATTGTTAACGATTTTTTGACGTACCTATTTGGTGCTTAACAACAATTACTAAAACAAATTTATCTAAGTAGAAAATAATATATATTATTTCTATAAGGTATTTTTTTGTCACAAGCCTGTATCTTCCTTCATACTTAACCGAAATCAATGAATGAGGTGTCATTTTAAAGCTTATGGTCCCCACTTTGGGCACAACACATTATACGAAAGGAATTTTCGGAATTCGACCCTTAAAGGGCAAAAATGTCAATATTTCTAAAATGCTGTTTTCTGTGTTACAAGTCATTTATCTCCCTGGATATCGATCTGAAATCGTTTAATGAAGTATCATTTTAATGATTAAGATTTCTGCTTTAGTGACGTCATATATTAAGACAGAAATTTTCGGAATTCGACCCTTAAAGGGCAAAAGGATCAATATTTTTGCAATTCATTATTGTGTCACGAGCGATTTATCTCCCTTAATATCTAACCGATATAGATAAATGAGGCATCATATTAAAGACTAAGGTCTCCGCCTTGGTAACACTATATTTTAAGAAAGGAATTTTTCGTAATTTGGCCCTTAAAGGGCAAAAATGTTAATTTTTCTAAAGTGCGTTTTTTGTATCTCGAGCCATTTATCTCCCTGGATATCTAACATAAATCTATAAATGAGTAGGATTATAAGGAGTAATGTCTCAGCTTTGTGAAATCATATTTTAAGAAAGAACGTATTTGGAATTCAGCCCTTAAAGGGAAAAAGTATAAATTTTTCTAAAACGCATTTTTGTGTCACAAGCGATTTATCTCCCTTAATATCTAACCGATATAGATAAATGAGGTATCATATTAAAGAATAAGGTCTCCGCCATGGTAACATTATATTTTAATACAGGAATTTTTCGTAATTCGACCCTTAAAGGGCAAAAATGTTATTTTTTCTAAAATTCGTTTTTTGTATCTCGAGCCATTTATCTCCCTGGATATCTAACAAAAATCTATGAATGAAGTAGGATTATAAGGAGTAATGTCTCAGCTTTGTGAAATCATACTTTAAGAAATAATTGTTTTAAAAATAAGATAGGATAGGGAAAATAAACAGTTACCCGTCACTTACCACAGATGAAGGCAGGAGGGCGAGACACGTAAAAACACAAAAACAAAAGAATTACACAATATTTCGACTTTTTAGTCTTCCTCATGTAGGAGGCGAGACATATGGCAGGGGGAAAGATGTGGTCACATCCGAGCCTGCCACATGAAACATCTTTCCCCCTGCCATATGTCTCGCCTCCTACATGAGGAAGACTAAAAGTCGAAATATTGTGTAATTCTTTTGTTTTTGTGTTTTTACGTGTCTCGCCCTCCTGCCTTCATCTGTGGTAAGTGACGGGTAACTGTTTATTTTCCCTATCCTATCTTATTTTCAGTGCCTCGCGGCAGTTTCTTTGTTTCCTTTATCCGAAATAATTGTTTGGAATTCAACCATTAAAGGGAAAAAGTATAAATTTTTCTATACGCATTTTTGTGTCACGAGCGATTTATCTCCCTTATTATCAAACCGATATAGATAAATGAGGTATCATATTAAAGAATAAGATCTCCGCCATGGTAACATTATATTTTATGAAAGGAGTTTTTCGTAATTCGACCCTTAAAGGGCAAAAATGTTAATTTTTCTAAAATTCATTTTTTGTGTCTTAAGCAATTTATCTCATTGGATATCTAACCAAAATCGAAAATCAAGTAAGATTATGAGGAGTAATGTCTCAGATTTGGTGACATCATATTTTAAGAAAGAATGTTTTTGGAATTCAACCCTTAAATGGAAAAAGTAATAAATGCTTCTATAACGCATTTTTGTGTCACGTGCCATTTATCTCACTTGATATCCAACCGATATAGATAAATGAGGTATCATACTAAAGATTATGTCTCCGCCGTGGTAACATTATAATTTAAGATAGTAATTTTTCATAATTCCGACCCTTAAAGGGCAAAAATGTCAATTTTTCTAAAATGTGTTTTTTGTGTCTCTAGCCATTTATCTCCCTGGATATACACCAAATCGATAAATGAAGTACGAGTATGAAGAGTAATGACTCAGCTTTTGGTGTCATCATATGTCAACCTCACTTTTCACCGAATTTTTTTTTTTTTTTCGCGAAATTTTCGCATGGGTCGTCTAGTAACCAGATAAAAAATAAGAGAAAAATACAGAGAAACTATACTTTATACTGAAGTCTATGCAGCTGACACATAGGATAATGCAAATGTGAGTTAATTTTCAAAGCGTCCTCGAATTTTTATTTCCGTGACATTAACAAGACAAAGATTAGAAATAATTAGATAAAAGTGACATATTCTCTAACCTTGGCCATATTAGTATCAATCACTTGTGAAATTAGATGTTCCCAGCCCATGACAACCTCTTCAAGCTGCTCTACAAGGGCTGCATCTGCAGCTAATACGGATACATCAATGTTCACATCGTGCAATGCTGGAATATCAGGCACTTCCAACAGCACATCTCCCTCTACATGTTTCACCGTCCTGCAAAAATTTTTGGCCATAAATACTTCCTGGAATTATAGCTCATGTTCACAGAGGCGTTCTAATCTAGCAATTAAGCAAGCATTTGGCTACCATACATCTGTTTGACTGGTGTTTTAGCTATAAAGTGCCTTCTTAGAAAACTTTTAAATTTAGCTAAGTAACAACCAAAATAATAAATATTTTAAATACAACACACAAATAGTATCCCAGAATAATAAATAGATAAAAACAGTTGCAGATATGCTGTTAATCAATGAGCAAATTCGCTATAATCATATAACGGCACATAATCATTTAACGTACACACAACCTGGAAACACAAATAGGCTTTGTGGATTAGAAGGCCTTCAATACTGTGAACACAAATATTTTATCAGATTATGCTAAGGAACTGACAAATTTTAGAAGCTGGTTTTCATTCTGGATTCATAGCATAAAATAATATATCATCTATTTATCTAAGCCACATTTTTCTCCATTTATATATGTCAGGTTTTATTTCTTAATAATTAATTTCTTTCCTGCTAGTAAGATTACTGCCGATTTTATTTTTGCTATCCCCACCACTTCCACTACGTTCATGGTTGCCTGTGTAAGCTCAGCCATTTGTTTCTATTACGATGGTTGCTATTTATTTTTCTGGCCTGATAATAAAAAAATATACAAACTGTACAAATCTACAGAACATCTTGGAGAGACCATGTACTGAGGATGAAGACGGACCGGATCCCCTGGAAAAATCTCAAATACCATCCCAGAGGCAGGAGATATGTAGGAAGACCACCAAGAAGATGGATTGAGACCGTAACAGGCCACCAGGCCTAACACTGGACAAGAAGAAATAGAGAAATAGCACTGTCATTTTAAATTAATGGAGTACAGTTGTGTACATTACAAATGATATTCTCCAATTAACATTATAAACGATATATTTCAAACAATATTTCAATAATTTTGTGACCTTACTATCTTAGCCAGTATCTGAGAGATAATTAATTTTTATGGACTGAACACTATAAGCATGTACCATGAAATTCCAAGACTTTCATTTATACCCTGGCTCTAATTCAAGTCCTCATTTGGGTACCTTCTAAAACGCATAAATGACTTAATATTTCTGCCAACAATGCAAGCAAAATGTGTATATCAAACAGTCCATACTATAAATAATAATTACAAATTAATTGTGGTCTGATCGACCTACCAATCTGTGGCGGCAAGTAGCTTGCGAACTTCATCTAACAACAGTCCTGATTGCTGTTGGACCATGTCTTCTCTGTGCGGTGCAAGTGACAGGCGGCGGTAATCAGACGGTCTTCTAAAAGCCGCATCAACACCACCAGCATCACCACCAGGCTCCCACAACTGCGTCAATGCAAGGGGCTCCAGGACCTGAAGAAGGATATTGATATGAACACAAAAAACGAACAGTTTTCTTACAATGCATAGACGCTTGGTGTTTCTCTTCTACAGATGAAACAGTAGATACTTTAAAATTTCAGTGACTATTTTCTTCGTAATATGGTTTTGATTAATGAAATAAATCATGACTTATGACAACAGAACAGTTGTTGTGTGAGAGATTCCATTTTTATTCATGGAATTGTAGGCAGCAGGCACATGCAGTCCAGAAACACCTCAAAATCATTAGAAAGTTTTACATTCTGCTAAAAAAATGCTCCAATTGATATAACCTTGGTATTCATTCCCCACCACTGAAATATTATGTGAACAACTTGTCTGAAATTTCATCAATATTATTATTATTATTACTCCGTGATTCACTAAAAGTGTGTGGCGGATTGTGCATTGCACCTATCCGAAAGGGTGATATACGGGATGTGACAGGAGGCACCCATGGGCTATTGTGAGGAGCCATCCCAGCATTTGCATGGAGTGATCTGGGGAAACCATGGAAAACCCAGATCAGGATGGCCGGAGCGCTTTAGCGAAAGCTACTCCTGTCGGATTTTAAGTTTACTCGCCCGGTAAATCCTTTCTATTCCATTCCCTAATCACTCGTGGGAAAAATGAGTACAGAAATGAATCGGGTCTGGCCCTGATTTCTCTTATCTTATTTCAGCGGTCATTCCGAGATATGAATGTTATGGCAGCAATATTTCCTGTCTGTCATTACGAAATACATCAGTCGTGAATTTTTCAATTAGCTTCAGTCAAGAGCAACACCTTCGATGTTCCAGGTTTACCCAACCTAGCTTCTTCAAAAATCGCACTTACGCTTTCCCTCCTGCTACATATACCTGTCACAAATCGGGCGGCTCTTCTTTGGACTTTCTCTAACGCCTCCAGTAAACCCTTGTGTTGTAGTCAGTTAAGATGACATTTAACTGATAAAGATACAATCCAAAAAATCTTTTATTCTATGTATCATAAAGTATTGTGCCCTTTTCTTAAGTTACACTTATGATGAGTGAATGGAGCTTTCTTCATATTTATCTCTGATGAGTGATTGGTGCTTTCTCCGTAGTTCATAACACTGCTCCGTGCTTACTTCATACTTCCTATTTTCATTGACATGATGGAGGACAGAAACTCCTAACAAATTACCCTTATGTCTCAATCACTGCATATGCTAGTTCTGACAACATCATGAATGTAACAAATTTTATGGTCAGGGCTATTAGATTTGTCCCTGTGATGATGTGCTAGTACATCCTTGACACTAGATGTCCAATGAATTTCAACATAAGAAATCCTAGTAAATAATTCATTTTCCATTGAACAACAGCCAATATCCAACTAGGAAATGTCTTTGGCGTGGAAATCATGAAAAAATCTGATAAATAGTACACCACCTCAGGTTTCACACTATAAAGCAGATCTGCCTGGTGTGTCTTATTCTAAGAGAAACCAAGGACTAAAAATTGCAAAAATCATGTGTGAACGACATATACCTATAGAGAATAGCAATAAGTGTCGGTTTATCCATGCACATTAAAGCGGTGTGTTCATGTGGGGGTGGTCCTCGGTTTCATCCACCCCGACAGCCAACCATTTTTTGTATTTTGTACCCAATGCTATTTGATTTTGCAGTATTATAAATTTGATTTGAAACAAATTCATCACCAATTTATTTATTTTCCTTTGAAGAATAAGCAAATATTTGAATGATATAAATCATAAAAACACTTGAGTCTCAAATTACATGCACACCAGGAACATTTGATAAAAGATATCATTCCACAGCTACATGAATTTTTTGTTATTGAAGCAGGAAAGCATATTTCCTCTGCATTTGTAAATTCAGGTATTTCCTTCATTAATTTTGAATTATAACATGTATATTTTATCATGTCATAAAATAAAGGCACTGGTAAAATTTTGTGAATAACTGAATGTATCTTTATGAGAAGATAGTTTGGGTGCACTTTGCAACTTTATGATTAGTATTTTTGTCTGGCAATAGAAATACACAACACATAACTGATATAAATCAGTATATTTTGGCATTCTCACTTTTACTGTCTATGAAACCTTTCTAAATTGATTTGAAAAAACTTGATCATAAAATGTAATATCAATGTGGCCACCCCACAAAATCAATCAATAACAGAAAATTTTCACTTAATAACATTTAATGACTAACTCAAAAAATAAAAATGTATACAGTTCTTTTGTCAGCTTACCCAATTTGGAATATTTGTTTATTCCTCAAAGGAAAATAAATAAATTGGTGAATTTGTTTCAAAACAAATTTGTAATATTGCAAAAGCAAATATCAGCGAGAAGTAAAAAACACAACAAAAAAATAATTGGCGGGCAGTGGTATTAAACCCAGGATCACCCACACATGAACATATTGCCTTAATGTGCACAGCTAAGACAATGCTGATAGCTTATTGTATTCCCTGTAGGTATACACAATTTTTACAATTTTTAACCCCTGACTGCTCTTAAATGGAGGCTCACCAAGCAGAACTGCTTTACGGCAAGCAATCTGATGTGGTGTACTATTTATCAGACTTGTTCATTCTAAAATCGTGAATTCCACACCAAAGATCTCTCTTAGAAAGAAAAAAGGATTTATTTATTTATTTAGCTTATGGCCATTGCACAAAAATAATACAATTTAACATTAAATTATAATAAAAATTCAAAATTAACATGGTGTAGCCAATCTAGAGATTCATTAGATATATTAATAAATCTATCGGTGATCCCCTGAAGGCCCGAAGTGGGCAATCAAAGGTCACGTGACAGATGGTTTGTTTTTCCTCGCCACAGTCGCATCTGGTTGAATCTCTCATTCCCCATGTGTACAAAGATGAAGTAGATCTGCCATGACCAGACCTAACTCTGTTAAGAGCTGCCCAGGTCTTGCGAGGAAGGTCGAGTCCCTCTAGTGCCTGTTGACTGTCAAACAGGAAGTGCCATTCTGGTGGGGCTGAGGCTATCCACTCCAATTTCCAAGCTTCTCTCCCATTAATATTATCAGATATAATCTTTTTTACACTTTTTATGCTTGGATTTCTTGATTTAAGTCTCTGAAACTGATTATCCATGTCATCATGGATGGGCAGATCCAAGTTATGACAGATCGTATTATATTGGGCAATTAGTCGATTGTGTCGTCTTATTGCAGGCAGTTCCATGTTACACAAAATGGGTAACCAGTACAGTGGAGTGGTCTTGATACAACCACTAATTATCCGCATTGTCTGGTTCAAAACTGTGTCGATTTTTTTGATGTGGGTGCTATTTATCCAGACAGATGAGCAGTACTCAGCTGCGGAACACACAAGGCTCAGTGTTGATGTGCGAAGTGTAGAGGCGGATGTTCCCAAGGAGGTGCCAGTTAACTTCTGCAGAATATTAATCCTGGTTCTTAGTTTTGCTGCAAGGTTGTTTAGATGTTTATTGTATGACAAGGTGTGATCCATTATGACTCCCAAATACTTGGGGAAGGGGTTGTGTCAGAGAGGAGTGCCATCAAGAAGAACGTCAAGTGAGAGATTCGCCACCCGACTATTAAGATGGAAGACACTAGTTTCTGTCTTGCTGGAACTGGGTACAAGACGCCATTTCCTAAAATAGTTATTCATGGTTTTGAGGTCTGCTGTTAAACTATTTTCAATTTGCTGAATGTTATTAGATTGTTGTACTACTGCCAGATCGTCAGCATAAGAGAATTGTCTGGATTCTAATTGAGGAATGTCAGAAATATAAACATTAAAAAGAAGAGTGCTAAGAACTGAGCCTTGAGGCAGACCATTATCAACTCTTCTTACTTTGCTTATCTTAGTGACACAGACAACCTGGAAAGTTCGTTTAGCTAGCATGGTATTGATCAGACAAGTGATTTTTTTGCACTTCAAAATGTTCAGCAGTTTGTATACCATGCCCTCTCACCACACCGTATCGTAGGCTGCGGTAAGGTCAAAAAATACAGCACCAGTCTTCAAGAGTCTCTCAAATCCTGCTTCTATGTGAGTTGCCAAGGCCAGGACCTGATCCTCGCAGTTTCTTGCAGGTCTAAAACCTGCCTGTTCAACTGGGAGGTTTGCGAAAATAATTGGACTGATTCTATTGTAAATGATCCTTTCAAATAACTTGTAAGTAGTACTTAGCAGTGAAACAGGTCTAAAATTCTCTGGAACTTCAGGGCTTTTTCCAGGCTTTAGAATGGCTATGACCTTTGCCCATTTAAACTCCGCAGGAATGACACTTGTCTGTTGTATGTTAATACAAAAGTGGGCCAACCATTTTTTGGTATGTTTTCCACAGTGTGTAAGGAACTCTGGGTGAACTTCGTCAAAACCTGGAGCCTTCCCATTCTTCATTTGTTTGATGGCCCTTGCCACGTCTAAATCAGTGACAGGGGATGCGAGGTTTGTAGGGGCAGAGTACAATCTTTTTAGATGGAACAATTGTTTTTTCACTTTCCAAGTATGATCTTTATCGGCTCTCACTCTAGACATGTTGGCAAGTCGACTTTCCATTTGGTCTGGAGTGACCTGATGCTTTACTTGAGGGTTATGTGGAGTTCCACTTAGCTTTTTAAGGAGGCTCCATGCTCTCCGGCTTGAAATTTAAGGTTTGCATCGTATCATTCCATTTAAGTTTACGGGCATTGTCCTGGTTCTGCAGCAGTTCATCGGCAGCTTCTGTATGCCCATTCTGTTTGAAATCATCATATAGCATTTCGCATGTTTCGTTCCAACATGGGATATATTCTTTTCTACAGCCTCTAGGAATAGACTTTTTAGCTGTCGCTATGGTTACTATGACAAATCTATTGTAATTTTTTGCTAATGGAGGTACCCATCTTATGTTTTTATCCAGGTTACAGGCAAATTCTTCCCACTTTGCTTTCCCAAAGTCCCATCTAGGTAAAGGCGAGGATCTAATTATGGGAACTGTTAGACCAACTTCTAGCAAGACTGGTCGGTGTTGAATATGTGGAAAGACTTGTAGGACTCATCTTGTAGTTGGTAGAGGGTGACTTTGATCATCATGTGAGACAAAATATAGATCTGAGTTGGTTTCGGTGCTCCATCTTCCAGATTTAAAAGTACCTGCATCTTTTGGGTTAAAAACTAAGTTCATGTTATTTGCTGCCGCCCATTCCTCTAGCCTAATTCCATCCTGGTTGTTTTCTGTGTACTTCCAATCTGTGTGGTGGCTGTTGAAGTCGCCAATATACATAATGGGATGTCGAGACTCTGGTAGAACTTCACTCGGCCATGAAATGGAAGGGGATTTATACACATTAATAATTTTAATGTTGTTCACCACCGTGGT
This sequence comes from Vandiemenella viatica, assembly GCA_031002005.1. NCBI lineage: Eukaryota > Metazoa > Arthropoda > Insecta > Orthoptera > Morabidae > Vandiemenella > Vandiemenella viatica. The sequence goes on along the minus strand of JARYHS010008074.1, from coordinate 12,718,739 downwards.
AATAATATGAATGTTATTCATGCTGAGACGAGGCAGGCATTGGTAATAGTATTTCACACATATGTTGCGCACCCGTAATTTTGATGATGAGTGGCACCTAAAAAAGGATTAAGAAACAAAGACTGCATACAGAAAGAAAATCATGAAATATGTTTCAATCACTGATACATACTGTTCTGATAAGGGTTGAGGCATTCATTAGCAGATGTTTTAAGTCACAGGATCCAATGGCCAAATGTTGACTCATCACACGGTCAGCCTCTTGCAGGCTGTTGCAGGTAGGTAAAGCATGCTCCAGGTTGCGCACAATGAACACACAGCGATCTGGATTGGTTGATAGCATCCCAGGGGCAGGTAATTCGCCAAATTTTGCCAACAGTGCTGGAACCTTCACCGTTTGCTCCACCAATCTCTGATTTAAAGGAATAATTTTGGTTCATTCAGTACATTTAAGTTATAAAATTAAGGCATGCTGTTTCTATTGTAACTAGTGCAAAAATGATGATTTTGGAGTTTTCTTAAATTGTAAAATTTGTTAAATCAAAATACCACAACAATTTTTGAATTTAGCAAATGACTTTTTTATATACGTCGTGAAATAATGTTTGTGTGCTAGAAATGTAATCTGACACTTATCGTGAAGACTGCCCATCACCATTATTGTGGTACAAAGGTAGGGAAACAGGATAAGCTCTAAGCTCCGGATATATATCACAGCTCTTTTTTTAAATTTCTATGAGAATGGCTGAAAAATAAAAATGTTCTCTGGCTTTTGCTGCGCCTGTGGTTTGACAGGAGACTAGAAACCATACAGATGACTGCTACTTCTGCTTGACTACCTACGAAGGCAGGATTATTAGTGAATAAAAGAAGACCAGTTCAGTACTCTAATCTTTGATCTGATATTCAAAAGTATCTGAAAAGTATCTGTACTTATGGTTCAAAGATGTGGGAGATAACAAAACAAGATAAAGATAGAGTGCTGTTCCTTGAAATGCACTTCTGAAGACATAGTGGTCATACATTCAAATTAGAACACATTAGAAATAACAAACACACAAAACTTTTATTACTGACATTATAATGGTTTGGTCACCTTCACCAAATGAGAGCTACCAGATGGCCAAAAAATGTTTTGGAACGGACACCAAGCAAAAGAAAAAAATAAGGACGACACCAACAAGCGCTAAGAAAAATGTAGAAGAAGCCATTATACTATAACGCACTTCCAATTGGACAAAGTCATTGATAGCTGCTAGTAATTAACAAAATTTCATTGAATGTGAAATTATTTTATTATTATTTACATTACAAAAATAAAACTATTCCTTAGTGAAAAGTTAACAGATAACTAAATAAACACCATAAACAATATATGCACAAATGACATAAAATTATAATTTCATTTTGCAAGTAAAGTTTGTTTATCTGAAAAAAAGAAAGATATTTTTTATAGAGTAATTACAAAAAAAAGAATCTACTGGAGTTTCTAGTGATGTTTAAAGTTTCATGAATTAAACCCATTATGTCTAGCAAAATACATGAAGCTTCTAATTATAATGCAACAAAACTGATTTACCTTGACAAAGGTAAATTCTTGACCATATTGTTTTGCCACTGTTTCTGCAATCAATGACTCCACCACTGAAAAGTTGGACAGTAAAATTATATTAGTTATATATCTGACCAGCTGTGTCCAACATGTGATGCAATGTCTCATTTTCATTCTAGGTAGATACACATGTACAAAGCAGAGACATTTACATCTTCAAAATAAATTAAACACAATGGTTTTTCATGCATTAAAAAAAATTATTCATGTGCTTTGGGAAATAAAACATTTTCGGTCTTTACAACTTCTGCAAAAAATCAAATGAATTTTTGACTGCCCTACATGTAACATATAATTGACTGTGTGAAAAGCATTGATTTTCCACATTTAATCCACATGCTTGAAGGGATTGACCTTGTGCCTTCTTGTTTGTCATTGAAAATGCAGGGCAAATGGGCAAGTGCAGACATTTGAAATCAAATGTCATGTAAGTGGGAATAAGTTTACAAGTTTCCAGCAGTTTTGGCAAGCCAGATCCTTTAGAAATGTTACATGTTTGAACTTCGGCAAATTATATATACATATCACAATTTATGCACTGAACATGCTGTTTGTCCACCATCCAATAATGGATCCACAATACATGATAACACAAAGGCAAAAGCAATCCCATTTTGAAAGTAAATTTTAGCTAAAAGCTAACTGATGAGAAACGTTTTTCTTGTGTTGCTAGGCACATCAAGAAAAAGATGACCTCGCATGCCTTCTGTAAGTCTTTGTAATATTTTTGATGTAATATATAGTACCGGTACTTTGGTGTGTCTCCATACAATAATGTTTGGGCAAATACACCTTCTTCAGAGAGCACTAAAAAATGCACTGGTGCAACAGCAACATTTTGTGCATTATCTTCCACGAAATAGGATCTTTGTCCATTTTCATAAGATGAAAAATATTTGAATGCTGACTGTGAATAAGGAAACTAAAACTGCGCCTGAGAGCCTCTTTGCTGCTGATATATCCATACATGCAGGATTATCTACCCTGAATACTGCTATATTGCTGCCCTTATTGATGTATTTGAATATTTATTGTATTGAAATGACACAATTGCACTATTCCATGATGAAATGCTGTTTAAATGTTTTTGTTAAGAAGAGGTATGTGGCACAATCCATCTTTTGTCAATTTCAAAATCAGCATTTCTTTATCTGATGGTAGCTAAGGACCTTCCATCATCTGCCTTAGACCATCCATATGGAAGGTCACTGTTATTCCAGCATGAGTTTCATGAATGAGGTCTGGGATACCTTTCAGTGAATTTGTTGTCTGCCATGCATGGTGATTGTGAATTCATAGTGCAGCATGGTCCATGCACCATGTTTTTGGTGACATAATCAAACAACAATAAATATTTTTCAAGGCCTGGTATTTCTCCAAAAATGACATCATCAGTTTGAACTGAGAGTATTTTCTGTAACATAGCTTTCACAGGTTTACAGCCGGATATTTTCTTGAATGTTTTGACAATGTCCTCTGTTGTCTTCATCAGGTCTCTTGCTAATGCTTATGAAGACAACAGAGTAAATTGTCAAATGTTGCCATTGTTTCAAGAAAACACCTGGCTGCAAACCTGTGAAAACTATGTTACATTTATAAACTGGGAAAATATCCATTCACATATAAGTGTATTTTCGTTTAGAGCCATATCAAAATGTGTGAATGAGGTTAGCATCTCTTTTGCCATTCAATGGAATGCTTCACAATCAAAACCCATTAATTTTGTGAATTTTTGCTTGAAAATTCATGCAGTCCAATTGGTTGGAGCTTGACCAGACAACAGAAGCTCTTTTGTCTCGCCCCATCCTGTATTGCATGAGAATGTGATGAAAAAGTTGAAGAATCCATAAAAAAAAATACACCTATTTCAAGGCATCAATATGCGTATTCATGCATTTGTCACAAACTGCCAGTAAACGCTGCTGGAGATACGACCTTTCTGCCAATGTCACTGGTGTTTCCATTGTTCACAATCACACCTCATAAATTAGTGTACTACTCTGAGTTCAATGATTTTTCATTTAATTGAATGAAGTGGAGACGTTCAGATTCAATTTTCACATTAATCTCTAATATAATTTGTTCCATTTTGAGGAATCATTACGCAGTTTGAACAATAATCTATTACTGACACTTTTTTAAAGAAGAAATACAATGAAAGAACCAGTAAGATAAATGTAAATCTGATTTACAAATGTATGAAGGCTGATATTTTTTTAAATATGAGTAGAAATAAGAATAAATACAATTAACTGTTGCTGGATTAGTTTGCATAAAACTAAAGTGACATCCATCCTCCACCTCCCAAAAAATTATGGGACACTGTAACACATCGTAAGAGCAATGTGTTTAAGCAACACATAAAAATGTGTTATTTTGTTTCTGAAGAATTATATTAAGAATCTCACATTTTCTCCAACTATATATAACAACCACTAATTTCATTGATGGTAGGTGCACTGTAGTGTCTGGCATGCTGTTCATATGGTAAGTTGTTGGCTCTTTATAGGGATTGTGTAAATATCCACTGGCAAGTTACCAAACAATGTTTCGAACAATTTTATCAGGGAATTAAGTTGGTGTAAAACAGATTGTAAAGTTGACATAATATTTGGTGCCTGGAATCACATTGCATTGGTGATCAACTTGTGTATTGTTACCACCCATGAGGTAGATTTTTAAACATTTATATTCAGTGTCAGGAACTGGTAGAGGTGGTATTTGCCTCCTAATTTTGAAATTTGGCTTATATTGGTCTTGGAATACTTTATTGAGTCAATAGGATGTTATTTGAAACGTCAAATTGTATTTGCAAATGTTTTGTGAAAAGTGCATCAAATTAATGCCCAAAGGCAGTGACAACAGAGGTTCAGGTGGTGGATACAATGTCGCAAATCTAACTTTGCCATTTTTGCAGCACATTTCTGGTGTTTCACTGTTGCACTTTCTTCTACTGCAATGCCCACACAACTTATCCATGTTGCAATGTCTCTTCACATGGATGCAGACTGCAGTCGTAATAGACTCTGTAGTGGAATGGACCAAGAGTAAAGTCGAGATGCATGGCTTGTTAAGATCGAATAGATTGGAAATGTTCTGTTTTCTCTCTTACTGTTTATTGTTATTCTCATACCAAAGCACACAATTGTGTGGCTTTACTTTCTGCTTCAACTCTTACTGTTCGTCATTCTTCTTATTCTGATCCACGTGATCGAGTAGCTCAAAAATGATCTGCTTTAACTTTTAATGTTTCCTTTTCTTCTGATTCTGATACACACATTTGAGCAACTCATAAACAATTTGCTTCAATGATTGCTTGTCATTTCTTATTTATTTGAGAAGCTCATAATACATTTTTGTCTCATTAGTATATCTACCAGTTGATGAATGTATAGGATGCATGATTATTTTTATGGAAAAAATAACAACTTCAAACAAACCAACAATAATGTTAATTAATTTAGAATATATATGCATATACATGAATAAAAATACCTGAATTCGATGGCTATGTCGGAATATAGCTTTTTATTTTTTATTTTGGTGTCAGAATTTTTCATCGGAATAGGATGAATGTTATAGGAATGCATAGAAGATGAACGGCCAAATGCACAAACAAACATTAATTTTTATATATATTTGGCCCCAGAATTCGTAAAGTTCACAGATTTTCATTATACTGGGGTAAAACACTGAAATTTTTCTTGTAGCTACCTAATAACCACAACTTTTTGGAATCAGTATTTAATTTACTACTTGTAGGATATATTAGCTGCTAACTGGTAAAAAGAGCAAAAATGTTACAACTTAGAGATTTTTGCAACAAAAACCTCTGTATCAAATAGATACGAGGGTGGTCTGAAAAGTTTCCGACCTCAACGTGAAGATGGCAACACTCGAAAATAAAAGCTAGTGAATTTCGTTGTTTATCTGTTGACAGTTACTCACCAAAGATTCAGCCATTTTGGAAGCGCAGTTGTTATGTAACAGATGTTTGAGTGAGTTGATGTGAGTGTTTTTGTGAGAATGGACAAAATCGAGTATCGAGATGTCATTAAATATTTGTTTTTGAAAGGCAATACGCCTACGCAAATCAAAGATGAGTTGGATTCTGTGTATGGGGACTCTGCACCATCACTTACCACAGTGAAATTTTGGGCAGCTGAATTTAAACATGGCCGTAAGAGCTTGGGAGGCTATGAAAGTTCAGGACGTCAAAAAAACTGCAACTACCGACGAAAACATCGCCAAGGTTCACCAATTGGTGCTAGACAACTGCCGAATTAAAGTGAGAGAGATAGCAGAGGTATGAACATTTCAAAAGAACGTTTTTGTTACATATTAAATCAACATTTAGTTATGAGAAAGCCTCATCTAAAAATTGCGCTCGGAGGACAGAGATTTTCTTCAAATGAAGAGGCAATCACCTTCGTGAACAATTATTTTGCAGAGAAAAACACTGAGTACTACTTGGACGGGTTACAGATATGGGAGCATCGCTGGGAGAAGTGTGTACAGTTACAAGGAGACTATGTTGAAAAATAAAAAAATCAGAAAAAATGTCTTGTATCTTTGTAAGGTTGGAAACTTTTCAGACCACCGTTGTAGAACACAAGAAATTGTGGGAAAATATTTAGGGGTGAAAAAGCTATCCAAAGTTAGAAGTGAAAACAAGATATCATTTGGAAGAAAGCAGTTGATTCTGACAAATCAAATTTCAAAATGTTTCTTACCAGTTACTCAGTTATCTTAAAAATTCCCAGCTAAACATCATAAATAATAACATGAATATTTGAATAAAAGTATATACGTTGAGGCTCAGACTCAACTGAAGTATAAGCATTTATGTGTTTCTTAAATAAACAAATAAAAAAAGTGGATAAATACCCCAAAAATAGATTCATTACATATATGTCGTATAAGTGATCCCACCTCTCCCCTCCCCATAATTTCAATGATTTTGCAATGAGTTATACTGTATTACAGCCTACATCTGTAATAATTTTGAATATCTGCAGAGAATAGGAATTCTGTCAGTTAACACAGAAAAAAGGGGGGTGGGGCAATTTCCTCAAAAAACTGAATAACATTTGCTATAATCGAGGATAAAACACACAACTTGTACTATTCAATTACTCTAATTATGAAGTGGGAAACCCTCCTCCATTTTTAGGGTTCTGTTTCCATAAGGAAACTGATCCCTTCTGCTGTCACTCTGGTATTTGTCAATCAGTCATAGGTCTTTATTATGTTATTGTAATAATATAAAGCCTTTAAATTTTCACATTTTGTGGTCTCTACTTGACCTAAAATCAAACATAGTATTGTAAAAAAAACTGCTTTGCTTCCATCAAAATAGAGGAAGTGAAAATGGTTTCTTTCTACCCAATGTGGTATAACAGGCTACCTAAAGTAAATAATTACTCTGTGAAATGTTTATAAAAAAAAGGGAAGATAGATTTAAGATTGGACAAGCTTGGTGAAAACCTTTGTTGTGTTCTCTTTGAACTTTAAGTTGCTGCTAAAAAGAACTTGTAAACATTCGGATAGTTAAGGATATTATGACATGATAATAAAAAAGGAATTAAGTCATATAAGTTTATTATTTATTTGAAGTATGAAGAAAGAGTCGAAATAGGCAGTAAGCCTACTCAATCACGAATTAAAACTGATCGTGTATCCTAACTATGATACAAAAGGAAGAAAATAAAACATTAAAAGGGAGTATCATCATAGAAAATACGATGATAAGCATAAATAAATAAAAATAAGACACCAGCTTGTGAAGTATTGATGTTTAGAGCTCTTCGTGTAAAGAACTACAATATCATTATTCAATTTTTTTCACCAAATATAAATACATAAGTAAGTTCAATTTTAGACCATTTTTTTCTTACTAGGGTATATCATAAAAAGTTATTACCTGGAAACTTGACATTTATATCAAATTTTGTATGTGCTATATATTAAGATGATAAATGCTAAAAACAACAACCTCAACAAAAATGGAGTAGGAAGAAATTAAATGGGGCAATAATTACAAAACTACCTGCATCATTCAACAGTGGTCGGTGGAGGCGTGGTTTCAACCCTGACCTCATATTCAGTAGTAGCAGTATTAGCCACCAGTGCATTAAATCTGTCTGTTCCCCAATACCCAACTCACAGCATAGACCAATAATGTGTCAAATATATGCCGCAGTTAGACCACAGGAAGTACCTTTCCGTAGAAGATACAACTTCAAAAAGGCAAATTGGTCTGAATTCTCAGAACTATTGGATTCCGAAGTTCTTTCAATAGAACCAACACCAGAATGCTATGACATCTTCACTACGGCTGTAAAGAGATGTTCCAGAATGTCTATCCCTCGTGGTTGTCGGACATCTTACATCCCCGGTCTCACATCAGAACAAGCTGCTCTACTTAAAGAATACAACAATTTATTTACACAAGATCCTTTTGGTGAAGCAACAGTGGAAGCAGGAAACAAACTCATTTCCATTATTAAAGAGACAAAGCGGAATCAGTGGATTAAAACTGTTGAAGACTTAGATTTTGCAAGAGACAGCCATAAAGCATGGAGACTACTGAAGCATCTAAACAATGATCCAACTAAGACCAAAACTCATTATAATGTTACCGCCAACCAAATAGCACACCAACTGCTATTAAATGGCAAAGCTAATCACAAGTCCAAAATGCCCATACTGCGGAAAGAAGGCCAAGAGGAGAATAATGACCTCATAATACCATTCAGCATGGAAGAATTGGATAAGGCTATAAGAAATTGCAAAAATGGAAAATCAGCAGGCCTGGATGACATTAGGACAGAACAAATTAAGCACTTTGGTCTAACAACAAAGAAGTGGATGCTTCAGCTCTTTAACAACTGTATGAGTAAATGTCAAATTCCAAAGATATGGCGGAAGAGCCGAGTGATCGCCTTGCTTAAACCTGGCAAAGAAGGAAACAGTCCAAAGAATTTTAGACCTGTTGCACTTTTATGTCACCTCTATAAACTGCTTGAAAGAATGATCTTAAACCGGCTGTTGCCTGTAGTTGATCCTTTGCTTATTCCTGAACAAGCTGGATTCCGCCCGGGTAAAAATTGCACAGGACAACTACTAAACCTCACGCAGTTTATAGAAGATGGATTTGAAGCTCGTAAGGTAACAGGGGTGGTATTTGTTGATTTGTCAGCAGCGTATGACACCGTCAACCATCAGCTGGTTCTACAATCTGACCAGGAATTTTATTCTTAGTAAATTCATTGCTACTCTTCTGCAGAACCGCAGATTCTTTGTTGACTTCCAAGGTCAGCGTAGCCGTTGGAGGCCACAGAAGAATGGTCTACCCCAAGGAAGTGTGCTAGCCCCATTATTGTTTAACATATATACCAATGATCAGCCTATACCACGCAAATGCAGGAGTTTCGTGTATGCTGATGATCTTGCTCTGGTCTCACAGAACAAAGACTTTGAATCAGTGGAGAGCACCCTTACCAACGCTCTGGAAGATTTGTCAAGGTATTATAGCACGAACCAGCTTAAACCAAATCCTACGAAGACACAAGTATGTGCTTTTCATCTAAGGAATAAAGAAGCAAATCGTAGGTTAAAGGTAACATGGTCGGGGGTCGAACTAGAACACTGTGATACTCCAAAATATCTAGGAGTGACCCTTGACAGATCACTTACATTCAGGAAACATTGCATGAACTCCAAGCTGAAAGTTTCCAGTAGGAACAATCTCATAAGAAAACTGGCTGGATCGCAGTGGGGCAGCCAACCTGAAACAATTAGAACTTCTGCCTTAGCACTATGTTATTCGGCTGCAGAGTACGCCTGTCCCGTATGGCACAGTTCAACCCATCCCAAACAAGTAGACATTGCACTTAATGACACGTGCAGAATCATAACAGGCTGCTTAAAATCAACTCCAGTCGAATGGCTCCACCGTCTCGCAGGAATAGCACCACCTTCTATTCGAAGGGAAATAGCAGTGAACAAGGAAAGGAGGAAAGTGAACCATGAAAAATCTCATCCACTATATGGGTATATCTCTCACAGGAAAAGACTTAAGTCCAGGAAAAGTTTCCTAAGAATATCTCAGGAACTTACAACAACAACTGAAGAAGCCAGGTTACAACTATGGGAAGCTAAGGCTCCCCTTCCGCATGGCTGGGGAAGAGTGTCTGAATCTTTGCCACCTGGTTATGACAAGGGATGGTTGACATGGAAATCTTTGAATAGGCTGAGATCAGGAGTGGGCAGATCCAAAGTGAATTTAGCAAGATGGGGCTATACTGAGATCAGTGATATCAAGTGCGACTGCGGTGAGGACCAGGACTGTCCAGCACATGCTCCAGTGTCAACTGTGTCCAGCATCCTGTTCGGCAGCTGAACTGTATGAGGCCTCAGAAAATGCACTGGAAGTGGCCAAGTTCTGGTCGATTATAATTTGATGATTGTAATTGTGTAACTGTATGTTTCTGATACGAAATAATAAAACACAATCCACAAACATAAAAAAACCACAATACTTAGAGCTAAGCCATTTCACAAGAAAACAAATGAGAGAGCCTGCACAAGCGTCCATGGCTATCACAGCCACATGAATGATGTTTCTGACCATTGGAGATGGTAGGGAACCAACAATAATATGAGTGAAAATGTTAATCACTGGATAGAAATTAATAAAAATAAGATAAAAAGGAAATATAAAACAGAATAAAAATTTACATTTTTAATAATGAAGTGTGAGCTATGTGAAAATAGGGGAAGGAAGATCAGATTGGCTGGAACAAAGGAATGGACTAAAACAAGGAAGTGCACTATCACCACTACTCTTCATTGTAATCATGGATGAAATAATGCAGAAGGTGGCAGCGAGGATGGGAGAGGAAAAGATGAAGGTGATGGCTTTTGCGGATGAGGAGGTGAAGAAGAGGAAGTGCAGTGGCAGTTGGATGTATGGACAGACAGTGTGGAGGAATATGGCCTGAAATTTAATGTAAAGAAATGTGAGTACATGGTAACAACCAGGAAAAAGAATAGAATAGCCCAAGGAATTGTTATGGTAGGGGAACAACTAAAGAAGGTAAACAGGTTCAAGTACTTGGGGAGTGTATTAGAGGAATGTGGAGGAAATGATGGCGAGATAAGTGAAAGAGGAAGACAAGCAGAGGCGTTTCTAAGGAGCATTAGAAGACTGATATGGAATAAAGAGGTGCCACAGAGAAGCAATAGAGTAATCTATTATACGTACTATGTACCTATCTTAACTTATGCTGCTGAAACATGGACAATGAAAAAGCGGGACATCAGCAGAGTACAAGCAAGTGAAATGAAGTTTTTACGAGGTAGAATGGGAGTCACTAAAATGGACAGAATAAAGAATGAAGTGATTAGACGCACCATGAAAGAGGAACCCCTACAGGAAAGGGTAGAGAGGACCAAACTGAGATGGTATGGGCATATCAAGAGAATGGGGGCTCAGAGAATCCCAAGAAAGATCCATGAAAGTAAGATGCAAGGTAAACGATCCAGAGGAAGACCAAGAGATAGATGGCTGAAAGGTGTGGAGGTGGGTGTACGGAAGAGAGGAGAGGACTGGAACAAAGTGGTGACAGAGAGGTGGTGGGAAGAAAGAAGGAAATGGAGAGGCTTGTGCATAATGCAGACCCGGCCAGAGGCCGGAAACTGTTGAGGATGATGATGATGAATAATAAAAGGGAAAGATAAAAGGATAATTGGAAGGAGCTGGGTCGGTACTTCTCTGAACTATTGAACTGCCCAAAACCAATCTCAAGATTTCCTAAACAGAACTCCCTTATATACATATTCTGATTCCCAATCACCCACCAAATATGAAATCCACAGATATATCCTCAGACTTAAAAACAACAGACATGTGGATAAGATAACACCAGAATTATTGAAGAATATAGGACTAAGCACACTTGAGGAACTCACACAAATGATCACAGAAATCTGGCGAACAGAATAATTACCAGAAGACTGGAAGTGTTCACTCATTCACACACTGTATAAGAAAAGTGACAGGATGGAAGTGAATGATTACATTCAACTAACCTACAAGATCCTCCCAGTGTGTCTACTTCAAGAACAGCTCTAACATACGATCAGTGAATACCAAGCAGGCTTCAGGCCGGGGTGCTCCTGTGTTTAACTGATTATCAACATGGAAACAGTACTGAAACATAAAGCAATCTGAAACAGCCTGATCATCTGTACATTCATAGATTTCAAGAAGGTATATGACTCCTCCATTAACCAACAGTCTCATTTTGACATTTTAGAAGGACAGGGACTAAAGCCCAAATAATTTAAGCCTCGTCAAACAAACACTCACAGAAACAAAATCCAGAATGAAATTTATGGATGATATATTACAGCCCTTCAAAAGACTGATGTTCAACAGGCTGTCACTATTCCTCTTCTGTCTCGTCACAGGTAAGTTCATTAGAGAATGGAAGAAAGAACTGAAAAACCAAAACCATTGGAAACTCACTAATCTCGAACAGACAAAAGATGACATTAATATCACTTACTTAGCTTTCACAGAAAACCTAGTGATACTAGTGGACAGGGAAACCACTACAATCAATCAGATAAAAGTCCTCCAGGAAAGTAAAGAAATTTGGAAAAAAAATCTTCACAAAGCCAATATCTATTTTTTTTTATTATCTACTTTTTAAATGTTTTACAATTAAACATACATTAATACATAATGATAACAACTTCTTACAATAACATATTGGATTCATCAACAGAATCCAACTAGCCTCTTTCACTCTAACTCCAGCACGTAACCCACAAGAGGTGCCCCTGTTAAGCCGAGTAACCCAGTGGAAGGTTGGGTAACAAATCCCAGCGGGAAGCTGGGTCAGCGAGCTGATCAGTGTTGGAGGAAGCAAAGACAGTCAACAGTTTCAGCGGTGGAGGAGGACCACAAATCCCAACAGCGAAGGAGGTGGAAAAACTGTCTTTTAAAACATAAATCTACACATGTCTGATCTCGGAAAGAGCAGTGTTGTGGTCAGCGTCTGTACACCAGGTTAGGTGCGGCTGAGAAATGAACTTTACGGCTCACAACCGTAGTTTTAACCTTGGAGTGGTCCACAAACCGTTCCCTAAGACAGTCAAGTAATCTATATGAATTTCCAAACTTTCGACACAATCCGAAAACAAACTTCTAAAACTATAAGAAACATCAAGAGGAAGCATGAAAAAAGTAGACTCATACAAATTAATGAAGATTTCGCTAAATGTAATACAAGGAACTTTTATAAAATGTTCAAAGAGGAAATAACAAAGTATCAACCACCAAATATTGGCTTTAAAGATGAAAATGGAAAAATTGGCCTAAACAACAAAGAAAACTGCAAAATTTTGGCCTGTTATTTTGAAAAATTACTGAACTGCGAAGAACCTCAAGAAATACTAGACTTCAGTCAGTCACAAGTAAACATTAAACCTTCAGAGCAACCACACAAGAAAGAAATCCATGACATAATTCAAGGTCTGAAAAACGATAAAGCAGCAGCTGAAGATATGATTGTTGCAGAGTTGTGGAAAGAGGCAGGTAGTCAAGCAAGGCAGGAACTGACAAACATACTGCAGGAAATCTAGTGAACAGAAAAAATACCTGACGAACGGAAGAACACACTGATACACCCATTGCACAATAATGGCGACAAAACAGATGTGAATAATTACAGAGGAATTTCTCTGGTAGCAGTGACATTTAAGATACTGTCAAAAGCTCTTCAAAACAAATTTGAACCAGTAATAGACAAACAAATTGGAGAATACCAAGGTGGGTTCAGAAAAGGACGATACTGCGTAGAACAGATTCTAAATCTGAAAACTGTAATACGAGACAGGGTTACAAAGAACAAAAACTATGTTACAGTTTATGTGGACTTCAAGAAAGCCTACGACTCAGTAGATAAGAGTCTCATTACAGATCATTTTGGTGTTGACTCAAAATCGGTCAACATAATCAGGCAGACCCTCACTGGAACAAATTCAAAAGTGAAATTTATGGGAGAGATCTCAGAGGAATTTAAAATAAAAACTGGTGTCAGGCAGGGAGATGGGATTTCCCCAATTCTTTACAATTGTGTTTTGGAGAATGTGGTAAGAGTATGGGAAGATAAACTCAAGAAAAGGGGAATTCAACATGAGATAAGATTAGGTTCAAAGCACAAAGGGGTTGGGATAAACTGTTTGGCCTTCGCTGATGACATAGCGGTTCTTTCTGAAAGTATAGAAACCGCACTCGAACAAATCAACCTTCTGAAAGATATAGCAGGAAAAGTTGGACTTCAGATCTCTTTCCAGGAGACTAAATTCATGACCAATATTAGGGATTCACCCACAGTACTAAACACAGAGTACAGAAAAATTAACAAGATCAATAAATTTAAATATCTAGGTGAAGTAATTCAGATTAATGGGCTTGATAAGGAAGTAAATATATCAAGAGCAAGAAAACTAGAACTAGCATACCAATTGACAAAAGATACATACAATAAGAAGAATCTCCGAAACCATGAGAAAAAAAAGGATTGATTTCTATGGACACATATTCCGAATGAATCCTAACAGATTAACAAAAAAAAATCTTTGACTTCTTTTATAAAAAAAAAGACTAAGCCCAACTGGTTTAAGGAAGTGGAAAAGGATTTGAGAGAACTCCAGATTACCGAAGTGATGTTAAAGAATGGTACAGCCAAGACCGTGACCAAAGACAAAAGTAAGAGGTTCCAAGTTGCGATAAACACCAGAAAACCGATTCAAATTTCAGAAGAGGAAAGAAGGAAGAGATCAGATAGAATGAAGAAATACTGGGAGAAGAAGAAAACGCAAGCATCCAAGAAGTGATTGATCTGACGTACCCCAAAGATGGGTGATTCGAAAAAAAAAAAAAAAAAAAAAAAAAAAAAAAAAAAAAAAAAAAAAAAAAAAAGAGAAGAAGAATTTATCAAGGAAAACTAAAATCAAACACTACAACCCAGTAATCAAACCAGAAAGACTGTATACCTCAGAATGATTGTTCTATATGAAAACTGGAGAAATAGAAGAGAGAAAGAAAAGGGAAAGGAAAAACTTGAGAAAAATTTGGGGACCATTAAAAATTGAAAATGGTGAGTTTAGACACCAGAGGAATAAAGATCTATACAAAGAAGAAGAAACTGAAAGGATGTCAGACACAATCAGAAAGAGGAGAATCAGTTTTTTGGTCACATAATGAGAATGGATAACAATAGACTTACAAAAAGAATTTTCAATCATGTTTACAAGAGTAAGAAGGGCAACCAGTGGGTCCAAGGAGTAAAGAAAGATATGATTGAGATCGGAATAACAGAAGATTTAATACAAGATAGAGCAACATTTAGGAGATTGATTCAAAATTTCAAGGGTTTCCAGGAGAAGAGGAAATGTAGTAACATATATCCACATTATTATATTACAATTCGGTGACTTACCGTGGGTTCAGTTACCTGCACTACACAAAACGGGTGTGAAGAGCACAAATGCTCTCTTTGCCTAGGACAATACAGCAAATCAGCACATGTAGGAACAATGCCACCAGGTGGACTTTAACACTGTTAGGATATTGGCTTCATTTTTGAAGTGATTGAAATTTGGCTGGATGATACATTTAATAGAGCTATGTTTTAGTGAGGGGTGGAAACTAGCCTTCGCAAAACTCTGCAGGGAGCATGGTACCTCTGTCTAGCTGCCACCATAGACAGATGTGTATTGGGATCCACGCGTCGCACCTAACAAGTACGATCTACAGACACCCCAGTGGCAGCCAGCCATGGGGCACAGGCCGTGGACAAAGCCATTGGGTATACAATGAGGTGCAGCACCCACCTGAGCTGTCACTATCTGTCAGTCAGCAACAACTGAGGAAGACAAGAAAGCTAGTTGTCGAAATATCAATGCAGCAGTACACTCATGAAGAATTCATTGCAACTATACCCTGGGAAATTTTATGTTCTTAAAAATTCATCTATGGTCACCCAGCGGATGCCATGGATGACATTATTGACCTGCTGAATGTTGCATGGAGTCACTGCTGTTGCTAGCCTGCTGTTTCGCTTTCATCAGCCAACAGTGTTTGCCCTTCAGCTTCATTACAATGATGAAACCATCATCTAACAGCACTGGCATCAACTGTTGCATACCGCACATATTTTTCAGCCTTTCATGAATGTGAACAGGGATTTCAACTTCTGTATTCAAGATTTAGTCACAGAACGCTGATGTCAGCCATTTTGCAAGCAGATGCAGTGCTGCCATCTGTTGATGCAGGAAGTTGCTATTGCAGTGAATTGGAGAAGAAGGTTTGAGGAATTGCACAAAATTCTAATTTTTCACTTATCTAACTCATATAAGGAGAAAAATAGAGGCATTATTTTTTCGACTGACTCTCATATATACAGATTTCTCCCCCTTTATTATTAAAAAAAGTAGATTTTTTTACTCTTTCACATGCCCCTTTTTTATCTTATTTTGATTCTTTCCTGCAGTTAACATTTCTACTGATATTATTGTTGTTTCCCTATCTCATCCAAGGGTCAAAACTACAATTCATGTTGCTGTGTTGATTGTGGGTGCTTGCATAAGCTTAGTCGTATGTCTCTAATCCCATGAGAAAGGACATAGTCCTGAAATACAGTGTTTTGTGTTTTAGGAGTGTTTTGTGCTGTTGCTGCTCTTCTTGTTTCAACTTTGGTGAGTGTGGGGCATAGTTTATCTTTCCCTTCCATGTAACACATATGTATCGGAATATTTTTTAAGTTGTGAGTCAAATCATCAAAGATTTTTATTTTTGGATTAGTTTGACAAATATGAACAAAATTTTATTTAAATTTCTCTAAATTAAAATTGTATTACATAATAAAGTACCAATAATAAATTTGATTATAACTGAATAAGATTACAAGCAAAGAGTACAGCATTGGAGATCCATAGAGCAGAATCCAATACCTAACCTGAAAAAGTGTCAGGCTTTGATTTTTGTGCCATGTGACTGCCGTCCAGTCTACAAATGGGAGATATGTGTTTAAGTCATTAGCATGTGTAATCCTAATTAGGTGAGGTTTGTGTTGCCTTTGGCCATTTAAAAAAAAAAAAGATACCATCTAAATGAATAGGAAAGTTAGAAACAAATTATGTTGCTCATTGTTGCAAATAAATGCTTAAGTGTAATGTGCTTCTTTAAAAATCGAAATTTAAGGATAACTACTCCCACAAAGCAATTAATCATAACACCAGACACATAATTTGCTTCATCAGATTTAAATAATTTTATGATATTCAAAGGTAGAAAGAAAATCTATAATTTGATGTTGGAAGGAAACAGGCCTCAAGGAAGAAATAGAAAAAAAGTGTGCAAGGCAGAGCACCAAACTGGACAGCAGTGGAAGGGCAGATGCTGGAGAGGACAGCCAGAGGTTGATGATGAAAGTGGATTAAAACCTAAGCCAGAAAAATTTTTTCATGTTGGAAAAAATATTCTCAGACAGAATTTACTACCCTCATAATATATTGTTTTCTTTTTTTCTGAGAATGACTAACAATCACAATTTTCCCAATCCCATGACTCATTTCATTATTGCATCTGAATTGCCATTAAAAAATGGTAAAAGCAAACAGAAAAATAGGGGAAAGATATATGTTACACTTTGGATAGATGTGGGCATTGCATTCCCACCCACAACTCCCCATTTTTTTAGGTTTGGTAAGTTGTGATTTCTATCCCTTCCCACAATAAACATTTTCTAATTTATTTTTATGAAATTTTCACCTGATTACCCTTAACTTTTGGGCTATTCCACTTGCCCTAACAATGACATTTTAGACATACCAAAGGTCCTTGCTCGGCAGGGATCTATGGATCAAGAATAATAAATAAATATGTTAGTTTGTATATACAGTGTTAAGGGAAGAATTCCGATAAAGGGGAGGGGGTTTCACTCCCTAAAATTAAGATATCAATTTGTGGGAATTGTGTTTCTATTGTGTGTGTCTGTGTGTGTGTGTGCTCCCTGTGATTAACATTTTAAAATTTATTTGACAAATCTGTTTTTTTTTAGTATATGACCAAAAACAATGCTGAAAATATCACAAAGCCAAAAAAAGAGTGTTATTGGTGAACTGTAGAATTACAATGAACAAAGTGATAGAATGTGCAAACTTAAAAGAGATATACGAACCGCAAGTGATTATAGGGGTAGACTCTTGGTTAAAAGAAGGAGTACTAGACAATGAAGTTTTTCCTGAAGGTTACAGAGTGTACCGCAGAGACAGAGGAACAATTGGTGGAGGGGTATTCATAATGGTTAGCAAAGATTACTATAGTTTTCTAGTGTCCATAGATCATGACCATGAGTTACTAGGGGTACATTTTTGGGGTGATAAAAAGAAAAAATCAGAGTATTGGTTGCTTATTGTAGTGAAGAATGAATGATGAAGATGAGATTCTTGGAGAGAAACTTAATTCACATTCACAGTTCAGAGGTGAGAGTAGAATGGTTATTACTGGAGGGGATTTAAATTTACCAGGTGTCAACTGGGTTGGAAATAAGATAAGGGGACAGGGATCTGCAAATACCTTAATAAGGGAAGGAGGTTTTACACAAGTGGTAGAGCAAAATACGAAGGGACCAAACATGTTGGATATCTTTCTAATAATGCCTAATGAAAATCTTGTAGGATGTGAAGTAACTGAAGGAATAAGTGATCACTAGGCAGTGTTGATGGATATTAGGGGATTCAGTAAACCAGTGTCCAAAATAGAAGGGGGGAAAGGGCATAATTATAAAAGGGCACAGACTTTAAAATTGAAGAGATATTTCAGGGAAAGGTTCAACAGATGGAAGGATGGCACAAGTACAGTTGAGGCAAAATGGGAAGGGTTTAAGGAGATAATAAAAAATGGCGAACAAATGTTTATTCCAAAACAGAAAATAAAGAGAAGCAGAACCAACATACTACAGTAGGGAGGTGAGATGGTTAAAGAGGCTGGTGAGATGGGAACACAACAGAGTTAAGAGACAGGGAATCAGTAGGGAATACTTAAAACAACTAAACAAGCAATTAAGAAGAGCAAAGACAGAAGCAAAGGATGGTTTCATGAAGAATATTATTGATGCAGGAGGATCACTGAACAATGCATCCAGAAATTTCTATGACTATACTAGAAAACTAAGGGGAAAGGAAGGTATTCAGACTACTGTAGATAAGAGCGGAGTTGAAGTCACTGAGGATTTTACAATTGTAGAGACACTGAGTGACTGTGATGGGAGGGAATGAATCAGAGGAGTGTCTTCCTAAAAGTATAAATGAGGAAACTACAAAATTTGAAATAAATTCTTACGAAATTATGAAGGAACTCAGAAACCTAAAAAAAAAAAAAAAACTAAAGGGGCTGGTGTAGATATTATTACTACAGATTTATTAAATATTGTGGGATATAATACTTTACCTAATCTTGAAATTTTATTTAAAATGGTTTGGAGTCTTGCTGCTTACCAGAGGATTAGAAATGAGTGATATTAGTACCGGTTTATAAAGGAGGGGTTACAAATAGGATTTAAAATTGCAGGCCAATTAGTTTGACATTAGTGATAGGTAAAATGATAGAGAGATTGAAATGCAACTATACATGAAATGTCTGTGAAGAAACTGGTTTTCAGATTGACAACATGGCTTTAGGCAAGATTATTCATGTGAATCTCAGATGGTGGGTTACATGCAAGATATTTCAGATGAATTGAACAAGGGAGGCCAAGTTGATTGCGTCACACTAGATCTTTCTAATGCATTTGACAGAGTGAGCCATAAAATGGTTTTAGATAAACTGAAATCTATTGGATTAGATGAAAAATTTACTTTCTGGGTAGAGGAATTCCTAAAAGCCAGAAAGCAAAGTGTTAGAGTAGGAAATACATTATCAAAAAGAGGTGGAAGTAAATATGGAAGTGCCACAGGGTGGTGTATTGGGACCAATGCTGTTCATTATTCTAATGAATGACTGTGTTGATGGGTTACGGTCAAAATCGAGGTATTTTGCAGATGATGTAATGGTATACTATAGGATCAAAACAGGAGTAGATTGTGAACAACTGCAGGGTGACCTGGATAGAATATTTAAATGGGTAGGTCATCATGGATGAAGATAAAAGCAAAGAAGAGTCAGCTTGTAAGGTACACAGATAAGAAACTAAAGATTAATTATGATTATAGGGTGAGGTCTGAATTGCTTGTTGAAAGCTGGAAGTGTAAATATCTTGGCATAACGTTTGATAACAAACTCAATTGGGTAGAGCACATTGGGCAGGTGGTAGGAAAATGTTACAAAATCCTTCATTTGCCAGAGAGGGTGATGAGAGGATGTACCAGAGAAGTTAGGGAGTTGGGTTACACAACTTTTGTCAGACACACTGATTGAATATGGTGGTGTAGTTTGAAAGAATTAGGAATAGTGTATGGAAGGGGGAAGGTGACCATGACCACAAGCGTGCCCTCGATTTAATGCATAAGGGAGTGGGAAAATTTTTTTTTTTTTTTTTTTTTTTTTGTAAGGGTGTCAGGGATTGGAACAAATTTCCAAGTGTAGTGATGAATAATTTTCCAAAAATTCTTATGGAATTTAAAATTAAAATTCGTAAATCAGGATAGTAAATGGGGGGAGTAATTTAACATTCCAATTACAAAAGAAATTTTAAAAATATCTTATATCTTTAAAGGAGCAATTCTTGTATATATATATATATTTCGGATTTCGGAAACGGCTGTGACGATTTGGATGAAATTTGGTATTTAGATAATGTTTTGACTTTTAAGATTACCTGAATAGTTGTCTTCCCTACTAAATAGCGAGTTCACAAAATATGAACAATTTTGTCACTCCGTATTTCGAAAACGGCACTAGCGCCATCTCGTAGACAATTCAGGTACCAGAAAGCCTACAAATAGTGTTTCTTTGAATCCAAAGAATAAGTAAACGAACAGTTCTTGTATACTGGCTGACCCGTGGAAATATTAGCACTGCAAGTTCAATTGTAAAACATTTAAAAAGAAAGATAATTAAAAATTTATCAATGGTTTTATCAGAGGTGATAACTTTACAGAAACTTCTTTGAAATTAATATTACCGGTACCAGTTATAAAGTAATCATCGTTTACTTTTTGACTATAAATAGTGGTTGTTAGTTAGCCATTAAATACTATCACCTTAATTATAAAACATCTTTCGATTTCTGTTCAATATACAAGATTTCGAGTAGAGTTTGATAATAAAGTGCATAATTAAATATTAATACATCTACAAATTCCTGAAAAACCGCGTGCGAGTGCACATACGAAAAAACGGGTTCTGATAAATAGAATCTTGCCTTTTGAATCGTCTGACCTTGTGCTTTATTGTTTATAACGAAGGTTACTTCTTATGGGAAGCGAGGTATGAGCATAGTTTTATCGGAGTGAATAAATATAGATGTTGTTCTATTGACGTCACAACCTGATGATGAATTCTCATAGTACTCGATGAAACATATCGAAAATAAATAATAAATTTTCTTGGTTTTCGAGATATAGCATGTCCAAAAATCAGTTATAGGTATAGTTCCTTGTGCTTTTGGCGATGTTTCTTTTGGTCCAGGCCGTATTTCAACCTAACAAAAACCACTAGGTACAAAATAAAACATTGAAAGTACATTTCCACCATATAGACTTAGTGCTTTTGGTGGATTTTTTTTCTGGTCCAGGACGGATCTAATCCTAACCTCTTCACTTTTGAGATATAATATCCCCAGAACTAAGTGAGATATCAGAAAAATAAATTCCTTATTTTCGATTTGTCTCGACGAGTTTCATACGAATTCATCAAACTTGGCTATGGCGAAATTTGTCTTCTGGTTCAGGTCGCATTTCAACCAACCACGTCAATTTTGAGATACGATATCTCGAGAACTAAGCAAAATATTTTAAAAAAATATATTTTTTACCTTCAATTTATCTCGTCGAGTTACATAAGAATCCATCATCAAGGGTTATCGTAGAATCCTTTGAATTACCACAAATCTCGCACCATTAATTAATACCAAACTGGCATTAAAATTTCTGTTTAACATATTAATAGAAATTTTTTTTTTTTTTTTAAGCAATTTGTGAGGCCGTCTTGCAAATGGATCTAGCGATTTGGATGAAATTTCACATGTAGATAACGTTTTGATTTTCAAGTTTTTAACACGATTTTTTTTTAAAAAAAAAAAAAAAAAAAAAGGAGCAACTTTTGTATTTGGTTTCTCCCTTTAATCAAACTTTACTCGAAATCTTGGATACTGAACAGAAATCGAAAGATACCGAGCGAAGATCGGTCACCCAGGTACTACATATATAAAAGGGGTAATTAGATGACTAGGGAAATTGCCACCGGAGTGTTGGCTCCATCGCAAATAAATTAATAATAATAATAACAAAGTTTTGGCTGTTACTCTTATATTAAGTGCATTATTACTCCCCCTCCCCTCCCCCCCCCCCAAAAAAAGAAAGGTTTATCAGAAAATAAACAAAATTTTATTAGACTTATATTTCAATCTAGCATGACACAGCAAAAATTATTTAAATTGGCAGGGACAGGATCGCATGTAAGTGTGGTTAATTAATTTTTGGCATAGAATAGCTTATTGAAGACTCACAATGTAAATTTCTTGGCATAATATTTGATAACAAACTTAACTGGGCAGGACACACTGCACGGATGGTAGGAAAAAGGTTCAAATTCCTTCACCTGTTGGAAAGATTGATAAGAGGATGTACTAGAGAAGTAAGGGAATTGGGTTACAAAACCTTGGTCAGACCTCTGCTTGAATATGGTGGTGTAGTATGGAACCAACATTTTGGGTATCAAATACAGGAGTTGAAGGAAATGCTGAGAAGGGCTGCTAGATTTGTCTTCAGAAATTATCGCAGAACACAATCGGTAAGGAACTGGAATGGGACTATTTCGAAGATAGAAGGATGGTGAAGAGAGTCATGGGAGTGTAAAAGATGTATATTGGTGATGAGGCATTGAAAGATATTAGTGTAAGAATTGAAAGTAATGCATGGAAGGGTAAAGATCACCATGGCACTTTATTTCAGGCATAAGGGTATGGCAAAATTTTCTTTCATAGGGAAGCGTGTAAAGGATTGGAATAAATTACCAAGAGAAATAATGAATAATTTACCAAAAACACTAAAAGAATTTTAAGTTCAAATTAGCAGAGGGCAAAAGTAGGTGGCAAGAGGAAAGGAGAAAGATGGGTGTGTAGGGAGATTGCCACCAGAGTGTGCGCTCCATTGTAATTATATCAAATTAAATTAAAAAGTGTTGGGTTCCTGGTATGTTTTACTTTATATAGCCTATGCTGGTCAACGGTTTCCACCAACATCATAGCCACATGTGCTGAGAGCCTTTCCATTCCAAGGAAGTGGTTCTAGCAGTGTGGTGGGTAGATGTTGGCAATGGGGCAGGTGAAGATATACACTGTGAAGGGGATTGACTGTTGTTCAGAGTTAATTCTTGCACTTTCTCAACAGCTTTTTCATGTCACTCTTAATTGGCTAATAACTGGGTTACATTCTGTGCTTAGCTGATAGTTAGCATCTCTTTTTACAATGTCTTCCGCAAGATTAATCTCCATAGTCCCCTCAATAATGCTGTCCTAGTATCCATTTGTGTAGGATAATATTTATATTGCCTTGAAATCTCTTTTCTATGCAGTGCAATGCCACAACTGAATTCTTTAACTGTCCAAGATGCACACATCTCAGTCCTCTTTGCTGCGCTGAAAAACACTCACAAGCAAAGAAATATTCTCATTCTGGTTGAGACCTAAACAATCTTTTGCACTGCATAACAAATACTTTATCATCCTGGGAGTATAGCAGAAAGTCTTCATGCTGACTTTGCCAAACATTCTGGCCATTTTTTCCAAAGACACTCCAGCATATGGGGGAAAGGCCTATTTTTTAGCATCCTGCTGTCTTACTTTTCTCTTATCTTTCATGCTTAAGGCCCTAATGACCTGGGGTTTGCTGTATCCATTCATGTGGATTGTACACAGTTTGGACAAAATAATATGAACACCATATGATAGAGTACAGGTTGTAGCACGTAGGCACCACTGCTTCCGTGTGGGTACTGTGATGCGCATGTACGGCACGACTGACGTGGCAGATCTTGTAGCTCATGTGTCAGTATATTATATGCTTTGATCTGTGATGGTTATAACAAGCGATTGGTGAAACGTGTGATCTCTCAGACTTCGAAAGAGGGCAAATTGTTGGAGCTCGGTTAGCGGGAGTGTCTGTGACAAAAACAACTGAACTGTTTAACGTCTCACGGGTGACAGTATCCACGGTAATGGCAACATACACAAACGATGGTAAAACATCGTCAGCGAAGAGGAATAGTGGGCAAAAACCAAAGTTAACCGACAGAGACCAACGAACATTAAGAAGGATTGTGGCCAGACAACACAAAACTACCGCAGCAAAAGTGACAGCAGAACTCAGACCTGAGTAATACTGTTTCAACAAAAACAGTATGGCGGGAGCTCTACAAAGCTCACATTCATCGGAGGGCTGCAATTGCAAAACCTCTTATAACGGCTACCAATGCTAAGCTGCGAAACAAGTGCTACCGCGATCATAAAACTGGACCACTTGATGATTGGAAGAATCATCATTCACATTGTTTCCTACTAACGGCCGATTTTATATATGGAGAACACCAAAACAAGCCTGCGATCCGGACTGCCTGCGTCCTACAGTCAAGCTTGGGGGAGGTTCCATTATGATTTGGGTGGCTATATTGTGGTAATCAGCTGGTCCTCTCATTCACATCATTGGCCGGATGACTGCGAATGAATATCTCGACATCTTCAGTGATGAAGTTCTTATTATGACTAGCATACTGCTGCCAAACGCTGCCATCTTCCAAGATGATAATGCGCCCATACACAAAGCCAAAAAGATTCTGTCCTGGTTCGAGGGGCATCAGAATATCATCAAACATCTTCCCTGGCCAGCACAATCGTCAGACCCAATGTAACTGAACAGTTGTGGAGAGTTTTGGAGCAGAGAATAAGGAGCAGATTTCCACCTCCGACACCACTGAAGCAATTGGCGGACGTTTTTGTAAAAGGATGGGACAACATTCTGTTGGAAACTATTCAGACACTCTACAAATCTATTCCGTGAAGAATTGCAGCTGTCCTAAGAGCAAATGGTGGCCCAACACCGTATTAATAAATCAATAACATGTAATGTCAGGTGTTCATATTATTTTGTCCAACCCCTGTATATCACAAATGATTTAGCTGTTGAAAACTTTCTGAATTGCAGATGGGTCTATGGTTGAACTGCACTGAGCACAAATGAAGTCCTCTCAGGTGTTCAGCCGGATGGTGTTGTAGAAACACGATGTTTCGACAGCTTGCTCTGCTGTCTTCATCAGGTATCTTGTAGTTGTTGCAAGCTGACTGCTGTCACTGCCTGGAGCACGATGATGGTTGCTGTGCATGATGAGGTATAACTTGGTGTCAGTTGGCTTACAATACACTCATTGTCCTAGTGTGCCACCTTTATTCCTTCTGATCAAAATGTCCAGATTCAGCAACCCTGTCACTAAATCTTCATCGTAAATTGATAATTTACTGTATTCTATATACAAAGATGTTTCTTCCATGTAGCCATGTGGCAAAGTATCGTCAACATTTCTGTAAAAGCAAGTCAGTCGCAATTCCGCACTTTCCAACGACATGTCCTCGAAGTTTTCCATGAACATATTGGGGACAACTGGAGACAGTGGTAAACCCACACTGACTCCATCACATTGTTCAAAGATATTGCTTGAAGGGGAAGCAAGTCAAACTTCCACCATCAGCAGTTTAAAATGCTATCTCAGCAACTCTCCGCATGCCCGAAACCATTAGTGGGAAGATACACCCACCACGTGCAGAATTCAAAAGAATTTGTTTTAATGCTAAAAGAGTTATGACCAGATATGATCATATGATGTGGTGGCACTTTTTACCCGGGTCCCTCTGCTTGATTTATGGGGGCTAATATAGCACAGATAACAAACCTAATTTTTTTATTGTTACCATTTCATAGTGAACCAAACCACTCAGATTTTATACTCGAAATATAAGATAGGATAGGGAAAATAAACAGTTACCCGTCACTTACCACAGATGAAGGCAGGAGGGCGAGACACGTAAAAACACAAAAACGATTGCACAATATTTCGACTTTAGTCTTAGTCATGTAGAGCGAGACATATGGCAGGGGGAAAGATGTGGTCACATCCCAACCCGCCACATGAATAACGTACAGGCGGAAAACGCGTGGTAGTGGTAGAATTGCCGGGAAGGGGGGGAGGGGTGTCTGTCAAAATTCCCCCGTCCTCTGCCACCAGACTCCCTCCTTGTTTCAATTGACGTAACCTCCTTGTACACCAATATTCCCCACCTTGAAGGCCTCAGTTCCCTTCAGCACTTCTTGGATATGCGCCCTCCTAACAGTCTTCCCAGAACATCCTTTCTCATATCCCTTGCCAACTTTATCCTCTCCAAAAACTATTTATCCTTCAACTCCCAGATTTACCACCAGATACGCGGCACTGCCATGGGTACCAGCATGGCCCCATCCTATGCTAACCTTTTCCTGGGCCGTCTGGAAAATATTTTTCTGAAGAATTCCCCCCTCAGTCCCCTCGTGTGGTTCAGATACATAGATGATATATTTATGATCTGGACCCACGGGGAGGACCACCTCCTAGACTTCCTCAACTCATTAAATGATAATCACTCCATCAATTTCACATGGTCATATTCCCACACCTGTATCACCTTCCTTGATGTAGATATCACCCTACGACAGGGGACCCTCCATACCTCAGTACACATTAAACCGACCAATTTACAACAATACCTACACTTTGACAGTTGTCACCCCTTCCACATTAAACATTAGGCCCGTTTACACGTACGCGCCAAACTGCCGGTCCGGAGCGGCGCTCCGGACTGCCGCGCCGGAGCGTGAGGTTGGACCGTCGCTCCTGGAGCGTGCGACGAAAAATGGTCAACACTCCAGTCGCGCGCGCCAGGACTGCGGGTTGGAGCGTACGCGCCAAAAATGACCGTTATCCCGTGGCGCGTGGACTTTCCGCCGGGTTGGAAAGTTTTGTAGACGGTCCAGCTTGCAACATTCGGTTTTCAGGTCGTTGTTGTTTTTGTTAGTTGTGCTTGTGTTTATAAGTGTATTTATAATATCCTCCAAAGAAATGACATAAACTGAGCAATATGAGCTGCTTTACATTTTTTTTTTTTTTTTGGTACAGAAAGAATTAAATAAACAAAGTGCATATGGGCGGAAAGATGGCACGAAACTAGAGATCTATATGGACACACGCGTCTTTAGTGAGAGCAACGGGAAAATAAATGACCCAGATGATTTAAAAAATTGTCTACGAAACGACAGTTCCATATATAACTACATTTTAATAATAAGAATATTTCATTAAATTACAATGGAGCGCACGCTCCTGTGGCAATTTCCCTACACACCCAGCTTCCCCCTTTCCTGCACCCACCTACATTTGCCCTCTACAAATTTTAACTTTAAATTCTTTCAACGTTTTTGGTAAATTGTTCATCATTTCCCTTTGTAGCTTATTCCAATACCTGATACCCTTACCTAAAAGGTGAAGTTAAAGTTAGTATCTCCACAAATATCAAAATAAGACACAGACATGAGGAAGAGCATAACTACAGAGTAATATTTGCCTCCTACTCTTCGCTTTTTGGCAACTGGAATATCCCTCCAAGATTTGAAATTGCTTGCATATCTTTTTCTCAGTTCTTTTCGAATTGCCGCCGAGTTTCTTGAATCCTTTCAGTTACGAAATCTTTGTTTTGACTTTCACATACATCTACCCTGCTGAATTCTACTAACTAATCATATTTACGATTTTTTAAATTTTTATTTTTGTGGTCATTTGATTTAACCTTCCGCAAACATAGAAAATTCGTATAAAGTTCTATAAATCCTTCAAAATTACCTCTTGACAACATTTTTCAAGATTTAGATTTTTATCTGTTAAAGCAGGGTAAAGTTAAATAAAGTCACCCAGAAATTCGAACCAACAACGAACTTGTACTGACGCATCGAGACTGCAGACCGACAATGCACGTGTAAACACAAGGCCCCGTTAGACCTGCGCGCCAGATGTGCGCATTCGGAGCGCGCGCCAGGCCTCTCTGACCACCGAGCATTTACACGTAAAGGATTGATGCGCGAGCCTGGAGCGTTCGCTCCAAAACCGTCGGAAAAACCGTGCGTGTAAACGGGCCTATTCTCTTCCATACAGCCTTGCAATCCGTGGCAGACGCATCTGTTCTGATCATGAATCAATCTCCAGTTACTCTCAAAAACTATCCCAAGCCCTTGTTTCCCGCCGATACCCCCATGATCTTGTGGAAAAACAAATTTCTCGTGCCATCACCCACAACCATAGTTCTGCACCTCCTAAAGCAGACCGTGGACCAACACTTGTCACCCAGTTCTTTCCTGGCCTGGAATCTGTCAACCAGATACTCCGCCGTGGGCATGATTTCTTACGTTCCTTCCCTGAAATGCGTCTCCTCCTTCCCAAAATTCTACCCACTGCTCCCTGCACTTGCTTCAGCAGACCGCCCAATCTGTACAACATCTTGGTCCACAAGTATTTACCTGCCGACTCCCCTAGACCTCAACAGGGATCTTTCCCATGTTACAGACCCCGCTGTAAAACTTGCAGCATGCACCCTGCCACCACTACTTACTCTAATCCTGTCACAGGCGAATCTTTCCCTGTAATTGGACATGCCACTTGTGCTACCACTCACCTTATTTACCAACTCACCTGCATCCATTGCACTGCCTCTTACATTGGTCTCACCACTCAACAACTTTCCTACAGAATGAATGGCCACAGGCAAACTGTTTATACTTCCAACGCAGATCATCCCGTGGCAATTCATGCGAACTTCCATAATTCAAACAACCTCAACACCTGTTTCACAGTCAGAGCTATTAGAGTTTTTCCGAATACCACCACCCATTCAGAACTCCGCAGATGGGAACTAGCCTATCAACATATCCTTGACACCAGAAACACCCCTGGCCTAAACCTACGTTAAACCTGTCACTTGCCATCTCTCATTTCATTTTACAGTCTGCTATTTATTTATTTATTTTATTTATTTTTTTATTATTTTTTTATTATTTTTTTATATATATATATATATATATATACTAGCATTTGCCTGCTGCTTCACGCGCGCGTGCCTTGGCAGGTGTAGAAATTATTTACAGATTTTATTCTCTTATCAGACATTAACGTGGAAAGGCATGAACTGTTAATGTATTCTGAATAGTTTCGTTTGTTTCGATTAATACGTTAGGTTCGGTTTTCATACTGATGTCAGAGAGTTGTTTTATTCATATTTTAACGTGATGCAATTGATTCAATAGTAGAAAAGGTTCCTGAAAAATTAACAGTAGTAATTCGTGGTTGTAATTATTGTGCGAAGTATAAACATTTATTGTTTAGAAAGGCTTTTATTTTTGCGTTATAAGTAAATAAAGCAATGCTTAAGAGAAATAATATACTATCTTCAGCATACTTCGTAGGTCACTCATTGTAATGCCTCTGTGTAGACCACGTTTCTGGTCTGATTGTTCATTGTACATATGTACAGGCGTGATCTGCCACTCACCCTGGAGCAAGCAACGTATAGCTGGCCGTGCGAGAAACATGGTGTCCGAAGATCAATGCCTACGGTTCCTAGTGTCTGTCCCTGTTATGTCATAGCAAAACATAACGTTACGGGAAATTGTAGTTTGAAGGAACCAATGGTATTCGTGGAAGGAATACTTCTTCTCCTCGTCCACATCCTGTTAAAATAACGGCCTCAATGATGGTTTTGTGCAATGATTTCACCAGAAGTGGATATAATGAAAAATATTGTTTCCATGATACTTAACTAAAAATAAAGTTATTTTTAAATGTGGATACCGAGGATTGCAACATAACTGCGGTGCCATAAATTTATGTAAATATAGCAGTAATCTACGACTTAGTCCTCTTGGAAGTGTGCTGAAATATAAAAATTCGTTACCAATAATCACAGCACTCAATTTTTCTGATTTATTTATTTTTTGTTGTTTGGATATTGGTTTTATTTTATGTTGATACACCATCAATTATTCCTGCTTTAAAATAGAAATTTACGTGAATTGGAGCTACTCTTGATTTCAAATCGCCGTATCATTACTGTCATTATTTCAGTCAGATATAATTAATCCAAAAATGTCGAGATGTGATCATGGTACAGTTTATGTAGTAACGTGCATGTAACTGAAACAATTATTTCTGAGTGGCAACATTATGGCAAGTTGTGAATCGCTTGAAATGCAACCTGACAGCTGATATGATGCTTTGTTATAGGCCTAAGAGATGATGCCTGCAGCTTTATAATCTACGCGGTGTAGCATTAGGATATGAAACATTTTTAATTTAAGTTTCTTTCAATATAGCCGTATTTTCTATGTAATTATTTCAGTCG
This sequence comes from Vandiemenella viatica, assembly GCA_031002005.1. Taxonomy (NCBI): domain Eukaryota; kingdom Metazoa; phylum Arthropoda; class Insecta; order Orthoptera; family Morabidae; genus Vandiemenella; species Vandiemenella viatica. The sequence goes on along the minus strand of JARYHS010008074.1, from coordinate 12,688,421 downwards.
CATGTAAGTACCTGGCGAAACAACAGCCTGGACCAGATGACAATTGACTCGTTTTGTTTAGCATCAGGCATAACGGGTTTAGTTTTAAAATTTACGCGGTGTAGAATAGAATTTTAGGATGCCTAGTTATATTTGAAATAAAAATTCGTTACCAATAATCACAGCATCTCAATTTTTCTGATTTATTTATTTTTTATTTTATGTTGATACACCATCAATTATTCCTGCTTTAAAATAGAAATTTACGTGAATTGGAGTTAATCTTGGTTTCAAATCGTCGTATCATTATTGTCATTATTTCAGTCAGATATAATTAATTCAAAAATGTCAAAATGGATCACGGTACAGTATATGTACTAATGTGCATGAAACTCAATCAATTATTTCTGAGTGGCAAAATTATCGCAAGTTGTAAATCGATTGAAATGCAACCTGGACAGTGATGACAGCTGATATGCTTTGTTATAGGCCAAAGGGACGATGCTTTTAGCTTTATAATTTACGCGGTGTAGTATTAGGATATGAAAATTTTTTTATTTGAGTTTCTTTCAATATATCCGTATTTTCTATGTAATTATTTGAGTCGCATGTACCTGAATTTTCGGATGCCTAGTTATATTTGCACGTTATAGCCACTAGACATATTAATCGAATAAAGTACTTCCAAATATGTGCAATTCCGCACAAGTCATTATGAAAGTAGTATGTTTTATTACTTGCTGATATTTATAATAGCTGTTTTTCAGACATCGCTCTTGAGAAAAAACTGAATTTCGTATTAAGTATTGGCTTATTGTGGCTGAATTGTACAGCGTTCACGTAGCAATTTTGTTCCAGAGACAAACTGTATAACAGTCTACCAGAGACAATACGTGTCTTCAATATTAGTAATTCAACAGACCTGTTACGATTCAAGTAAATGCTGATTATACTTGATTCACGTATTCTTTTTATTTTGAAGTACTGCGGTCCAGAAAAATGAATCGCAGAAGTAAAAAAAAAAAAAAAAAGGGAAATCCTAAATTTTGTCAGGTCTCTTTATGAAAGGAGTGACCGTCTGAATGTGTATAATTATCTGTGGTCTACAGTTTCACATTTCTGAAGTTTTTTACTGACTTGCTTCTTCCCATGGTACATATTAGTCGTTAGCTACTTCTGCAGATGTTGATCAGCAACATTAGCTTTAAAAATTTGGAAACACCATGCAAATTGATGCGGTAGTTTTTGCATTATTAGAGATCAAGCCTCACTACAAACGCAGCTTGCTTACAGATTTATAATAGTATAGATTTAAATTCTTCTATCTCCCTTTATTTTCAATTACAACTTTTTAAATTAAGCTACACAAAGATTATATTGATTTGTTTAACTTTTATCGCTGGTCAAGCCTATTCCCCCCCCCCCCCCTTCCCGGCAATTCTGCCACTACCACGTGTTTTCCGCCTGTACGTCATTCATGTGGCGGGTTGGGATGTGACCACATCTTTCCCCCTGCCATATGTCTCGCTCTACATGACTAAGACTAAAGTCAAAATATTGTGCAATTCGTTTTTGTGTCATACGTGTCTCGCCCTCCTGCCTTCATCTGTGGTAAGTGACGGGTAACTGTTTATTTTCCCTATCCTATCTTATTTTCAGTGCCTCGCGGCAGTTTCTTTGTTTCCTTTATCCAAGATTTTATACTCTAAATACCAAGCAATTAAAAACCTACAATAATCACAAATAAACTCCTCTTTAACGTATTTATGGCAAAAATACAAACCTGTGGATGGGCTTGAACGGCGGTCTATAGAATGCGCACTTTTGGCAGATGGCTTGGTTCTAGCAGCTGAAATTGCACGAGATGGTTGTCGTTTCTCCAAACTTGCTGCATCCTCCGCTCCCTCAACCTTTATAAAAATGTAATTAAATAAAGCTTAATTGTATTGTTATTTATTTCTACTATATATTCCCAATTATTTGGTAACTGTTTTTAAATTAAAAGGTCTTTCTTAAAAGTTATTTTCTTGGCTGACAAAAATAGAAGCAATAAACACATAATTACTTTCAAAAAAGTGTATAACTATGTAGCTTCAGGCAGTAATGTGAATGTGAGGTACTATAATAATTTCATAAAATAACTAGTCAATATTAAAATAAAGGATACAAAAAGCAAACCCATCGCTCTTCACAGACGAAGGCAGGAGGGGAACAATGAACACACTTCACAAAAATTTAACTGTGATGGAGCATACATTCCAGCAACAATTCACATTTTTAATTTTATTTTTTAACTATCTTATATAATTTGAGTGGTAAATTCTTCACCCATCTACTTTTGCAATTTACAAATTTTATTTTAAATTCCTTGTTTTTAGTAAATTATTCATCACTTGGTAATTTGTTCCAATCCCTGACACATTTACCAACAAAATATAATTTTCCCACTCCCTTACGTATGAAATGGAGTGCAGGCTTGTGGTCATGATCGCCTTTCCCCCTCCATGCACTATTCCTAATTCTTTGACCAATAATGCTCCAAGCATATGCCCTGTACATATGCATATGCATATGCCCTGTACATGAAATCGAGTGCCTCTTTGTGGTCATGGTCATCTTTTCCTTTCAATGCACTATTCCTAATTCTTCGACCAATATCACTCCGAGGTCATACAAATGGTAACTCACAAAATACATTTTTTTTATGTTTGGCTTTACACCTTGTCGACATTGGGATCATTAGAGGCGGGATGGGACTGAAGACAAGAAATGGGAAGGAATTCGGCCATGGCCTTTTGAAGAAAGCATCCTGGCATTCACCTGGAGTGATTTGGGGAAACCATGGAACACCCAAATCTGGATGCCCAGATGGGAATTCGAACCAGCATCCTCCTGAATGCTAGGCCACAGCGTTAACCGCTCACCCACCACACTCAGCCACAAAATACAGACCACCCTTCAGGTGCTTATGCCACCTCTCACGACACCAAATGTTTCAATTCTTGCGTCAATATTCATATGATACCAGTGCCTACAACAACAGAAGCAGTTCCTCTAAGTTCAAAGAATGGAACCTGGCATACCAATGCAAAGGGTTTGCTTTCCCTATTCTTCCCTATTATACTTGACTAACCGCAGCCCTATTGCCTTCATCTGTGATGAGTGAAACAATAGGGCAATAAAGCAGATACATTAAAAATTTGTACAGGAGAATAACCCCAGCCTGCCAAAGTAGAAGACCGCTGCTGCATGATCATACAGCAAAACATGAGACACACAGAACATTGAAATGTTTGGGCTCATTTCACTTCTTCAACAATGAAATGAGGTACCTGCTAGATGGAGGCTTATATATATTAGGTGCTAAGTAGCAAAAATGAATTACAAGTTAGGATAGGGAAATGAACCACATCTTGATGGTTGTCGGGTATGAACACATAAAACAGACAAAAATATACATGACATAGGAATTTTTTAGTTTTAGCCTTTGTCAACTTGAGAACATTGTGGAGGGTAGGTGTTGTGTGTGACAGGCTCACAGAGCGATTGTTAGCCAGGAACATGGTGGAAGTAAATTCAAAAAGAGAAAATTCTGATATCACAGACTATGAAACAAGAGTTAAAATCATTGGTGTCATGGGAGATGGCATGGACAGCTTCTGGGTGCTTTGGGTTCTGTGTGAATACAGTCAGTCAGTGGCTGTTCATTCTTATGGCTAGTGAATTGGTGGTCAAACCTATATATGAACTTGCACATTATCTTTTATTTTATATGGGAGCTTTTGGTGTATCCTATGATTGAAAAGCATTCCCCAGTGACAGAGTTAGTGAAAGTGGTAGAGGTATGGTGTATGTTGCACATTCTGCAGCAGTGTCTAGTGCATGGGACTGTCTGATGGGGAGACGGAGACTATATTTGTGGACTAGGAGTTGGTTGAGGTAAGAAGCCTGCTGAAACTGGTTGACATGAATTATCTGTAAGCAATATATGAAATGGTGGTGCCTGGTGTTTGTACAAATAGACTGCCTTCTTTTTGAATAAAAGAAACTGTGTCATAAGTTCCCTAATAGAAACTATCATCACCAAATATATAGCACTTATTGTGGTATGCATTTTGACCATGAGAAAGGTCTGTTTGACAATGCATAATTCATGTGGTGTCAAAGACAAATGTACGGAGATTCTTACTGGCTGCACAATGTACCTCTATTGTAGCTGGCAAACTTAACCTGAAAATTGAAACTACAGTTTAATGGAGAATCCAAATCATGGAGCATCCTAGCATCTTCACTTTGCTCACAAAAATTCCAGCAGAGACTGAAATTCAAACCAGCGACCTTCCATACATTAGTCGCATACCAACTGAGCTCCAGACCACTCACAGGACGACATTAAATAGATATACATACAAAACTTACAAAATTTATGATTGTTGCCTGTGTATCATGGATGAAATATAGTACTAATCCAGATAAAAGGTATACCATACGTTACCTGATAACTTAGGCTATCGCTATGACAAATTTCATTTAAATTTGTTTAATAGCTTAGTGAGACACACCTTGGACTCTGTATCATTCGGAAATTGTATTGTATCATTCACTCTAACCCACAACATTAAGGTGCAACATTATGCAACTTTTGTTGCATAAGGTTACAGTAAACAAACTGTCCACAGTGGTATGACAATGTTGCACGAGTTGGTGCTAGCTGTATCTCTATTCAGCATTCTTTCCACACTGTAGTTGTGTAGGCACAAAGTTGCATTCAAAACTAGTGGAACCAACTTTTTTAATTACCAGAGATTTTCAGGATACTTCTTCTTGCTGTAAAGATTTTTATATTTCCATGTATGTTTCCAAGGAAAAATTCTTTTTCCTGATTGAGGAGTTAAAGAAAATACAAAATTCTAGAAATTAATTACTTATTGCAAACTCAACTTCATGCAGCAAGCAATTTTAGGGCACAATTCCTTTATCACTAAATTTAATGAAACATATGAAAAATGATCTCTTAAAAGAGTAACAGAAAAAGTGTTTAGAATTTTTTAGTCAGGATATTTATGAAACCATTACTTTCGGTATGAGAAAATTCAGAGGTTGTTATTATAGCTTGCATTTTCTGTATAATTTTTTAAGAGAGAGCTCACATTCCAAAAATTTCTACAATCCTCACAAAAAAGTTTAATGAAATGCTTCGTATGTGGCTAGAATTTGCTGATGCTTTTGTTACACCGATAAAGTTGGTCCCTTGGCAAAATAACTACTGAATTATAATTTCTTTTAGAAATAGTGGTTATATATAATAACACTGAGTACTCACTCCAGATTTTTTTTAATTTTAAAGAACTTTTTTCATTTTCTGTAAAACCAGGATACCAGGTTTCATTTTTTTTTTTTCTACCAGTCCTGCTGAAACGAACACAAATGGCATTCGATTAATCATATTACTTTCCCTGCATTTAAAAGTTCCACTCTTTGGTTACCAAACTCATGGATATTCTCTATTATTTTTGATTAAATTTATACTATTCTCTATATTTCACTTAAAACCTCCACTCATGATTGTATTTGACAAAATTTAAGCCTCAATTCCCAACAAGAAGCTCACATTAAGAGCACGTTAACAAATGTTGCACTTTAAATGGAATGATTTGATGATGCCCCTCTTGGGTAAAATGTACAATATCATATACAGAAAAACAAAGAGCTATTGAAAATCTGTTTCTTTTCATAGCTAATAAATTGCTGACTATATTAAATCCTCTTTTGACTATATATGCTTACGAGACTCCAATTAGAAATTTCTTTGACGCAATCCTTAAAGCCAGATATAATACTTGAAAGTGGGAGGGGGAGGGGATGGCAGTTGGTCCTCAATTCCCCTAAATTTGACTTGGACCAGAAACGCCATCTTTGATCTATTTATTTCCATCTGGTGAGTGGTACCACCCCTCTTAGGAACCATTGCTGGGCTGCTAATAAGTTCAAACAAGCTATTGTCAAAAGTTGAAGAATATGCACCATGAATGAATCAGTGAGACACTGGGAGTCAAAGTATATTCAGTTTGTGTGCTTTGCTGCCAGCGGCATTCCCATAATTGTAAAACAAATCATATTTATAGGTTTTAATCTAAAGCTGTTGTCATGATTGCTCTTAACTACACAAGTGGAAGTTTCACTGTTGATGTACCAAACTATACGTGATTTGATACAGGAAACTAACAGAAGTATTTTTCAAGAAATTATCTTCATATGAAGATATATTTTCACTGTAAAAATTCTCAATATCTCAACCCACATTAACTATGAGACTATTACATCAAAGATGATAGGCTGAACACAGTGTTCTTGCAATTCATTTCTTCTAAGTTGTTTAACAAAACAGAATTGTTAAATAATGATCATATCATTGTTTTATATATTTCATAGTTTATTATAATAGTATCAACTATGGACAGAGAATATAAAAAACATCTATTGTGAATACAAATAACTTCAAAGACTGTAAAAAAAAAAAAAAATATGGATGGAGCACAGTGTCATAGCAATTCATTTTTTCACAGTTGTTAGTACAGTGGTAACTCGACATATGAGTTTAATTCGTTGCGTACCTTGTTTGCATGTCAAATTGCTCGTATCTCAAAGCAATTTTTTTCCATTGAAAATAACTGAAATGCCATTAATCCGTTCCAGCTCCCACAAAACCACCTTAGTTGTTTTTGTTAAGTGTTTTTGAATAAGAAAAATGTACATATCTACAAGAAGAAACATTTATAAATAAGATAGGATAGGGAAAATAAACAGTTACCCATCACTTACCACAGATGAAGGCAGGAGGGCGAGACACGTAAAAACACAAAAACGAATTGCACAATATTTCGAATTTAGTCTTAGTCATGTGGAGCGAGACATATGGCAGGGGAAAAGATGTGGTCTTTTCCCCTGCCATATGTCTCGCTCCACATGACTAAGACTAAAGTCGAATTATTGTGCAATTCGTTTTTGTGTTTTTAGGTGTCTCGCCCTCCTGCCTTCATCTGTGGTAAGTGACGGGTAACTGTTTATTTTCCCTATCCTATCTTATTTTCAGTGCCTCGCGGCATTTTCTTTGTTTCCTTTATCCAAAAGAAACATTTATTTATAAATAACAAATACATATTCTATAAAAACATAATAAAATAAAAAGTGAAGTGCTTACGGAAGTGCTTAATTTTCGTCACTGGTCTTCGCTTTTTTCGTCACGCTTTACTCATTTTCACCTACAGAGCAGATCGTTTAAAAAAACTGTCCAAGGAGGTTTGTTTCTTCCTCCCTTTCAGGATATTGCAGAAATGAGTTAGGCAAGTTTCGTTGAACAACTCCGATGCACGGCCAGTTGCAACTTTTTCGGGGTGATTTTTATCCACAAACTCTACAACTTTCTCCTACATTCCCAAGATCTCTTCTATATCTCTTGTGGAGATAACCTCCTCCATCTCTGCCTCTTCTTCAAAACTAATTTTTCGTTGAACCACCGTCTGCTGCTGCGAATGTAGATCGTGTAACTCCTCCATTGTCAGCTCCTGAGATTGTTCCTTGATGAATTCGTTCACATCTCTCTTATTCACCTCCAGACCCATGGATTTTCCCAGAGAAACAATCTTCTCTTCCACTGACACTTCGGGTTCCAATCCTTCTAAGGCCCTTTCAGCTACAGCCTCAGGCCACAGCTTCTTCCATGCAGAGGTTAAGGTCCTCGTTGTAACACCCAGCCAGGCCTGATCAATACATCTTAGGCATATCACGATGTTAAAGTGGTCCTTCCAGAATTCTCGATGGGTAAGGTTTGTGTTCTCCATCACCTCAAAGCAGCGCCGAAAAATGTGTTTGGTGTATAACTTCCTAAAATTAGAAATCATCTGCTGATCCATGGGCTGCAGGACAGGAGTGGTGTTGGGTGGTAGGTAGAGAACCTTTATAAACTTGAACTCTTCAAGTAAATCATCTTCGAGATTTGGTGGGTGAGCAGGGACATTGTCAAGGACGAGATGGATTTGCATGGATAGGTTGTTTTCCTGTTGATATTTTTTAACAGAAGGGACAAACACCAGTTTTATCCACTCCAAAAAGAATTTCCTGGTGACCCACGCCTTTGGATTTGCCCTCCACATAACTTGCAGTTTTTCTTTTAAAATCTTATATTACTTAAAGGCTCTGGGATTTTCTGAATGGTATCCTAGCAGAGGCTTGATTTTGCAGTCGCCACTCGCATTGGCGCAAAGTGCTAGAGTTAATCTATCCTTCATGGGTTTGTGACCTGGCATCGTCTTCTCCTTTGCCGTTATGTAAGTCCTATTGAAGACTTGCTTGGGGATGTATCCTTTGGCTTCTATCAGTTCGGAAAATGTTTTGATGTAAACCTCGGCTGCCATCACATCCGAACTTGCTGCCTCACCATGCCTGACGACGGAGTGAATGCCGATCCTTTTCCTAAAGTTGTCTAACCAGCCGCAACTGGCTTTAAACGAGTCTTCCGATTCCTCGTTTGTAGAAGTGTGTGGGATCTGCTTCAGCAAATCACCGTAAATCGCTCGTGCCTTCTCACATATGATGCTTTGTGTTAAGGTTCCTCCTTGAAGTTGCTTCTCTGTCACCTACACCATCAGTAGTTTCTCCATCTTTTCATGGAGAGAGGTCCAGAGCTTAGAAATTATTGTAACGCAATCCTTAGCTGGTGTCAAACCCTTTATAAACTCCTTCTGTTTTATCACAGTACATATCATTGATGTGCTACGCCTGTACATCCTCGCCAAGTCAATTACACGCACACTTTGCTCATGTTTTTCTATGACTTCATGCTTTAATTCAATAGACATAATCATCTTCTTCTTTGGATCCATGGTTATAAAAATAAATGTGATAATGTTTTGTAAATGTACAAAAGGCAAAAAACGCGAACCCAACTTATCAAAAATGCTTTGAAAACGAGCGAAACAAGCACACAGACTAAGGTCTAGTCGAGCCGGGGCAAAAACTGTGAGAATGCTGCCCCTTGGAACATTATTTGGCGCCCCCATTGTTGCCCACCGGACCGCAAGTGTCGCCGACCGCATTGTTGTCGCCGCCAAGTGTAGTAGTAGAGCTAAAAAAAAAAAAAAAAAAAAAAAAGTCGCCACGACTTAAATTACCGCCCTTATTCCTCGTATCTCAAATCTCTTGCTTGCATCTCAAAGCAAAATATTGCTCACTCGTATATCAAGGCAATCGTATGTCGAGGTACCACTGTATATTGAATTTGTTCGAAATAGTTCACACATAACCTTCTTTCTTCTATGATGTTGCAAAAAAATTTGCTTATCTTTGTTCCATTGAACAATCCTTTCCTTAACTAACACATAGATTTAAACAAAATAAATTTTTTCTTTATGTTTGTTTTGAAATATTAATTTAATGATAAAACATATTTCACAATACACAAATATAAATATGTAACCATTCAACTGTGGTTGAATTTTTTTTATTTGTCTGGAGTAGTTTGTAAGGAAAGTGCAATTTCAAAATAATAATAATAATGACTAATGGTTGTATTATTTTGTGTAATACCAACACCAACACAAAAAAAACAGTTTTATCACATACTGAAATATTACTTGATAAACTAAATTTCAAGTAAACTTTCTTTCATTGATTAATAAACTACCCTGTTCATTATTTTCCATCAAAAAAAATGTTAAATGATTTTGTGACCTGGTTCTAGTAATTCCTGCATAAAGTTGACCATGGGTAAATACAACCTTTGGCAAATAAATAACTACATGACCAAATGTCTGATTTCATGACTTATTCACAGTATTCACAAACACCGAAATCACTCATTACTTACTGTCTTCTCCTAAGCGTGAATGGCAGATTTGTTTTGCTGTGCACAAGATCTATCTTCATTCTTCTCCTTTGTTGTTTCCAGTCAAAATCTGAGCTTCTATAAAAATTTCAAACAGACGTCTTGTAAGTAACCTTGTGCCATTGTAACCTTCTTTTTACAAATTTAAATTTCTAACTAAAATTATTAATGATACAACTTTCATCTTTAACAATCAGTTAGCATTCCCAAAGGTGTGAGAACGAAGGCTTTCACGGCGTATCGATGAAATATAGTCTTCGCGGGTTTTCCGCCGTATGTTGTTGTCTCTCTTCAACAACATACGGCGGAAAACCCGCGAAGACTATATTTCATTCCCAAAGGTGTTTGTGCATTCAAAAATTCCACAGGAAAAATAATATTATTTTCAGGCCCATCTGTAATAACAGGATCAACACTTTTGTATCTCCTGGAATAAACATCAATGTACGATTATTCGCTGATAAATCCTTGTTTTTTGTTCTGATTACAATTTTCAAAGACAAAGATTACAAATCTTTGATGTCAATAGAATCACCATAAATTGATTTTATTATGAATTCAGTCTCAATTAATTGTGCTGGAATTTCCACATCTTCATTTGCTAATTCATGTTCATTTGTGCTTGTGCCATCATCAGTTCTTAATGCTCATTCATTTAATTCCTCTTGGCCTTCTGATCTGATATTTTTTAATAGAAATGTTTCTGGAAATTTGAGCTTTTGATGCACTAGAAACAACTAGGAGAGTTTGTCGGAAATCTCCTTCAGGTTAAGTGGTTGACCTGACTTTCTGTTTTAAAGTGGCCAATGGGCTGGTTGGCTCACCTGAAATCTTAGCTGTCTTTGGCCTTATCAGCTCAAAGTCAGTTCTAAGAACTAGAAGGCTGCTCTCAGTTGAAAGCATAAACAAAAATTATGTCTACCATGGACCTTGAAATAGGACTGACAGGATGGTGAACCAGCATTCAGCAGACATCAAGTTTATTGGAGAATCTTTTTCATCTTTCTCAGCAAATGTTTATTTTTAAAAAAGAAAAAAAAGAAAAAAAAACTACTACTGACTAATTAAATTTATTTAATCATTTTCCCATGTCTAATATAGAGCAATAACTTTGTATCTGACTTAAGCAATTATCCTTGGCTTTTCCTTAAAGTTATTTGTATAATATTTATGGACAATGGTGATTGGTGTAAAAAATCCCCTTATATAAAACGCTAAGGTGGAGACTGGATGCGTCGTCTATAGCTGCTTCAGCTATTGGCGACGTGCCAGCTTTCACTCGCCAATCAACAGCCACCATATTACATTCCTTCCTTCATGTTGTATTTTGTTTATTTACTACAGCTAGAGGCAGAAACTCATATAAGGAGAAGAAGATTCAATATTTAGGCTATTTTACCTGTATCAGTTAGACGCAGAAATTCATGTAAGGAGAAGGGGATTCAATATTTACGCTATTTTATCTGTATCAGTGATAAGGACTAGGTTAAACCATAACCTAATAATTTTTTAGGCAGACGATAAGAAACAATGAAGTTTATTAAAAACTAGGAGAAACGTACGTAATGCGAAATGTATTAGTCAAATAAATAACAGTTATCCGTTTTCGAAATTATAGTCCCCGTCATATGAAGTGAAATGCATTTATTTATTTTAAAATATTAACCAAATACTCTGATAATCTAACCAGAGTAACGTATTCATATAACGAAAGATATAATTAAAAATGATTCTTTTCCTTACAAGCTTTTCCTAAATAAATTCCTACTACCATTATAGATGATACCCTTAGTATTTGATACATGTGTTAGCTATTAAATGAGTTTTAAGATAACTTTTTTATTAGATTTAAATCATCTAAGCCATGTGACACTCGCAATTCAACAACGATATTATTGCCGCAAAATAGCAGTGAGCGGAGATATTAGAAATACGGAGAGCAGGGGAAAAAAATTAACGCGAGGCAATTATATGTCACAAAGTTACAATTAGTACGTTCGATTAAATTTACACATTGCTTTTTATTTATCTACGACAGCCAGATGCAAAAATTAATGTAAGGAGAAGGGTATTTATTCTATGTTTACATTATATTACCTGTATCAGTTAGATGAAGAGAAACAATGAAGTTAATTCAAAACTCAGAGAAATGTACGTATCCACCCAGATAAATGACCGTTATCCGTTTTTGATATTATAGTAAAATTAAAGTAAAATGAATTTATTTAAATAAATCATAGTAAAATACCCCGATAATCTAACCACAGTATGGTACTCTTATCACGAAAATATCATTAAAAATGGTTGATATTCGCTTTTCCATACAAGTTTTTCCAGAATAAATCCAGACTACCACCATAGGTGATGCCTGTCGTTATTCATATGAGGGCAATAAAAGCTATGATTTTCGAATGCAACGTTGTGGAGGTTGTGGCTAAGTAGACCAGAATCGTAACTGACACATTTTGTTGCAGCATAATTCACTCTGAAATCAGTTTTACAAACCATTGAAACTGCTTTCATAAGCGCCATGTTATTGAACGTATTAATTAATGCGGGTGAAAGTAGTTCCACACCTGTCATGCTGAATTGTGCCTGGACCAGGAATAAAACTGATATTACATGGACAGCAAAAGTTTTCGGGAATCCTAATTTGTTTTTAATTTTATTGGTTCTATACTTCCGTCATCATTAATTCAGTAGAAGTTACTGCAGTATTGTTATGTGAACAGCAAATCAAATGTTTAGAACATTACAAAATCAAAGAAAAGCATTATGTAATAACAATTCCATATAAATTAACCGACTGCGAAAAAAGGAACTGCCAGAATATGGCGTTCAAACCGTCATTTTTGACGGGCTCGAAGCTAGTAAATAAACATAATGCAATGGAATATGGCTCAGTGGTTAAGGCATCTGACTGGAAATTGATAGGTCCACAGTTCAAATCCCTGTCTCGGCAGGGATTTCCATAAGCCCTTAATGTGAAGTATGCCAGAACGGTTCTGTGTTTTGGATTCCATGTTAAAATGTAGTTCTCCTCAAGTACTAACAAACCTAGTTTTAACACTGATGTTTACACATCCACAGCAAATTGAAGATGAGTAAAGGCTTAACATGGTCCTTGTTGCCCAAAACAAACATACATATACATAACATAAATAACTAATCTTCATTATCGGCTTACTATAACAGCACCGTCCATGGACAGAGATTGTAGTAAAACTATCAGAATATGGCTGAACCGTCAGTAACTAATGTATAGATTTTTTTTAAATAAAAAAATAAATAAAAATGTGGCTGATTTGCAATATTAATTTAAACCAATACAAAAACAAACAAAAAGTGTCCTAAATTCTTAGCTTTCCATAATAGCAAGAGTGGCACAAAGAGAGTGAAAACAGACAGTACATAGCTTGTCCGTACATTTCTACCCAACCACAAACTTCACTAACATTGCAGCTAGAAAATAAAAGCTTCAATCCCACACGCATTAATACATTAAATGTATCAGATGTTACTGACATCATGCATCATGATATAAATTTTACCCAAATTTTCACTCATTCTTACATCTTTCTTTTTTAATATCCACGATTCAGAACAATATTACAACATTTAAATGACTGATGGTTACAAGTGCCTGAAAGAATGACATCAGCAATATGGCATCAGTGAAAGCAAAGGAAATTAAAAATAAATCTAAACAACTTACATTATGCCACACAATAGCAGTTTTAATTGTGGTGTAGGCCACATAGATTGTGATCAATGCAGAACTACTTTCATTCAAATAAACTAATTATTTCAGAAAAAGAAACTAATAATTAATATGTAGACTTAAACAAAATTGATACCTTTCTTCTTATGTTCTTTCTATTAATTTCTTCACAGATGCTTAACTAAATAGAACAGTTATAAATACAGCTCATAATCTCCACTATGTAATAATATCTCTGACAAGTAGTGAAGGATGGCTGTGTGATGTCACAGCAAGACAGACAATGTTACACAATGACCATGGTTAGCATTTTATTAGTATAAACGCTGTGTTTCACCCTGCTGCCTACCCCCTCCTTCTTTTCGTGCATCAACTAATAGTTATTGCATACATTTAATAATCAAAACAATGAAATTCAACTGAAGGTTAAATCCTATCCTAATGTACATTTTCTCCTATTACACTGAATTCGTAAAATTCCTATTTGTGGTACCTGTTACAATATTTTCATTATGTAAAGAGTTGTTCCTTCTTCTTTGGGGTTAATTTCACATTCTTAAGCTACAATTCTTCAGAGAAAATTACTTTCTTCTTAACAAAAATGTTATACATCTCCTTTTCTAGAAGAGCAGTAGTTAGTTTTTGTTGTTGTTACCTGTTGTTGTTCTTTATCTGTGCTGGGTGAAGAGCAGTGGTTAGTTTTTGTTGTTGTTACCTGTTGTTGTTCTTTATCTGTGCTGGGTGGCTGAGCATCTGTTGGAGGTTCAGCAATGGTAGATTCTTCACCATCTGGAGATTTTTCCACATCAGAGGATCCTTCGGCAGCAACAAGTAGTGATTTCTCTTTCGAAACTTTTGTCTTTGATAGTTTTCCAGTGGCATCTGATGCTACAGTTTCAACTGGTATAGCTGAAGCTGTTTCAAATTTCTTCTCTGCAAATTGGTTATATAATCAGTTAATAATTCAGGGAATTAGATTTGTGAAGCCTAAATAACATTAATAAACAGTTCCATAATTATTCTCATTTCTAAAATATAATATAGAATGAGATGCTTATAGTTTTAGACCAGAGCAGAGGGTGGAGGCAATGGTAAGGTCCTGGGATCAGGCTCTGATCAGACCACCCTAGACCGACACTGTGATGCGCCACTTAGGTGCGACGTATGATCGACAACATTCGACCGACCAAGTTCGACCACATTCGACCGACTAAGTTCAACCACATTCCCCGGCAGCCTCCTTTATATCCGCAATTACTGCCGATGGCCTACTAATGCCACAGTTGCCTCAACATTGGCTCACCTCCGCAGATATTGCTAGAAATCGAGGCACGGCATGCGACATACAAGATCCTGTACCAACTTGTTAAGTTCTAATTATTTTAAAGGTTGAGGATCATTCGTGGGTGCGCAAACATTTATCAAACAAATTACACAATGGTGAGACTAACGGGACAGCCAGAGCCTGGAGCACTTCTGCCACAATTCCATCTCACCCAGAGCCTTATTCTTGGACATTGTTTTTATCACAATCCTACAGCATCTCGTATTCTATAACCACTGTTGTATAGATGCTCTCTACTTTAAAGCTTAATTCCCTTTGTTCATTACACACTTTATATTAGCATGACCTGTATGTAAGAAGGCGGTCAGATAAGTACTTAGCCTACAAAAGAAAAAACAAAAATTTTGGAAAAAAGGCAATTTATTTCTCAACATAGTCTCCTTTTAGCTCGATACACTTGACCCAGCGATACTCCAACTTCTTTAACCCATCTGAAAAATAAGTTCTCTGGAGATCTGCAAAGTAGGCCTCCGTGGGGACGATAACCTCCTCAACCGACTCAAATTTCTGCCTGGTGAGTGTCTTCTTCAAGTTTGGAAACAAAAAGAAGTCGCACGGAGCCAAATCTGGAGAATATGGTGGATGGGGCAGCAATTCGTAGCCCAATTCGACCAATTTGGCCATGGCGACAGCGGAGGTGTGAGCTGGTGCTTTGTCATGGTGAAAGAACACTTTTTTCTTAGCCAAATGAGGCCGTTTGTTCTGCAATTCGGCGTCGAATCAGCCCAATAATTCGGCATAGTAAAGCCCTGTGATCATTTTTCCATTCATGTAGTCGGTGCAGATCACACCTTTTGAATCCCAGAAAACAGTGGCCATCACCTTTCCTGCCAATGGGACAGTCTTTGCCTTTTTCGGAGCACATTCGCCGGGTAAAGTCCACTGTTTTGACTGTTCTCTGGTGTGTACCAGTGGATCCATGTTTCATCGACGGTCACGTAACGATGCAGAAACTCCTTCAGTTGTGAAATGGTCTCATGGTTGCACTTGTTGTCCGGAGTGAGCAAACGCGGCACCCATCTCGCCAACAGCTTTCTCATGCCCAAAATTTCCTGCAAGCTATAACCCACACGGTCTTTTGAGATGCCTACTGTCCCAGCAATCTGGCGCACCTTCAATCGGCGGTCTGCCAATACAAGATCGTGGATTTTTGTCACATTATCCTCCATTGTAACCATTTCAGGGCACCTGGGCGTGGCTCATCAAAAGCCGACCATGTTGAAACTTGTTAAACCAATTTTTGACAGTAACCACTGAGGGAGAAGAGTCACAATACACAGCATCCAAGCTCTCTTTGATTTCACTGCGTGATTTTCCTTCCAAAAAGAAGAGTCAAATCACCGACTGATATTGCTCTTTTTCCATTTTTTGAAAATCCGTGTGCACACCCACTTTCAAATGTGATCAAAACAAAACTATGAGTCCAATTTGGTTGAAATTTTAACAATAGCTGTCTAAGATAAAGTACTACACGATAATAAATTTCTCTGGCGACAGTGGCACCATCGGGAACAGAGACTAAGTACTTATCAGACCTGCCTCATATGTATGTATGTACGAGGCGTATTCCAAAACTAAGGTGTTAGGGTCATAATAAAAACATCGCTCATGAGACAAGGTTTGTATTGACAGTAATATGTGACTACATATCCAATTCACATAATTGCCATTCACGCTGCACCAGCTTCTTTAAACCCTCAGCATAAAAGTCTGCCACCAGGAAGCCGAACCAGTTGGTAACGTTCTTCTTGAGTTCATCATCAGTTTGAAATCGTTGTCCTCCAAGCCACCGTTTCAAATGCAGGAAGAGGAAATAGTCGCTTGGTGCAAGATCGGGACTGTATGGAGGGTAATCAAGGAGTTCCCAATGAAACTATTGAATCTTCTCTTTTCAGAAACTGATGCTTCTACTTGTGCTACACCTGATGCTGAGACTGTTTATTGCAGTGATTTCTGTGTCAATTAGATCTGGGACAAAGTGTTTTGTTCAAGATGGTGCTGTCTCTCTTCTTGATGCAGTAAGATAATGCCAGCTTACCACCACATCTGCTGTGATACATACCTGTGGTTTTAAAACTCATACAGAAACTGCTGACAGGTTCTCACTATGAGCCACTAGCAGGTCTCACACCTGAAAGTAGTAGTTTGTGCCAATGGCTTGATCTTGGTTACACAATATAATTTTGGTGATTGTTATTTCTTTATTTTTCAGCTTTTCTGAAATCAGCCTAGATGCTAATGTGTCAAAATTGTGGGTGAAGTGAACATATACAAAATATAGGAGGGATTTGTATGCAATTTTCCGATTATTACCAAATGTCTGAGCAGTTTGCATGACGCGATTTGTCAAATATACAAATACCAATATAAGTTTTGAGAAAAGTGTCCAAATGTGAATGTGGTATTACATCAAACGAAGAAATATCTATTACAAAAGTATTCACAATGTTATGTAATTTTTAGCATTCCTCTATTCAAGTAAAAAATAAAAGACACAAAAAAAAATCTAATAAAAATGTGTTTCACCTATTTCTGGAACAAGTTCTTCCAGTTGCAGAGTTTCTTCATAATATATCTTGCATACAATTAAAACTCTTCTGTTAAGATCATTTGGGTCTAAAATGTTATCATCCAAGAAGGATGCAAGCTTATTTTTTACTTCAGATTCATTCCTGTTAAGCATATCATCAAAGTGAGCACCATTTTCTACATCCAAAAATGTGAGAACTTTCTGCTTAATCCATTCAATTCGGTAGTCTACCATTATCTAAAAGAAAAAAAAAAGCTTATTTAATACAAGCTTTGTTTGTAATCTCTTAAGAAATACTGAGCTTAATTTTCCAACAGAAACAACTTAAATTAAGACAAAGAGGAGTAAAACATACATACATAATTTTTTTACTAGGCAGTTTCAGCTTATGGGGGAGTGAAAATAATGAACAAAAAATGTAACTGTTTTGTAAAAAAATTTTAATCATCCTTGCTTGCAGTATGCAGCATCAACAGAATTTGTAAATCAGTAGCGTACATAATTGTTAATTTTCAGTCATCCCCATAACACAAATTGTTACAGAAAAATACTTTACCTACATTCTTGCAGCTTACCGAAGCATTCTAACCAGAAATAACATTTGTTCTAACCCTTGTGCCAGGGCCAGATCTAGCAGGAAAATGGGGGGTGGGGTGCAGTTTTTTTCTTTAACTCTTTTGGTGTAATACTGCCATGAGTATTTTTTTTTCATTAAATCCACATGCTCCCCCCATGGGGAGGCCTGAGAATATTTTATACAGGACCTACACTGTTAACAATTCACATCAATGCCAATCTGCATGTGGCATGAGAGCTGTTTTAAAAATATTATGCAGAAACTGTATTTTTTTGCTGTTGTTGTTTATCTTTTTTTTTTTAATGTTCTGTTAGTTCTACTGGACTGAGTACTGTACGTGAATGGTAATGCTCTGGTCTTGCATTTGGGAAGACGCAGGTTTGAATCTCGTTCCGACCATCCTGATTTGTGTTTTCCGTGGATTCCACAAATCAGTGCATAAGTGAATGCTGCGATGCTTCCTTCAAAAATGCCATAACTGAATTCCTTCCAATTGTTGCCCCCTGTCTTTTCCCACCTATAATCACCTCAACACAGATGAGGCATAAAACCACAGCAAAAAAAAAAGTTCTATCGGTGTACTTCTCTCAGTATTTCCTAAAAGGTAATTAACTACTTTCCACTGTTATATCATTATACTATAATTTTAATTTGTGTGTCAATATTGGTGGATTGATTACTTCATCACAGCAAATATGGAGAGAATTATGCATGTTGAAGCACTAGACAGATTTTTCGTAATCACTCCACGTGAATCACTTGCAGTGAAAGGATAGTGAACTGTGAAGAAACAGCAAATCTTCAAAAGTGATCACATGAGACGACCGTGGGTTTAATTTTTCATTCACTGTCAATGTTTCTTATGGATTAATCATCCAGAGTGACACATGTAAATAACAATCAAAATAAATCTCCTCCTGGATCAGTCACAATTGTTTGTTTCTAACTGTTGCTATTGTTGACACAATATGGTTTTTAAATGGAAAGAACACCATACTTCTTAAATATTGTTCCATAATCACGAGCATTTATGGAACTCAAAATGTACAGTTATAAAAATAAAAACATAAGGGATTGAGCAATGGAGGACACGACTGAAGAATTTAATCTCCCACTTTTGGCAGTGGACAATTTCAAAGTGCAAAGTGAAAACTATCCAAACCTGGTATTCTAGTGAATTAATTAAAGTTTTAAAACAATTAAAAAAAGAGGTACAAATTGTGCACTAGGTAGGCCTACATGGAATGTGTTCCAAAGCAGTTACCAGTTGCATGAGACCTGAGAGTAGTTTCTAGCTTAAGTCGGATGGAAGACATTTTTTCAATGTAGTATCCTGTTTTGTAATCAATGGTGAGATATTTGACAGCAAATGTTCAAATTATGATTCAAAAGATTATTTTTAAATGTAATTTTGTCTTCCAATACCCACTCTCTGAGCCCCCCATCCTACCATACCACATGATCCAATTTCTTGTCCACCAGCACCTTTTTCCTATTAACTTTCCTCATGATGTGACTTTTAATTTCTTAGGTGATGCTTCTACAAATTGAATACAAGATGCACAAGTTAATTTCCTGCCATCTTGAGGCGAACTGAATAGTTCATTTGTGATGATACATCTGAATGAAAAGTAAATTCACCTTAACGTTTACTGTGAGTGATTCACCCAGAGAGATTAAAAAAAAAAGTGAATCATACAAACCTGCCTTAATATGATTATATCTCTTAGGAAGATTTCTAGAAGTTTGGTCTATGAACGTCAAATCACTCTTTTGGCAAGCCAGTTCAGAAATTCATAATTCCTAAAAAAAACATTCAAATTTACCATTGCCATTTTAATGCCTCTGAATTGTGCAGTTTAGTCATGAATGCAATGTCTGTATTAATTTTTTCTTGACTACACTACTAATTCTATATACATCATAATTCACTGCGTCTGGTTTATTTTTTATTATTTTTTTCTGTTGAGCTGTGGTATATAACAAATTAAAAAGGATGGTTGGGTACTGGTAACATATTACAAGGGAAATATGGTAAATAAGTTGAAGAAGATAGGTACTTAAATTTTTTTTTGGAGAGAATTGGGTTTGACCTGCTACATGAGTCAGGAAGAGATGGAATATGAAAGATGCAGTAGGTCTTTAGAAATACAAGCATGGAAATAAATACAGGGGAAAAAAGGACTATTCTGCTTTGTAGTAGCCATGGGAGAGGCGAGGCCCGCTTCTTAACATTCAGTTAAGTACAGGCTACCACAAACTTTTCATACCTGGTGCAATATTGTGGTAATAGAGATTTCACTACAGAATATAGAGCAACAATAGTGGAGTGTTTGGAGAATAGCACTGATAGAATGTGAGTTACAGTATAGAGTGACCTGAGGAAGGTGGAGAAGGGGGTGCAACATATCAGTGTGGAGCTCATGCATAAGTTGCCTGACTCTCTACAGTTTAACTACATTGAGGGGTGGATAAATGTGGTGCTTGAAAAGGGCAGCAGTGGGATGTGAGGTTTCACTAGGCATGGCCTACACCTGAGGAGAATGGATAAGGGAGTGCTTCCTGAATTACTAGCTAAGGCTGTGAGGAAGCCCACTTCCAGTTATGGCGGTGTCAGGACTCTGTAAGCTACCTTACTCCTTATTTGCAATATTTAGTTAAAATCCGACGAAATTTGGGTCAACATTTGATACATGATACCCCAGCCTAAAATCGAGTCAACAACAATTCAGAGTTAGGAAAGTAAATAAACAGGACATATCAAAAATAAATAAACAGTTTCTAATAAAATATTAATTGTAAACTTACCGAATTGAGTGTAATCCATAAGTATCCAAAATTGAAAGTAAACAGATTTGGTTCAGCAAGCATATCACTCATATTCCACACATCTTGACACAGTAAAGAACTTTTATAATAATAATTTCACCATTTTTTATTAAATTCACTAATAACTCACAGTTTCAAATAGATTTAAAGCAGTAAATATGACTTTTAAACAAATCTTCCATGTGCTAACTTCAATAAAATGTTTCAATCCAGTCAAGTAATTTCAGAGCTTTAAAAGTAGATTTAACAACACTAAATAACAGGTAGATTAATATTCTTTAAGTTTCCGATAGCTTTCAACCGTTTAATAAAAGATATGAATAAGTTGAAAAACGTAATCCTACGACGCAGTTACCGCTGACTTGTAAATAAAATCTTGATCTGGCAAACATATTTCAGGAGCTAAAATCTATTGTAAAGTACTTAAATAAAATAAAGGAAGACTTTAAAAATAGTATCAGGCCGAAATAAGTTGTAAATAAAAAGTGAATAAAGTTGAGTAATGCTGAAAAACTACCAAATTTTAGAAATTCCATAACTTTCGATACACTTAACCGATTTTAAAGATTTTTACCTTTTTGAAATCAGCAGGACCACAAGAACAGTTTGGTAATAGTTTAAACTTGATATTCGGAAAATCAGCAAGGTCACTTTCCGGAAGTAATGATTTGCATTTTCAAAGTCGGCTAGCTTTCCTATTACACCAATTTGAAAAATAGTTTACACCGGTTTGAAAGCACTGAGAGGAAAAGTACACATAGCACAGCACTTGTAGAAACACACTACATTTTGTGATTTTCTGGAAGCCCTCAGCTTAAATAAAAAGTATAACACCTGTTGACTCAATTGCGGTTTTTTGTATTTTTCGATATAAGGAAGTCCGCGACCGGCCTCCTGGCACAATTCGGAAGTCTCGGGTCGGGTTAACACGTATAGTGTTAAACGAAATTAGGCGCTCTCGGCGCCCGGGCATTCATGGGTAACCGTAAACCGTGATGGCGGGCGTGTCAGGGAGGACATCTTTGAAAAACTGAACTTTGTTAGACATGTGATACTTTGATAGTAGAACTTCATTTTTTGACCGGGGTTGGGCGAGTCTGTTCTGCTTCATTAATTGTGATCTTACGAGTGACGTTTAGTCTGATGCCTTAGCTAACTGACATTCAATGTAATTTGTGAAAATTATAGAATATATATTTTTCGTGACATGGACTTCAACAATTTTCATTTCTAAATTAGTACCCTCCTTACATAGGGTTAATTTTGTAAGTGGCGACCGTCTTTATAATACAGTTAGCAATTTCCGAAGGTAACTCACGGTTTTAGAACATTTCTCTGACTTTTCATAGTATTTGGAAGAACTCCAGTTTAGGTCTACAAGCCGATACATACCCCGGTGTCCGGCTTAGTCCCTAACAACTATTAACATTTTTTTTTGTATGAGGCTGCTCGTGAGGGAATAAAATCGGTGGCCAAAGGATTACTGAATGCATGGGAAAAATCATCAATGATAAATAAATAGTTCAAGCTGATGAAACAATACAGGAAGGAGTTTCAACTAGGAAAGTGAAGAATAATGCTCAAAATGTCACAAAACCAGTTAAAAACTGTTACTAGTGAAATTTAGGACTGTGACAACTTAATAGAGATTTTATTTATTTATTTAATTTAATTGCAGTGGAGCCCCTGCTCCGGTGGCAATTTCCCTAAACACCCAATTTTCCCATTTCATTTTCCCACCTACTACTAATTTCAACTTCAAATTCTTTTCATGTTCTTGGTAAAATTATTCATCATTCTCTTGGTAATTTATTCCAATTCCCGATATCCTATCTACGGAAGAGAATCTTCCCACACCCTTATGTCTGAAGTTGAATATCAATTTTATAAACCAACCACAAGTTCCTACGAGTGCAAAATTTGGTTAGTGGAAGGAGTACTAGTCCCTTAGAATACCATAGAGTATACACCATTTCTACAGAGATAAAAAAGATTTAAAAAAAAATAGGGTGTTGGATGCTTACTGCACTGGAAGAATGAATGATGTAATGAGGCTCTTGGGAAGAAACTAAATACATATTCAGAGGTCAGGGGTGAGCATCAAATAGACATTATTGGTGGGGATTTAAATTCAGCAGGTATCAAGTGGTATGAAAATAAAATTAATAACATAAAAGAACAGAGATTTGCAAATAACGCAGTAAAGAGGTTTCACACAAGTGGCAGTGCTGAGCAGAAACATGAAGCATTTATTCCTTAATACACTCTGAAAATAACTTTGTGGTGTCTCAAGTAACTGAAGTAATAAGTGATCATTAAGCAGCAGTGGTGGATATTAGAGGGTTCAGTAAACCAGTGGACAGCATTGAAGGTGTTTATGCACACAGTTATAAAAGGCACATATTTCATAACTGAATAGATATTTCAGGGAAAGGACCAATTTATAGAAGGAAAACAAGTACAGTGCAGCTGAATTGGAAATAGTTCAAGAATATAATAATAAGAATAGGAAATTTTTATTCCAAAACAGAAAAATAAAGAAAACTGCAGAACCCATAAACTATAATAGGGAGGTTAGGAGCCAAAAGAGGTTGGTAAGAAGAGAACAGACAGCAAAGCAGTAGGGAACACATTAAACAACTAAACAAGGAATTAATAGCAATAAAAGTGGAGGCTAAAGATGGGTTTATGAAGAATATTAGGGGGACCACTGAATGATGCATCAGGAAATTTCTATGGATATATTGGAAAACTGAGGGGGAGGGGAAGTCATTCAGGTAAGTGTAGATTAGGTCTGAGATATTAAGTAACCAGTTTGATGAAACTATTAGGGTCTATGATTCAGGAATGGGAGGATGTAAATCAGAGGAGGAACTTTGTACACAGAAGTAGAAATGAGCAGACTAAAAAGTTTTGTTTCAAGTATTTAATAAGGAACTAAGAAAGAAAGAAAAAGTTGAAAAGGGGCCAATTTAGATAATATTACCAGATATGATTAAAGATAGTGGAATATATTTACCGAAACGTTGAAAGAATTTAAAGATAAAATTTGTAGAAGGCAAATGTAGGTTGGTGCAGGATAGGGGGAAGATGGGGGTGTAGGGAAATTGCCACCGGAGCCTGTGCTCCATTGCAATTAAATTAAATTAAAAGACTTTGTATCTTACCTAGTAATATTGTTAGTATTGAGTCTGGAGACTTCCTGCTTAACAGTGAACCAGAAAAGAACAACAGTTGTAGGAGAGGTGACAAATAGGGCTGAAAATTACAGGCCAATTAGTTTGACATCAGTGATGGGTAAATTGATGGAAAAACTGATATGCAACCGTGTCAGAAATTACTGCGAGGAAAGAAATTGGCAAGCAAATCTAAAACATTGCTTTAGGCAGGATTATTCATGTGAATGTCAGTTACTTGGCTGTAAGCAAGATATTTTGTATGGAATGGTCAAGTGTAGCACTAGATCTTACAAAGGAATTGGAACTAGGAATGTAACGGATATCCGCATCCGCAAGTGCAGAACTTTTGCATGAAATCCTACATCAATTTTCGCACCCGCAATTTTTAATGCAAATGTTTAGCGATGTTTTGTTTACATTGCAATATTCAGGGTGAGTCAGGAGGAAACAGAATTCAAACTTTCATTTGGGTTCTGATTTTTACCATGGATACACTTTTCTAAGAGATCTTGTTGGCTAAGGTCTCTGAAAATTGGTTTTATAGCAGGGTAGGATATTTTCTGGAAGTGAATGTTTGTGCTTATAACTGGAGCTGTAGATGGTTTATTGAATTTGTACCAGCTGTCAGATCCCTTTGGGCAAAGGTGATGATGTGGCTTCTCATATGTTCAAATTTTGTGAAAGAATATATATAGCCCAGATAGCTCTTCTCATTGCAGTTATTCCCAATTGCCATGCCATAATAATACTGGATCCTATCTATTTCAACCTTTGTCAGGCCATCTTTACCACCTATCTTTTTTTCGTTACGTATCTTCAGAAGTCATGGTCCCATTCTTTTCCGTATATGCCCAATACACTATAGTTTATTAATTTTGACTGTAGGCCCATAAGGTTTATCTTGTACAACTTTCTGATAAGCCTCACTGTCCCCATCCCCAAGATAGTCTGTATACATGACACCTCGTGACTGCATAGACCTTTTGAAAATGTTAGCAACACCAGCCATTTCCATGCCTCCACTAGAACCATGGTAGTCCTTTTAGCACACATGTTGTGAAGTGGGATTTTTGCTACAGGTGTCACAGAACTTACTAATTATTTCAATATCCAGAACCTTTCCAGTTTATTTTTACATATTTAATTCCACGAAACTTGGGCTTATACCCAAACTTCCTTATTCTACCCATTTTCCTATTACTTTTGACAAAATCATTACAGTTGTATCGCAAAACATAAACAAGAAAGATGAAAAGCTGACAAAGGGTAGTCGACAATGCAGACAAGCTGACAAATATTAAACCAACAATTATCTATTATAGGAATATATGTGGAACATATACTCAATGCTCCACAGAACAGTAATGGGCGTGGCACTATTTACCATGCATGACAAAAAAATTAATAACTCCAAATCTAATCGACAAATTTGCATGAAACAAATGGCATTTTGTAGTTAAATAATTGGAACATTGAACAAAACTAAAAAAAGAAAATCGATTTTTTTTTAGCCTGTTCGCAACAGTGTCCCCTTAAGCCAACCCCATAAACAGTAATAGAATGGGATGAGATTGGGTGACCTCGGTGGCCAAGCAATGACTCCACGGCGACCGATCCAACGACCAGGACACATTTCGTTGAGATACTGTGTCACTGGCCGTACGGAATGTGCAGGAGCACCATCATGCTGAAAGTACATACGAGCTCGTGTTGCCAAAAGGATATCTTCAACGTATTCTGGTAACACATTTTGAAGAAAATCAAGATACCGTGTTCCATCAAGACGGTTATCTAAAACAAGTGGACCGATGAGTTGGTCATCAATAATACCGCAACACCCGTTGACTGAGAAACGTCGTTGAAAAGTCATTTCCAAAGTAGCATGCACATTTTCATCAGCCCATACGTGAGAGTTGCAAGTGTTGTTGATTCCACTGTGGGTAAACGTTGTCTCATCAGTGAACAGCATGGAATGAATTGATCATTGGCAATGATC
This sequence comes from Vandiemenella viatica, assembly GCA_031002005.1. Classification (NCBI taxonomy): domain Eukaryota; kingdom Metazoa; phylum Arthropoda; class Insecta; order Orthoptera; family Morabidae; genus Vandiemenella; species Vandiemenella viatica. The sequence continues at coordinate 12,662,382 of JARYHS010008074.1, read as the reverse complement.
CATTGGTAGAAGTCTTGCTGGTTGACATCATCTCCTTCATGCAGATGTTGTATAGACTCTGCCGATGGAATGGATACCGACCTTGCTCATGAACTGAGCGTATCACTCGTGTTTGTGGAATACCAAGTTGAGCAGCAATTCTTATAGAATTAGTAGTTGGGCTGCATTCCGATACGTGAATAATGTTCTCAACTTCATTAAGGATTTGTTGTATGGGATGTTCAGATACAACATTTACGCTGGGAAGTGTACCACGCTCACGCAATCCGTGAAACACCCTGCTATCTGGCATTCTGCGAAAAAGAAATCGTTGTTGGTATTCTCGAACAGCAGCTCTGGAATTGCCATTGGACAAACATCATGTCAGCATACTCTGCATGTGTGAAGATCTGTGGCATTTTCACTACACTAAACTGTATCTTTTGTTCACGTAACAACACTGTATTACCATGCACTATGACAACCACTGTCAGACTGAGACTTGAGGTAAACAACTGAACCATGCCCAAGTGAACTGCGTACTGAAAGGGTTAGTATAGACGGCACTACACTTTTCCTGTTCCTAGTTGTTTTCGTTGATTTACCCTGAAACAGTTAAGAAAAGGGCATATGTTTATTAGAAGTTTCTTATTCAGAATTACCAGTAATATCACCCCTCAAAGCATGTTCCTTTCCTCCTGACTCACCCTGTATATGTCCATTTATACAAGATTCTGCCCACATGGCTTGCAATAAAAGAAACAATGAACTGAATGGTGTTATTGCCTAAGTGTCAAATTTACAAGTTTGAACTTTAATGTAAAGAAAAGTGGCCTATTCATGGTCAAACTTATAGCACACCCATGTAGAACTACCATAAGATGCGCTCACACATTCACGCTAATAAAAAGGGTCCAACAAAATATTCCAAGCAATCCTTCCCACTCATACTTCCTCACGGCATATCATGTGTCCTTGTAGCGTACTTGTAGGATGTTTCCTCAGGTAGCTTCCTACAATATCTATATCTTGTTGGATAGCCAGGGCCCTTTATGGTTTCCTGGGAGTCCAACAACATCCAACACGTACTACATTTAGTCTTATAACCCCTTTCGTGGCCCATCAAGCGTTCTCTATCAAAAATCGGATCATCGAAAGTCCTAAAAGTTCTACCGTGAATGCGCCACTAGATGGTGGGAAAGCGGGTGACGAGCACGGAAGCAAGTGTGGCGGGTGAGCATTAACACTCTGGCCTCAAATTTGGAAGGACGCGTGTTTGAATTCCTGTTCAGTCATCCAAATTTGGATTTTCCACAGTTTCCTCAAATCACTATAGGCAAATGCTTCATTTAAAAAGCCATGGTTGAATTCCTTCTCGTTCTTAGCCCTGATCCTTTCACATCTCTAATATTGACAAGGCATATAGAAGTAAGCAAAAAAATGGCCCTGTGCTTGACGCTTGAATTATTCGAACCACGAACTCTGCAAAGTTCATAAGGCAAAGATTGGTTTTAAGACACGTGCGTAGCAATGTAAATAATTTAATTCTCTTGTGAAATCATCCCAAATTTTTTGTTGTTGAAAGGTGTGGCAAAAATAAGTCAATATGACAGTATTATATGCGAACAGACTTTACTTGTGAAAAAAGATAATTTGGTATAAAATATATACTTTTGATTTTAAATTTATTTTTTATAAAATATTAAAATCTAAATAATTATAATTTATTTTTCCACCTCTGCATCCACTTCAGCAAACCATGTCAAGCACTGAACATCCACAAAGATGACCCTAATTGGAACCACTGATATTCATTATTCTAATAAATGATTGTGTTAATGGTTTACAGTAAGAAGTTAAGTTTGCTAGCAGATGTCAAAATGAGGAGACCAAAATGGGAGAAGAGTGACAGTTGCAGGGTGACATGGATATGTGATATTTATGTGTGTAGATCAGCGCGAAATGAAGATAAATGGCAAGAAGTCTATAGCGGAATTGGCAGATGGCTTGAGCGCTGAGGGAGACCAGTTACGAGATAGGAGGATTGATTGGCGAGAGCATAAATCTCACAAAGTTATTGACAACAAGGTTCAACTTTCTTAGGTAGACCTGCACAGATAAAAAACTATAGGTTGATTACGATTGTAGGGTAGGGAAAGTATTGCTTGTTGACCTGAAATATAAACACTTAGGCATAAGATTTGATAATTAACTGGGTAGGTCATATTGACCAGGTGATATGAAAAGGTGTCGAAATCCTTCATTTGATGGAGATAGTGATGACTGGATTTGTCATAAAAGTGAGGGAATTGTGTTACAGAACTTTGGTCAGACCGTTTCTTGAATTTGGTGAAATGTGGGACGCACAACTTGGTTCTAAAATACAAAGGAGGTCAGCTAAATTTCCCTGTTAAAATTACCACAGAACACAATCTGTAAATGATACGATAAAGTAACTGCATTGGAAATCACTGGAAGACAGGAGGAGAGTGAAGAGAGTGTTGGGTTTTACAAGGCATATGTTGGTGATCAGGCTTGGCAAGATAATGGTGGAAGGGAAAAGAACGATAAATGTAAGCCAGCATTCAATTTCATCGATAAGGAGTGCAAAAATTGTTATTTGTATGTAAGGGAGTCAGATATGGAATAAATTACCAAAGGACTAATTTGCCAAAAATGTTGAAAGAATTTAAAATTTATAAAGGACAAAAGTGCCAGTACTATCATCACTGTGGCACTGCAAGTTGAAGATGAATTTTTATGTAACTCGGCAAAACAGATAGATAGAGAAAAATATATTTAAAAAAAAAAATATCTCACTTAGTCTGTCAAAAATTAGTTATAAGTACATGCCTTAGTTGCTGAGACACTTTTCTTCTAGTCCAGGCCACATTTCAGCCAACCACTAAAAAGGAGGGGAAAAACATTGTACATGACCACCACATATTTGCTTTGTTAATTTTGATATAGTATTTCTAGAGAACTAAAGTGTAATATATATATATATAAAAAGTAACTTTCAATTTTTCTCGTTGACTTAACATAAGAAACCACCATCAAATAGTATTGCAACAGTTTTATTAAACCCCCTACTTCCACACGATCAAAGTTACTATATGCACACCTAGACAAGTTTGGATATTTCATATAGTCGAAAAGAATAAGATTCATATATTGCTTGCACCTTTTTTCATTGATATTGGTAATTTTTTCACATCAAGCAATGGATAACATCTGGCTCATTCCATGCCAAATCACCTAGTGCCATGTGCACTTAGGTCTCAGATTTTTTTCATATTTTTTGTATGTATAGATACCTTAGAGATATGACCATAAGAATTTTTTCAATTTTTTATCTCAAAAATTGGCTTCAGAAAAAAATATTTTCACATTTCATGCGATTCTTCCCACGATTGTGTTGGCATCAAATTGCATAAAATGTTGTAACTCGCTTATTTTTGGAACAACATACATCATTTTGGTATCAAATTAAAGCCAATTGTTGATACTTACTAACTAAGTAATAATATTCACAAAACAATTGTTATAAAAAAATTTGGGAGTGCTCAAAATGAAAATTTTGGTTTTTAAAAGTGTTGCAATAAATTTGCAATAACAGGCAAGTACCAGCAGACACATACCTTAAATTTTAACAAAAGCTCAATCTCAACATGTGTTTTCAGCTGTAAAAAAACTAAAAGGGTGTTTTTTGTGGTTGTTAAATAATCCAAGTTTGTTGTTTCTGCTGTTTAACGGTGATTATGATTTTTTAGCTGTTACTAGACCTTTAAAAAAGGGTTGAATTTTAGAAACAATGTGATATTTATGAAACATATGAATAGACAAATAAACTTATGCTAGACTATTAATTGTTTAACCACTTTATAAAATGAAACTTTTAATTCAAATGCACTGTACACTCCAAGAAGAACTACTTTGAATGTGAAACATGAAGTTTACAATAAAATATCAATGAACAGATGATGACTCAATGGATAAACATGCAAAAGAGTATTTAAAATATAAAAAAAATTTACATTTTAACATTTAATGCCTGTTGTATGGGTGCTGATTTATAAAATGTTCTTAACTGATTCTAAAATTAATTGTGGAATATCTTTTTCCAGGACATATGTTCTGCCTGATGATGAAGTTGAAGCAGGCACTGGTACTTCTTGTATAATGTTTTCAAAAGGTACCCAACAGCTGTCACTTGGTGTTGGCCATATAAATGTTTTTGAAGGTCGACAAGGGTGCATGAATTGAATTTTTGCATCCCTCACATTCAAAGAACATTGTTGCACTTTCCCTATCCACCATTTTTCTCCATAAATAACTGCATAAAATTTTTCTGGCACTATATCCATAAGATCTTCTTTATTTTCCCTACCAACATAAGTTTTAATAGATGTTTGAGACGATGAAACTCGTTTTACTAAAATAATTGTCTTATTCATTGGCAGGAAGTAATGATTTTTCCCTTGTTCCGGGCACAGTTTTAGCATTAGCATACCGTTCTTCTAAATATTCATGGTACGTACTAATATCTCTTGAAGTGTTATAGAATGTTTTGATCCCATTTATGTTTTCAGAAGAAAATTTATACAAGTCTTCAGGACTTAAAATAAAATTATCAGTAGTTCTTTGAAGACTTCCATTCGGCTGTTATTCCATGATCTTCTTTGTGAAAATTATACCTGTATTTTACAAGATGCTGCACAAGGCTTTCATTTGCAAAATATTCAAGCAACCGTTCATCCTTTTGTTTTTTATTTTAAGAATGAAAAAGAACTTAAATCATTATCAATGTGTTTCATATCTAATTGTCTAAAACATGATACTACTACATTTTTTGCATTTCAAAAGACAGCCATACAGTACATTTTAAAGGAAATACCTAACGTGACCCATGCCATTTACTTCAGTGATGGAAGTGCAGCCCAGTATAAAAATTATAAAAACTTTATAAATTTATGTTATCACAAAGAAGATCATGGAATAACAGCCGAATGGAACTTTTTTGCAACCAGCCATGGTAAAAATGCTTGTGATGGTGTGGGTGGCACAGTTAAGCGATTGGCGACAAGAGCAATTCTTCAAAGAACTACCGATACCGGTAATTTTATTTTAAGTCCTGAAGACATGTATAAATTTTCTTCTGAAAACATAAAAGGGATCAAAACATTCTATAACACTTCAAGAGATATTAGTATGTACCATGAATATTTAGAAGAACAGTATGCTAATGCTAAAACTGTGCCCGGAACAAGGGAAAATCATTACTTCCTGCCAATGAATAAGACAATTATTTTAGTAAAACGAGTTTCATCGTCTCAAACATCTATTAAAACTTATGTTGGTAGGGAAAATAAAGAAGATCTTATGGATATAGTGCCAGAAAAATTTTATGCAGTTATTTATGGAGAAAAATGGTGGATAGGGAAAGTGCAACAATGTTCTTTGAATGTGAGGGATGCAAAAATTCAATTCATGCACCCTTGTCGACCTTCAAAAACATTTATATGGCCAACACCAAGTGACAGCTGTTGGGTACCTTTTGAAAACATTATACAAGAAGTACCAGTGCCTGCTTCAACTTCATCATCAGGATGTCCTGGAAAAAGATATTCAACAATTAATTTTAGAATCAGTTAAGAACATTTTATAAATCAGCACCCATACAACAGGCATTAAATGTTAAAATGTAAATTTTTTTTATATTTTAAATACTCTTTTGCATGTTTATCCATTGAGTCATCATCTGTTACATGATATTTTATTGTAAACTTCATGTTTCACATTCAAGTAGTTCTTCTTGGAGTGTACAGTGCATTTGAATTAAAAGTTTCATTTTATAAAGTGGTTAAACAATTAATAGTCTAGCATAGGTTTATTTGTCTATTCATATGTTTCATAAATATCAAATTGTTTCACATTGTTTCTAAAATTCAACCCTTTTTTAAAGGTCTAGTAACAGCTAAAAAATCATAATCACCGTTAAACAGCAGAGAACAACAAACTTGGATTATTTAACAACCACAAAAACACCCTTTTAGTTTTTTTACAGCTGAAAACACATGTTGAGATTGAGCTTTTGTTAAAATTTAAAGTATGTGTCTGCTGGTACTTGCCTGTTATTGCAAATTTATTGCAACACTTTTAAAAACCAAAATTTTCATTTTGAGCGCTCCCAAATTTTTTTATAACAATTGTTTTGTGAATATTATTACTTAGTTAGAAAGTATCAACAATTAGCTTTAATTTGATACCAAAATGATGTATGTTGTTCCAAAAATAAGCGAGTTACAACATTTTATGCAATTTGATGCCAACACAATCGTGGGAAGAATCGCATGAAATGTGAAAATTTCAAATATTTTTTCTGAAGCCAATTTTTGAGATAAAAAATTGAAAAAATTCCTATGGTCATATCTCTAAGGTATCTATACACGAAAAAATATGAAAAAAACTGAGACCTAAGAGCACATTGAATTCTTTATTTTGGGTGATTTGGCATAGAATGAGCCATCTTGTTCTCTCCCTCTGTTGAACATATGCTCAGTCCCTGTTTGAATTCCTCAACAACAAAAATACTGTGACAGTAAGCATAAACACATGTTTAATATGTACATGCTGTTTAGTTGCTGATTTTTCATTCATTATATTATTTCAGTGAATCTTTTCTCACAAGGGATTTTTAAAAGTATTTGGAATTAAAATATGAAGAGTCCTCAAGAGTGAAAAAACATGGCATTTGAATGTTTATCTTTTAACTTTCAATGTATTACAAGAGCACAAAAAGTCTTTCATTGCCTATGGATGTTGTCAGCTACTAGATATAAAAATGATAAACAAATGAGTCTATTAGATATTGTGATTCCGCTACAGCAACATTCCTCCACGTAAACTGATGACATCACATTGCTGAGGCAGTTAACCAGAAAACGTATTACTTTCAGGCAGGAATTAGGTTGTAAATGCACCCTGGATCAGTAAGACACTGGTAGAACTAATTCAGAAAGTATTTCTAGCAGTGTCTTGGATTTGACTAATGCAGACATTCAAAATGAATTTATACAGAAGTATAAGCACTTAAAAAGGGTGTGAGACAAGGTTGTAGTCTATCTCCGTTAATATTCAACTTGTATGTAGAGGAAGCAATGATGGAAGTTAAAGAAAACTTTTAATGTGGCATAAGGGTCCAAGGAGAAAAAATCAGTATGCTACGATTTGCTGATGACATTGTCTTGTTAGCAGAACAGGCTGAGGATATTGAGAAGCTACTGAATGGCATGAGCAAAATACTGAAGGAAGATTTCGGCCTCAATACAAATCAAAGCAAGACAAAAGTGATGAAATGTAGCAGAAATGTTAGGTACCAATCACAATAGGTTAAATATAAAAATAGGATCGGATTCAATAGGAAAAGTACCGTACGAAATGAACGAGTTTAGGAAATGATGAGTGAGGTAAGAAGTTTGTGCAAGATGCTTACAAAAAGAAGAGGTAGCCTGGTAGGTCATATTTTGAGAGATGCTATATTGTTTAATTTTATGGAGGGAACTGTGGAAGGTAAGAACTGTAGAGGAAGACAGAGATTACAACGCAGCTAATATGATATAAATTTGGAATATTTATAAGTCATTGATGTATTAATTTTTATCGTCTTTTTAATGCCATAGTTGTTCTCTGTAGTTTATACAATAAATAAATAAAATATGAGGCAAATAATTGAGGACGCGGGTCGTATTGGGTATGTAGAGATGAAGAGGTTAGCACAAGATAGGAAGAGATGGAGGATTGCATCAAACCAGTCGAAAGACTGATGACATAATAATAATAGGCGCCTAAATTTCACTTCAGCAACATTGCAAGGCAATTAATACAACTTCCATTGGATTATATCAACACTACTGTCAATGTAAAAGCACTATTTCAGCATTTAGCAAATTTGCGATGCCGTAACGAAAATTGAAGTAAAAAAATCTCAATGATACTAAGTTATCAGCAATTAAAATTAATTTACAAGCATTACTTACGCCACTTTTGCTTCAACCATCGCTTTTTACTTATTAAGGAACAACATAAAACTCCAATACTTTCAGCGGTAACGCAGTCAACAACCGGTTGTCAACGTGATCTCACAAACTTCGTAATTGGCTCGGAGTGATTATATACAACCAAGATATGAGTAACACTGAACAAGTTTATATTGGTTTCCCAATTGTTGTAGTGTTACCTTACAAGGAAATGATGAATTTCCAGCCATCTTTTGATGCGTCAACAAATTACAAAGGGCAAAACCTAACTGAGGTAGAACCACTATTCTAATTTCCATTCAAACATTATGGCATGTCAATTGTGTTATAGTCCGGAGAGTGAACAAAAATAGACTTACATTTTCTGCTTTAAAAATACTACTGATCTAGGATATTCAAAATTGAAATTTGAAAGTAAGAGAGATCCTTATTTTCTTTGTAAGTTGATCAAAAGGGTTACCAACAGTCAGAAGTGAACTGTGTAACTTGCTATGATTCACGATTAAGGATATTAATATGAATATTGTTAACCATTTTTTTAATCTCATATCTGGTAAGACTTTGCAGAATAACCTCTCAGATATCAATAAGGCAATGAAACAACAATTTCTTTTACTCTTTCCTTAAATAATACTTCAAACATTCTTTGATGATATTTATGAAAAAAAATTGATTACAATAGCAAACAATTCTTATAAAGAAACAAAATTGTAATATAAAAGCTTTATAAGGTAGGATCATATCGTGTCAAACCACCAGTGTTCTGGACCCTTATGGCAAAAAAATTGGTGTTTTTTCCCGGTACTATTAACACTAGAAAGGCTGACAAAGACTGCATAATTTCTGATTATTTTGGTTTTTAGCTTTACAGCAATCGATTTTCAAAAAGCATAAATGGTTTAAGTATAGATCTGATACCGCTGGAACAACTTTTATTTGAGGGAATATAACGCTGCAAATATTATCGCCACATTACTCTTTACCAATGTGACCAATGCTACCACCTTATCGATATTGTCGCCAGATTTAGTGAATTTAGAAGTTCGATAACGGCAAAGTTGCTTAATAGATCCAACAAACCTCAGGGCGGCGGTGACTTCAGTACTTCATAATTCCACCACTAGATACCACCACCAGCAAACAGGTACAATCAATTCAACATACATGGTAAAAATGGACCTCCCAATTCCAGCAAACGATTTACAATACTATCCGTTAACTTTTCTTTTTCCAAATTGCCATTTGCTGACTTGGAATAAACGTCATTTACCCCATCGGTTTCTATGTACTCATATGAACTACTTTTGAAAAAAATGGAATACTATGGTATTTATGGAATCGCAGGTAAATGGTTTAGATCATACATGGAAAGTCCATGGAGGAAGGAATAATATGGAGACGACGCAAGAGACCTTTACCACGCATGGGAGTGAAGCAGGCCGGCGGAGGAGTGGGGGGGCATGGCCGGAGTGGTGGGGGCTTGACCGCTTCCCAACAAACACGGGGAATATGTACAAACACCTCAAGGGGACTCTAGGATAAACGTGACGCCGCAATCTGGTGATGGATTATTATGTAACTCGATGAGGCAAATAAAAAATGAAGAATAAAATTTTTTGATATCCTGCTTAGTTTTCGAGATATTCTGTCTCAAATGTGAAATGGTTTTGGTTGAAATTCAGAAGAAAAAATTATTCAAAGTCAAATTTTATGATGAATTTTTATTTAAAAAGACGAGATAAATAAAAAATAAAGAGTAAAATTTTTCGATATTTCACCTAGTTCTCGAGATATACTGTCTCAAAAGTGAGGTGTCTTGAGTTGAAATGCAGAAGAAAAATTTCGCAAAAGTCAAATTTAATGATGGATTCTTATGTAAAACGACGAAAAAACTCGATAATAAGGAATAAATGTTTTCGATATCTTGCTTAGTTTGGGGGATATACAACATCCAAATTGAGGGGTTTAGGTTTGGATGCAGGCTGGACCAAAAATTAATTCTGTCAAAGCCACAATGATTACATGGTTGACATGCAGAATGGATATTTCAGTTTTATTACTACCACTTGTGGTTAGTCTGAAATGTGTCCTAGACCAGAAAAAAAGTAAGAGGACCCACTCTAGGGATGAGCAACCCAGACATTTTGTAGGCTGGTACCAGAAATAAAATGTTTATTCAGTCACCTTAATGAATATTCTCTTGATCAAGATGTGTTGTCTAATTTCACAGCCCTACTTATTAGGACAATTGTAAAAAAATTATCTCTCAGTTAGATTTAGATACGGGGGGGGGGGGGGGGGGGAGAATGTTGTACAAAAAAAAAGAGACTAAATTAGAAACACATTCCCCAAATTGATTTTGTTCAAAGGCCAATAACTTCTTTATTTATGAAGCCCATTTTTATTTCTGCATGAACCTGTTTCGACATAAATAGATGAGAAAGATTTCAAAATCGGTAAAAATAGGTATAGACGTATTTACAAACAGAAACAAGTCTTATATGAAGCTTTAAAAATAACCTAAGTCAATGGCCTGAAATAGCTATTTAAAAAATTAATAAAATTCACAGCTTCTCACATAACAGTTCATTTCATCATCCATTGTCAGTATAATCAGCAACGTGACGAAAGAAATCGTAATAGTAAATTCACTGAATCGCAAAGTAAAACACGCCCCTTTAAATCTCATTTTAAACACTCGTTAAAAAATAATGCTAGTCTATTATGTGCAAAATAGCAAGGTTTGATGATTTTCTACACTACACCAAGAAAAATTTGAGAACAAAGTCATCCCATTGAGAGCTATGACTAAATATTTATAGATGTGCTGCAAAGTTTGCGGTGTCTACCGCTCACTTCAACAACGATAATTACAATTCAACTTACTTATGAAATGATATTCCAGGTTCTTTCCTGTCTGGCCTATTTGTGCAACCGTACGCAACACAAGCTGGCATTTTTAAACACTTATACACAATACTAAATGAAATAATCACTGCATCTACCACAATGTGAACACCTTAATTGTTGGGAAGCGCCATATGGTCGCTGCCGGTGCTGCCACCATGCGGGAGAGATTAGTGCTTGCTTCACCGATTTAACGTCACTTCTCCTCCATATAATTCCTTCCTCCATGGGAAAGTCGAATACAAAAAGTATCCATTTTTAATACTAAAATAAACAAAGATGCTTCATCAGACTGGGAAAAATTAAAACATGGAATTACACAAGGTTCTGTCCTAGGACCCCTCCTCTTTTTGTTGTATATCAATGACCTTCCTGGAAACATCTGACAACGTTAAGAGTGTTTTATTTGCAGATGACACTAACCTGACTGTGAGAAAAACACCAAACAGCACTCTAGAATTTAATGTAAATGAAGTACTTGGTGAAGTAGCAAATTGGTTTAAGGCAAATTCATTAAAACTAAATTTTGAAAAAACACATTATGTTAGGTTTAAATAAAAAATTATGCACAGCCAGATTTACAAGTAAGCTATAAAATAACACAATATTAGAAACAAAGAGTATAAAATTCCTTGGTATTAACATAGATGAGAAACTCTGTTGGCATGAACATATCACTTCACTACTAAAGAAGTTAAGTAGTGCCACCTTTGCAATAGGAACACTTTCTCTAACAGCAGATCTAGAATTAACGAAACAGGTTTACTCCTCATATTTTCATTCAGTAATGTCATATGGCATAATTTTTTGGGGAAACTCTTCACAAAGTAAAAAAGTTATCATAGCACAGAAAAGAGCTATTAGGATGTTGTGTAGGGTAAAACCAAGAACTTCTTGCAGACAACTTTTTAAAAAAACTCAGTGTTCTTACAATGAGTTCTCAGTATATATATTCTCTTAAGTGCTTTGTCATAGATCATTGTAACCTGTTTACTTCTAATTCACAGGTACACAATCTCAATACAAGAAGCAGAAATAACTTGCACAGATCAAAAACATCTCTGTCATTAGTACAAAGAGGAGTTAATTATTCTGGTATACATTTGTTTAATAAACTTCCCAAGGGTATAAAACAATTTGCAGAAAATAAAGATATATTTAAAGAAAAACTGAGAGATTATCTTATTGGCAACTCCTTCTACTCCATTCAATAATTTGAACAAAATAATTAATTGTATTCAATATGACTTTTGCAAATCACAGTTGTAAAAATTTATGTTTATTTTATTGTCTTTATTTTTCTTTGTAACATATAATTGTTTTTTACTATGATTATGACTCATATTGTATGTATGTATATTAACCATGACATATTTCACATCCCAGAGGTGCTTCCTCAGCAGGGATCCATAAAACAAGATTGATAAATAAATAAATAAAAAATATGGGACACGTTAAGCAAGTAATTTCGATCTATTTTAGCGTAACGATTAAGGGGCTCCGGTAGGATGGAAAATGATGAATTTTGTCATTTTCGTTTTTTTTGCCGATTATTGATCTTTGGAATGTCCTCTTCAATTTGGTGTGTAATACATGCATATTTCTTACCTAGAAGTCAAGGGCGTAGCCAGGATTTTGTACAGGGGGGGGGGGGAGGGGAGGTACAGGCAATAGAAAACTGATAATAAGCATACTACAAAAACGTTTATTAATGTAATACATATAATTCTATTAATTAATGAATTAATTAATTAATTAATTATTATATTTTAATTAATTATACTTTAATAAATTATAATTTATATATATATAATTATAATAATAATAATAATTTTCTGAAATTTTATCACAATTTTCTTGTAAAAGTTTTCTGTGCACACCAAGCATACACAGACAGTTTAGATGGTTCTCTAGGATATTTCCGTCTCATTTAACTCTTTCGTGAGGTCTAGTTCTCCAAGATTTTCTGTTGTCATACCCTTGTCATTCCATAGTTTATACCATAGTGAGACTTAATAATCAAAAAAATTTGAGTTGTAACATTAGCAGAAAATTGGTTTTTATATATATATATATATAAACGAATGACTTACTTAATCTTTAGCTGGGATGTAGCTAGGGATTTCAATCCAACAGTGCGGGATTCCGCATCATTTGGCAGTCTGGCCGATCCAGCACCCAATTAAGCGGATCCGCAATCTTTAAAATGGGGCGAAAACATGTTTCAATCTTCGTCACCTTGTCCCTTTCTCGTCACTTTCCGGTCCGACTCGTTCTCTACCGGGTTGTATCGCCACGTTCACCTGTACCTATCAAGTTGACATTTGACTCATGGCAACAAATGTGTGTTTATGTCGGCCGTGATCATAAGTAAATACATTCAGTTTTACTCTTTTTTTTTTAAGAACTTCAGTTTGTTTTTGTTGTGTGCATTACTGTAATTTGAATTATGTCGTCCTACTGCAAAATTAGCTCCCAGATCGTACACACAAAAACGATACAACTAGAGTTGTTTCTGAAGAGCAAGTAGAAACAATACAAAAAGAAAATTACAACTATTAACAGCTATTTCAAAACCTAATGAATAAAGACACGGGCACACAGAACGCGACAAGCGACAACGACACGCGATATTGTGTCGCGGCGCGACGTCGCTATTGTTGTAATTCACAGTTTTCAATCGGGACGGTCACACACAAAGCGATCCGTCGCCGGGCCGCAGTCTTTGTGCGCGGCAACGAGCGACACAGTTATACAAAATTACAGAATTGTCGCGCGACAGAGCGACGTGGCCGATGAAGAAAAATTGATTTCCACCGCATCCGACGGCCACTACTTCAGGTGTAGTAAGAGATGCATATGAAAAGATTTCCAGCTCATAAAAAATAATTTTTCGCATTCAGAATTGTATTTTTTCTTCTTAGTTTCTCACTTTATGTTTATTTGTTTACACTGTAATTATTTAAAATAAATAATACTTGTATTTGAGCATATCTTTTGATTGTGAAATACATTGTCAATAATAAATTGTATTTTTTATTGTGAATATTTCACTTCGTAATGAAACTCCTGGTTTTAGGGGTACTTCTTAATATTGACCTCCACGCAAATGACACTGCTGCCTGCAAGGGGGAAGAGCTGGGAAGTGATAAGATTGAAAATCACTTAGAGGTCAGGGGCTTTGGCCAGGGCGCTAAGATTTTCGGGCCCCGGGTAAGAATTCTTAGCCCCCCTCCTCCTCCCCCCCCCCAGCAAAATTATTTATATTAAACTTTTAAAAACTTTTAAATTTTAAGGCAAAAAAATCAAATTACGCCTTTTTAAGAACGATTTTTAAAGTTTTATTTCTATTTATTTAGACACCCAGGCCCCTTTCGGGGGCACAGGCCCGCGATACTTTTGCCTCGCTTAACACCCCTAGCGCCGGCCCTGGTTTTGGCAGTGTCGTTTTTGTTTTGTTTTTAAGAATATATATTAAATGAACAGAACATACCTCATACAAATGGCTAATCTTTCTATTGTACCAATTACTTTTCTCCAGTTCGTGGTGCAATTCGATATACAGTAGAACCTCGATAACTCAAACCTCGGTAACTTAAAAACCTCTATAACTTCAAAAAATAATATGTTCCCTTCCCATCAGAGCCCAAAACCTCTATAACTTAAAATACGCAACCTCTATAACTTAAATAAGTAATCTCTGTATTGGCCCTCACTAACTTAAAGAAATGTTTCCACAACCTCTATAACATAAAATTGTTTGTCAATGAGTCATTTTGAAAGAGTGTGAGAAACAAAAGGTTTCGGTATTTATTGCTTGCACGTGTTCACTAGTTAAATTGTTAACGTAAACAATACAGTACATATGTCACCTATTGTTTGCTTCTTCGAAATTCTTTAAAGCTTTGCGGCGGTTAGCCTTAAGACAACGACTTACTTGGATCATAAGTTTTTGATCATTGTCCTGGAAACATCGCTTTACCTACTGTGTGATAAAACTGGCTTAAAATAAGTTCAAAAAGAAAACTAACAACACTCACATACGCTGATAAATTAAAAGCTATAGAAGCAGTGAAAAAGGGATTGAAAAGGAAAGAAGTTGCGGCTCAGTTTGGGATACATGAGAGTACATTATCAACCATCATTAAAAAAGAAGCTGAAATCTTGAAGAAACAATAATCAGGAGAAAGTCTTCAATGTAAAAGACGAAAAATTGCCGAATTCCCTAATTTAGAACAATGTTTGTTTACGTGGTACAAACAGTGTCGAAACAAAAACATCAGTGTTAGTGGACCCATACTGAAAGAGTAAACTGCATTGAAAGTGATAAAGACGATGATTTTAACGACGAGCCACAAACTTCATCTACGAGCGTATCAATCAACGAAGCAAAAAGAGCTTTAACAACTGTACGATCATTTATAGAGCAGTGTAGCAACATAAAAGATAATGTATTCTCCTCTCTATTTGTCATTGAAAATCAAATCGATTTAGAAACTGAATTGTTTAAAACAAAAGAAAATCACAGATTTTTTTAAGTAGATTAAACCTTTAATTGTTGTTTTATTTTTATGTAACGTGTGCAATGTGAATAAATAAATATGATTATTTAAATTTCTGTATTTTATTGAACCAATCCTTCTGACGCATTCGAGTAAAAATAGGAACAAGGGTACATACATACATATGAACATACCAACCTCTATTTTAACCCATCCCTAACATAGACCCTTTATAACTTAAAACCTCTATAACTTAAAATATTTTGTGTTTCCCTTGGACTTTAACTTATCGAGGTTCTACTGTAGTTGATTTCAACAGCTTGTGTATTTTCTGGAATCATTCTCGAGACATACGAAAATATGTATAAAATCTATCTTTTTGTGATACTAGTCCCCGGCAAAGGCGGTGGTATTCACCAAGGCATTCTCTCTTCTTATTGATGTCAGGAACCCAGACCGTTTTTAGTGCGAACAAAATAAGTAGAGTATCCTCATCACTTGACATGTTTTATAAGAATTTACCAGCCCGAGAAAACTTATTAAAAAAGAAATACAGATCTCATCGCGAGAGAAGGTCTCACTATACTGGCATTTGTCGCTATGGAGTTGTCGCATCCTGTGTGACGGGTCGCCGCGACGAGAGAACGACCACTTGCTGCTGTCGCTTGTCGCGTTCTGTGTGCCCGGGCCTTAAATGATGTGTTAACTGTTTTTGTCATAAACTGTACTTCATTGTATTTGAGATATTTCTTTTCAAAAAGTGGATTTCAATTTCCTAATTCTGCTAATTCTATAAGATCTATGATAACAAAGTTTTCAAATACCGTAAAAGTTGACATAATTGTCCGGTTTGAATATTTCAAGAAACAATGGCAAACATTTTCGTTGAGTGTTTGATGAGTGGAGGTCCCAAAAAATCGCCTATATTTGAACTTTAAGGCGGGACCACACGCTTGCTAAACCTCGTCAAGCCGTCACAAATTGAAACGTTTGGACAGGGCGTTTGACTTGGCATGTGTAGGCTTGCTAGCACTCATGGCTGATCCGATCAATTGTCGGTTTCTTGGCACAAATCAAAGAAGGTTTGCGGCAAGCGATTGCGAAGCGTCTACACGTTTCTGCGGACTTGGTATCGTTTGTGCACTGACGGCGGACAAACTTGCGTTCCTGTTTGTTGTGATAGAAGTGATGCAGGAAAAATGAGTAGCTGGTTCAACAACGATATTTCACATTCCTCGAATGCAGGGGCGCCGACTCTGTGGGTGCTCGGGGGCTCTGGCACCCATGAGAGGTAATCAGTGGGTGCCGAGCACCCATGAACACGGACATTGAAACTAATTAGTAAGCGACTTCAAGCAACACCTGTATTACCTACGTCACGCGCCACGTGGTGAGGCAAGATGTCTCGACGATATCGCACTTGCTGTCAAGATGTGAGTGTGCGCGACTCCGCATTATGGCCAAGGAGAATATAAACATTCAGTTAGATTATACATAACACTATCTAGTGTGCGGTAAGTAAGTATATGTTTGATTTGTAATGAGCACGCACACAAGAAAATCAAGGAATTCGACCCGCTATCCGTCACGCCTCACCCGTCAGTCGCGCCGCCGAGGCTCGCAGGCGGTTTCAGATGTGTTACACGTTCCTAGTCGAGCTGGTAAATAAAGCACATGCTTAGAGAGCACGCTGCGCTTTATGTTATCTTGTTTAGTTCGGAAAATTATTAGTTTCGATTGTTAAATTCGTCCTTACAAATCGTAATATGTCCGAACCTGCAGAACCCTCCACTAGTAGCGCTTCTCAGTTTAGTACAGCTGAACAAATCGAACCAGAAGTTATTTCCGTAAATTCAGTTGAACATAAGAAAAGACGCAGTTTTAAAAGGAAGTGGCAGCGGATAGCTGTTATAATGATGAAGATCTAGAAAATGTGTTTTTCCAAATCTGCAAAGAAACCCTGTATAGTGACTTTTCTGCGCCGGAAACATCATCTAGAGCAGATGAGTTCATTGAAGCATTCACTTAAAATGGTTTTTCATCATGAAAGCTTTGACAAGCCTGTTGTAAAGCCAACTTAGATCGTGGGGTCAATGTACACTGCATTCTATAAAAAAAGAAAGTAAACTATATGGTATGGAAACAAATCGCTTTTACTGACCTGAGGTTTAGCCATAAGAGATTACGAGGACAAATACCTAAATTTCATTCGATTGTTGAAGCTATGATCACAAGATATTCCCAAGTTAAGCACGTGGCTCCACCGCAACAAATATGGGTGGTTGTCACACGATATCACTGACGAAGCGAATTTTGAGTGACGGAGTACTGCATAAAATAATTAAAGTCATACAAAATGCGGTCTATTATTCAGTTATGGTTGTTAAAGCTAGTAACATTTCCACCAATGAACAAGTCACATTCTTCTTTCATTATATGGACACAAAATGTAATAAACACGAAGTTTCATTGGCCTCTGTGAAACGGTATCAATCATATCCGACAAAATTTGTTTGAAATTTTAATGATGTGCGTACCAAGAAGATTCGACATAAATATCAAGATGTGTAGGCGTCTATATCCAGACGGTGCTTCTAATGTTTGAGCTGTTAATTGTTGGTTAAAGTTATCGAATAAGGGGCAATGCTTGTGCATTGCACCGCTCACTCGCTAAACCTGGTTGTTCAAGAAACTATAAAAGAAATATATGGGATAAGAATTTCTAATGTGTTGTCTTCGTACGTGGTTCATCGAAACACCAGGTTTGTTTTGAATCACTACAGGCAGCAGGCGATGCTTAAAACCTTTCTTTGCCTCCTTTTTGATCAAAAAGATAGTGTTGTCGTTTATCTTAATTTTTATTATTCATTTTCATTGCAATGGAGCTAACGCTCCGGTGACAATTCCCCTAGACATTTTATTACTCCTTTTTATGTATTTTTTAAAAATCTTTAATAATTTGAGTGTTAACCTTGGAAACTAATCTAAACAATTATAGTGTGCTGCTATGTTTTATGAACGACACAAAGTCAGAAAGATGATGCTGGCGCGAAAACAAAATGGTCTTTTAAAAAGTCTTCAGTCATTTGAATCCTAATATAAATTCTCGATCGTTTCGAAGCTCTAAATGCAACTCAACGGAAAATTCCTCTTCATCCTATAGATAGGTTAGCACAGGATAGGAACGGATGGAGGATTGCATCAAACCAGTCGAAAGACTGACGATAGCAAAATAATAATAATAATACTGCC
Organism: Vandiemenella viatica; assembly: GCA_031002005.1. Lineage (NCBI taxonomy): Eukaryota > Metazoa > Arthropoda > Insecta > Orthoptera > Morabidae > Vandiemenella > Vandiemenella viatica. Next base: position 12,643,703 of record JARYHS010008074.1, on the reverse strand, counting down.
AAACACATTATATCGTCCCAATGAACTGACGAAAAATTTCAAAACCTTTAGAAATCGACTCTTGACCCAGTTTTTATATTGGATGATCAACAAATCAACATTAATTATTTCAAAAATAAGGAGGATACATAAAAATATAGATGATTCATCAAGTGAACCGTATGAATTTTCCTCACCAGCTGAATGGTATATATATATATATATAAATGCTGTGACACATTTGAGTAACGTGGAACTATTTCTTACTGATCAAAATGATACCAGCAGTTACGTGAAACAGTTATACGATGACTTTGATGTGGTTCCTTTGGTTCTTCATCGTGCTTTTAGATATTGCACGAACAAAAAATGTCAGACTGAACAATGTGAGAAACGTATATTTATATATACCCTAAAAATGAATGTTTGTATTGTCGCGTTGGAACCGGGACAGGTGTGAATTCGAAGGTTACTTGTCAATGAACACAGCACTTAAACTGAGAACAGGTTTATTGAGAACTCAAACATACACGCAGCACTGACTGCCTCTTGGGCAGAATGCTCTTCTATTTATACACAGATAGAACGTACTAGAGATTACAAGAGTAGTTAACAAATGAAATGTGTAGAAGTTACAAGTGACCTTAGGAAACATGTAGAATCTTCTGGAAATAATAAACAGAATTAAATAATTTTTGTCAGTGGGCGGGATTGAACCGGCGACCTTCGGTACCGCAATTCGTGACGCTACCCGCTGCGCCATGCTGGCAGACGGTACACTGGCGTTCATGCGGCATTGCTCCCTCTCCTGAGGAAAACAGCGTCCCGCTGTTAGATTTCTTTTGGGGCACGCTGAAGTGTCCTGGATCTTGATCTTGTCGTGGGTCCTCTGTATGGCAGTTCTGGAGGGCCCCTCCTGTTTGTACTATTATCTTCCTGTCCGACTTCCTCAGTATCCAAACCGTCCTCAGAGTCCTTGAACAAGAAGCTGGTTGTGCCTAGCTGCTCGTCAGGATTGTAGTAAGGCTTCATGCGGAGGACGTGAACAATGTCCCTTCGCTTTCGTCGTTTCGAAGACGGCTCATAATCCTCGACTTCGTATGTGACGTCTGACCGGCGGCGTATGACACGATACGGACCAAAGTACCGCTTCAGTAACTTTTCTGATAGCCCAACCTTCCGGACAGGGGTAAAAATCCATACGAGATCTCCTGGGTTGTACGCAACAGGTCGGTGCTTGCCGTCATACCGCTGACGGTCCCTCTCCTGGGTGGCCAGTGTTCGTATGCGAGCCAGCTGTCTTGCTTCTTCGACCCTGGTAATGAGCTGTTTTATATAGTCATCCTGAGTGTCGTCCGGCTGGAATGGGAACAGCGTATCCATTGTGGTCTCAGCTTCACGGCCATGGAGCAGAAAAAACGGAGTGAAGCCTGTCGTATCTTGCCTTGCTGTATTATAAGCAAATGTGACCACTGGCAGTATTGTATCCCAATCCTTCTGCTCAACATCCACATACATCGACAGCATATCGGCTAATGTCTTGTTGAAGCGTTCTGTGAGACCGTTTGTCTGAGGGTGGTATGCAGTTGTCATCCTGTGGACAACGTCGCATCTTGACATGACCTCTGATACTAGTCTTGACTGGAATACCTTTCCACGATCGGATATCATCACACGTGGTGCTCCATGCTTCAAAATAATGTCTTCTACTAGAAATTTTGCAACCTCTGGAGCTTCTGCAGTCGGCACAGGTTTGGTGACAGCGTAGCGCGTGAGGTAGTCGGTGCAGACTATTATCCATCGGTTACCGGTTGTCGACTTCGGGAACCTCCCCAAAAGGTCGATCCCAATTCGGTGGAATGGAACTGCTGCAGGTGGAATTGGTACTAGATGACCTGGAGGTAATTGCGGCACATGTTTCCGTCGCTGGCACTCTTTACAGTGACTCACATAATGCTTGACAGATCGGTAGAGACCCTTCCAGTAATACCTGCGTCTGATTCGGTCCAGGGTCTTCACAAATCCCAGATGACCGGATATTGGAGCGTCGTGGAAATACTTGAGAATAGCTGGCTGGAGATGAGCTGGAACGACCAGAAGCCACTTGGGGCCTAGTGGATCGTAGTTGTTCTTATACAATGTCCCATCTATCAATTGAAACCCTCCTTTGGCCGGTTCTCCTTTCTCCAAGGCGTCTATGGTTCTTAATAACTCTGAATCTTCCCTCTGTTCAGCTGCAACGTCACCTAATTCAGCGAGGGCTGAAATTCCATTCATGCTGTTGTGTTCTATTAAAGGATTCCTTGAAAGGCTGTCGGCATCCTTGTGTTTGCGTCCGTTTTTGAATACCACCGTGACGTCGTACTCTTGAAGTCTAAGTGCCCATCTTGCTAGTCGACCTGATGGATCCTTCAAGCTGGTTAGCCAACATAAAGAATGGTGGTCTGTTACGACGGTGAAAGGTTTGCCGAATAAATACGGACGAAACTTGTTGATAGCCCAGACAACTGCGAGGCATTCTTTCTCGGTTGTAGAGTAGTTTATCTCGGGCTTAGAGAATACTCTTGATGCATAGGCTATCACCTTCTCAGCACCTTCCTGAATTTGCACAAGCACTGCACCGATCCCATAACCGCTGGCGTCAGTGTGAAGTTCAGTTTCTGCATTCTCGTCGTATAAGGCTAGAACTGGTGCGGAAGTTAGAGCCTCCTTAAGTGCCTGGAAAGATCTTTCTTTAGTTTCATCCCAGTAAAACTTGGCGTCTCCCTGCAAAAGTTCTTGCAGTGGACGTGCCATGTTACAGAATCCTTTTATGAAACGCCGGAAGTATGAGCACAGCCCAAGAAAGCTTCTCACATCACGAATGTGCTGAGGAGTTGGAAATTCCATGACTGCCCTTACTTTATCTGGATCAGCGCGGACGCCATCTCCGTTGACCAGGTGCCCCAGGATTTTTATCTCTCTGGCGACGAAGAGGCACTTCTTCGGATTGAGGCGGAGTCCTGCAGTCTGAACACACTTCAGCACCGTTGACAGGCGACTCAGATGTTCTTCAAATGTTTTCGAGAAAACAACAATGTCATCTAAATAACAAAGACACGTCGTCCACTTAAGGTGTCGAAGTAAGTTGTCCATCATGCGTTCGAATGTGGCCGGAGCGTTGCATAATCCGAATGGCATTACTTTGAATTCATAGAGGCCATCAGGTGTAATAAAAGCCGTCTTTTCTCTGTCAGCTTCGTCAACCTCGATTTGCCAGTAGCCTGTCTGCATGTCCATGGTTGAGAAGTATGTAGCTCCTTTCAAGCAGTCTAAGGCGTCGTCGATGCGCGGCAGTGGGTAGACATCTTTCTTTGTGATTTTGTTCAGCCGCCGATAGTCGACACAGAATCGCCACGTACCATCCTTCTTCTTTACGAGGACCACCGGAGATGACCAAGGACTCTCCGAAGGTTGAATAATGTCATTATGCAACATCTTCTCCACTTCCTCTCGAATTATTCGCCTTTCGACTGGTGACAATCGGTACGAGCGCTGGCTAATGGGCGGATGATCCCCAGTATTGATACGATGCTTTATCGTGGGCCGTTTCGTCTGACCTTTTTTTTGCTGGGGTGTGAATACACCAGAGAATTGGCGTAGTATAGCTAACACCCGGTGGTGTTGTTCCTTGGTCAGGCCGGACCCTATTGGCAGTTCCATAGTTGTTTCCTCCAGCGTGTTGTCGGTACTAGTAACAGAGCATGGATCTTCGTTAATGACGTTGAGCTCGCCCTCCTGGACTGGTTCAGCTGTCCCTATGCACATTCCCTTGGGGATAATTTGTGACTGCTCGTGACAGTTGGTGATCCAAATGTCTCCTCGACCACCGATAATGCTTATGATAGCCGCTGGTATGTAGATTTCTTTCGTGAGCCTAATAAACTTTCTACTATCGACAAGCACTTCAAGGTTGCGGTCGTCCGTGTTTTTGACTGGGACTCTTCTCATTGCGAACGGCGGGATTGTCACGTTGTCAACGGCGAATAACTTCCCAGAAGATTCTGTGTTACGTGTACCCGTCGCAACGACTTCTTCAATTTGCAGCTCAGACGTTCCACAGTCAATGACAGCTTGGGATGCCTTAAGGAAGTCCCATCCAAGGATGA
>JARYHS010008074.1:12549074-12638576 GCA_031002005.1 Vandiemenella viatica | reverse complement strand
CGGATTGTGCATTGCACCTATCCGAAAGGGTGATATACGGGATGTGACAGGAGGCACCCATGGCTATTGTGAGGAGCCATCCCAGCATTTGCATGGAGTGATCTGGGGAAACCATGGAAAACCCAGATCAGGATGGCCGGAGCGCTTTAGCGAAAGCTACTCCTGTCGGATTTTAAGTTTACTCGCCCGGTAAATCCTTTCTATTCCATTCCCTAATCACTCGTGGGAAAAATGAGTACAGAAATGAATCGGGTCTGGCCCTGATTTCTCTTATCTTATTTCAGCGGTCATTCCGAGATATGAATGTTATGGCAGCAATATTTCCTGTCTGTCATTACGAAATACATCAGTCGTGAATTTTTCAATTAGCTTCAGTCAAGAGCAACACCTTCGATGTTCCAGGTTTACCCAACCTAGCTTCTTCAAAATCGCACTTACGCTTTCCCTCCTGCTACATATACCTGTCACAAATCGGGCGGCTCTTCTTTGGACTTTCTCTAACGCCTCCAGTAAACCCTTGTGTTGTAGTCAGTTAAATGACATCTTAACTGATAAAGATACAATCCAAAAAATCTTTTATTCTATGTATCATAAAGTATTGTGCCCTTTTCTTAAGTTACACTTATGATGAGTGAATGGAGCTTTCTTCATATTTATCTCTGATGAGTGATTGGTGCTTTCTCCGTAGTTCATAACACTGCTCCGTGCTTACTTCATACTTCCTATTTTCATTGACATGATGGAGGACAGAAACTCCTAACAAATTACCCTTATGTCTCAATCACTGCATATGCTAGTTCTGACAACAATCATGAATGTAACAAATTTTATGGTCAGGGCTATTAGATTTTGTCCCTGTGATGATGTGCTAGTACATCCTTGACACTAGATGTCCAATGAATTTCAACATAAGAAATCCTAGTAAATAATTCATTTTCCATTGAACAACAGCCAATATCCAACTAGGAAATGTCTTTGGCGTGGAAATCATGAAAAAATCTGATAAATAGTACACCACCTCAGGTTTCACACTATAAAGCAGATCTGCCTGGTGTGTCTTATTCTAAGAGAAACCAAGGACTAAAAATTGCAAAAATCATGTGTGAACGACATATACCTATAGAGAATAGCAATAAGTGTCGGTTTATCCATGCACATTAAAGCGGTGTGTTCATGTGGGGTGGTCCTCGGTTTCATCCACCCCGACAGCCAACCATTTTTTGTATTTTGTACCCAATGCTATTTGATTTTGCAGTATTATAAATTTGATTTGAAACAAATTCATCACCAATTTATTTATTTTCCTTTGAAGAATAAGCAAATATTTGAATGATATAAATCATAAAAACACTTGAGTCTCAAATTACATGCACACCAGGAACATTTGATAAAAGATATCATTCCACAGCTACATGAATTTTTTGTTATTGAAGCAGGAAAGCATATTTCCTCTGCATTTGTAAATTCAGGTATTTCCTTCATTAATTTTGAATTATAACATGTATATTTTATCATGTCATAAAATAAAGGCACTGGTAAAATTTTGTGAATAACTGAATGTATCTTTATGAGAAGATAGTTTGGGTGCACTTTGCAACTTTATGATTAGTATTTTTGTCTGGCAATAGAAATACACAACACATAACTGATATAAATCAGTATATTTTGGCATTCTCACTTTTACTGTCTATGAAACCTTTCTAAATTGATTTGAAAAAACTTGATCATAAAATGTAATATCAATGTGGCCACCCCACAAAATCAATCAATAACAGAAAATTTTCACTTAATAACATTTAATGACTAACTCAAAAAATAAAAATGTATACAGTTCTTTTGTCAGCTTACCCAATTTGGAATATTTGTTTATTCCTCAAAGGAAATAAATAAATTGGTGAATTTGTTTCAAAACAAATTTGTAATATTGCAAAAGCAAATATCAGCGAGAAGTAAAAAACACAACAAAAAAATAATTGGCGGGCAGTGGTATTAAACCCAGGATCACCCACACATGAACATATTGCCTTAATGTGCACAGCTAAGACAATGCTGATAGCTTATTGTATTCCCTGTAGGTATACACAATTTTTACAATTTTTAACCCCTGACTGCTCTTAAATGGAGGCTCACCAAGCAGAACTGCTTTACGGCAAGCAATCTGATGTGGTGTACTATTTATCAGACTTGTTCATTCTAAAATCGTGAATTCCACACCAAAGATCTCTCTTAGAAAGAAAAAAGGATTTATTTATTTATTTAGCTTATGGCCATTGCACAAAAATAATACAATTTAACATTAAATTATAATTAAAATTCAAAATTAACATGGTGTAGCCAATCTAAAGCTTCATTTGAATATTAATAAAATCTATCGGTGATCCCCTGAAGGCTCGAAGTGGGCAGTCAAATGTCACGTGACGGATGGTTTGTTTTTCCTCACCACAGTCGCATCGGTGAATCTCTCATTCCCCATGTATACAAAGATGAAGCAGATCTCCATGACCAGACCTAACTCTGTTAAGAGCTGCCCAGGTCTTGCGAGGAAGGTCGAGTCCCTTTAGTGCCTGTTGACTGTCGAACAGGGAGTGCCATTCTGGTGGGGCTGAGGCTATCCACTCCAATTTCCAAGCTTCTCTCCCATTAAATTATCAGATATAATCTTTTTACAGTTTTTACACTTGGATTTTGATTTAAGTCTCAAACATATTATCCATGTCGTCATGGATGGGCAGATCCAAGTTATGACAGATCTTATATTGGGCAATTAGGAGATTGTGTCGTCTTATTGTAGGCGGTTCGATGTTGCACAAAAGGTAGCCAGTACAGTGGAGTGGTCTTAATACATCCGCTAATTATCCGCATTGTCTGGTTTAAAACTGTGTCGATTTTTTGACGTGGGCGCTATTTATCCAGACAGATGAGCAGTACTCAGCTGCAGAATACACAAGGCTCAGTGCTGATGTGCGGAGTGTAGAGGCGGATGCTCCCCAGGAGGTGCCAGTTAACTTCTGCAGAATATTATTCCTGGTTCTTAGTTTTGCTGCAAGGTTGTTTAGATGTTTATTGTACGACAAGGTGCGATCCATTACGACTCCCAAATACTTGGGGAAGGGGTTGTGTCGAGGGAGTGCCATCAAGAAGAACGTCAAGTGAGAGATTCGCCACCCGATTGTTAAGATGGAAGACACTAGTTTCCGTCTTGCTGGAACTGGGTACGAGACGCCATTTCCGAAAATAGTTGCTCAGGGTTTTGAGGTCTGCTGTTAAACTATTTTCAATTTGCTGAACGTTATCAGATTGTTGTACTACTGCCAGATCGTCAGCATAAGAGAACTGTCTGGATTCTGTTTGAGGAATGTCAGAAATATAAACATTAAAAAGAAGTGGGGCAAGAACTGAGCCTTGAGGCAGACCATTATTCACTCTTCTTACTTTGCTTATCTTATTGAAGACAACCTGGAATGTTCGGTTAGCTAGCATGGTATTGATCAGACAAGTGATTTTTTTGCACTTCAAAATGTTCAGCAGTTTATATACCAGGCCCTCTCGCCACACTGTATCGTAGGCTGCGGTAAGGTCAACAAATACAGCACCAGTCTTCAATCGTCTCTCGAATCCTGCTTCTATGTGAGTTGCCAATGCCAGGACCTGATCCTCGCAGTTTCTTGCAGGTCTAAAACCTGCCTGTTCAACTGGGAGGTTTGCGAAAATAATTGGACTGATTCTATTGTAGATGATCCTTTCAAATAACTTGTAAGTAGTACTTAGCAGTGAAATAGGTCTAAAATTCTCTGGAACTTCAGGGCTTTTTCCAGGCTTCAGAATGGCTATGATCTTTGCCCGTTTAAACTCTGCAGGAATGACACTTGTCTGTAGTATGTTAGTAAAAGCGGGCCAACCATTTTTTGGTATGTTTTCCACAGTGTGTAAGGAACTCTAGGTGAACTTCGTCAAAACCTGGAGCCTTCCCATTCTTCATTTGTTTGATGGCCCTTGCCACGTCTAAATCAGTGACAGGGTATGCGAGGTTTGTAGGGGCAGAGTACAATCTTTTTAGATGGAACAATTGTTTTTTCACTTTCCAAGTATGATCTTTATCGGCTCTCACACTAGACATGTTGGCAAGTCGACTTTCCATTTGGTCTGGAGTGACCTGATGCTTTACTTGAGGGTTATGTGGAGTTCCTCTTAGCTTTTTAAGGAGGCTCCATGCTCTCCGGCTTGAAATTCAAGGTTTGCACGTATCATTCCATTTAAGTTTACGGGCATTGTCCTGGTTCTGCAGCAGTTCATCGGCAGCTTCTGTATGCCCATTCTGTTTGAAATCATCATATAGCATTTCGCATGTTTCGTTCCAACATGGGATATATTCTTTTCTACAGCCTCTAGGAATAGACTTTTTAGCTGTCGCTATGGTTACTCTGACAAATCTATTGTAATTTTTTGCTAATGGAGGTACCCATCTTATGTTTTTATCCAGGTTACCGGCAAATTCTTCCCACTTTGATTTCCCAAAGTCCCATCTAGGTAAAGGCGAGGATCTAATTATGGGAACTGTTAGGCCAACTTCTAGCAAGACTGGTCGGTGTTGACTATGTGGAAAGACTTGTAGGACTCATCTTGTAGTTGGTAGAGGGTGACTTTGATCATCATGTGAGACAAAATATAGATCTGAGTTGGTTTCGGTGTCCATCTTCCAGATTTAAAAGTACCTGCATCTTTGGGTTAAAAACTAAGTTCATGTTATTTGCTGCCCATTCCTCTAGCCTAATTCCATCCTGGTTGTTTTCTGTGTACTTCCATCTGTGTGGTGGCTGTTGAAGTCGCCAATATACATAATGGGATGTCGAGACTCTGGTAGAACTTCACTCGGCCATGAAATGGAAGGGGATTTATACACATTAATAATTTTAATGTTGTTCACCACCGTGGTAATAATATGAATGTTATTCATGCTGAGACGAGGCAGGCATTGGTAATAGTATTTCACACATATGTTGCGCACCCGTAATTTTGATGATGAGTGGCACCTAAAAAAGGATTAAGAAACAAAGACTGCATACAGAAAGAAAATCATGAAATATGTTTCAATCACTGATACATACTGTTCTGATAAGGGTTGAGGCATTCATTAGCAGATGTTTTAAGTCACAGGATCCAATGGCCAAATGTGGACTCATCACACGGTCAGCCTCTTGCAGGCTGTTACAGGTAGGTAAAGCATGCTCCAGGTTGCGCACAATGAACACACAGCGATCTGGATTGGTTGATAGCATCCCAGGGGCAGGTAATTCGCCAAATTTTGCCAACAGTGCTGGAACCTTCACCGTTTGCTCCACCAACCTCTGATTTAAAGGAATAATTTTGGTTCATTCAGTACATTTAAGTTATAATATTAAGGCATGCTGTTTCTATTGTAACTAGTGCAAAAATGATTATTTTGGAGTTTTCTTAAACTGTAAAATTTGTTAAATCAAAATACCACAACAATTTTTGAATTTATCAAATGATTTTTTTACATATTTCATGAAATAATGTTTGTGTGCTAGAAATGCAATCTGACACTTATCGTGAAGACTGCCCATCACCATTATTGTGGTACAAAGGTAGGGAAACAGGATAAGCTCTAAGCTCCAGATATATATTACAGCTCTTTTTTAATTTACCTATGAGAATGGCTGAAAAATAAAATGTTCTCTGGCTTTTGCTGTGCCTGTGGTTTGACAGGAGTCTAGAAACCATACAGATGACTGCTACTTCTTCTTGACTACCTATAAAGGCAGGATTATTAGTGAATAAAAGAAGACCAGTTCAGTACTCTAATCTTTGATCTGCTATTCAAAAGTATCTGAAAAGTAACTGTACTTATGGTTCAAAGATGTGGGAGATAACAAAACAAGATAAAGATAGAGTGCTGTTCCTTGAAATGGACTTCTGAAGACATAATGGTCATACATCCAAATTAGAACACATCAGAAATAACAAACACACAAAACTTTTATTACTGACATTATAATGGTTTGGTCACCTTCACCAAATGAGAGGTACCAGATGGCCAAAAAATGTTTTGGAATGGACACCAAACAAAAGAAAAAAAATGAGGAGGACACCAACAAGTTCTAAGAAAAATGTAGAAGAAGCCATTATACTATAACACACTTCCAATTGGACAAAGTCATTGATAGCTGCTAGTAATTAACAAATTTCATTTAATGTGAAATTATTTTATTATTATTTACATTACAAAATAAAACTATTCCTTAGTGAAAAGTTAACAGATAACTAAATAAACACCATAAACAATATATGCACAAATGACATAAAATTATAATTTCATTTTGCAAGTAAAGTTTGTTTATCTGAAAAAAAGAAAGATATTTTTTATAGAGTAATTACAAAAAAAAGAATCTACTGGAGTTTCTAGTGGTGTTTAAAGTTTCATGAATTAAACCCATTATGTCTAGCAAAATACATGAAGCTTCTAATTATAATGCAACAAAACTGATTTACCTTGACAAAGGTAAATTCTTGACCATATTGTTTTGCCACTGTATCTGCAATCAATGACTCCACCACTGAAAAGTTGGACAGTAAAATTATATTAGTTATATATCTGACCAGCTGTGTCCAACATGTGATGCAATGTCTCATTTTCATTCTAGGTAGATACACATGTACAAAGCAGAGACATTTACATCTACAAAATAAATTCAACACAATGGTTTTTCATGCATTAAAAAAAAATTATTCATGTGCTTTGGGAAATAAAACATTTTCGGTCTTTACAACTTCTGCAAAAAATCAAATGAATTTTTGACTGCCCTACTGGTTAGCATGTAACATATAATTGACTGTGTAAAAAGCATTGATTTTCCACATTTAATCCACATGCTTGAAGGGATTGACCTTGTGCATTCTTGTTTGTCATTGAAAATGCAGAGCAAATGGGCAAGTGCAGACATTTGAAATCAAATGTCATGTAAGTGGGAATAAGTTTACAAGTTTTCCAGCAGTTTTGGCAAGCCAGATCCTTTAGAAATGTTACATGTTTGAACTTCGGCAAATTGTATATACATATCACAATTTATGCACTGAACATGCTGTTTGTCCACCATCCAATAATGGATCCACAATACATGATAACACAAAGGCAAAAGCAATCCCATTTTGGAAGTAAATTTGAGCTAAAAGCTAACTGATGAGAAACGTTTTTCTTGTGTTGCTAGGCACATCAAGAAAAAGATGACCTCGCATGCCTTCTGTAAGTCTTTGGAATTTTTTTGATGTAATATATAGTACTTTGGTGTGTCTCCATACAATAATGTTTGGGCAAATACACCTTCTTCAGAGAGCACTAAAAAATGCACTGGTGCAACAGCAACATTTTGTGCATTATCTTCCACGAAATAGGATCTTTGTCCATTTTCATAAGATGAAAAATATTTGAATGCTGACTGTGAATAAGGAAACTCAAACTGCACCTGAGAGCCTCTTTGCCTGCTGATATATCCATACATGCAGGATTATCTACCCTGAATACTGCTATATTGCTGTATTGATGTATTTGAATATTTATTGTATTGAAATGACACAATTGCACTATTCCATGATGAAATGCTGTTTAAATGTTTTTGGTAAGAAGATGTATGTGGCACAATCCATCTTTTGTCAATTTCAAAATCAGCATTTCTTTATCTGATGGTAGCTAAGGACCTTCCATCATCTGCCTTAGACCATCCATATGGTAGATCACTGTTATTCCAGCATGAGTTTCATGAATGAGGTCTGGGATACCTTTTAGTGAATTTGTTGCCTGCCATGCATGGTGATTGTGAATTCATAGTGCAGCATGGTCCATGCACCATGTTTTTGGTGACATAATCGAACAACAATAAATATTTTTCAAGGCCTGGTATTTCTGCAAAATGACATCATCAGTTTGAACTGAGAGTATTTTCTGTAACATAGCTTTCACAGGTTTACAGCCGTATATTTTCTTTAATGTTTTGACAATGTCCACTGTTGTCTTCATCAGGTCTCTTGCTAATGCTTATGAAGACAACAGAGGAAATTGTCAAATGTTGCCATTGTTTCAAGAAAACACCTGGCTGCAAACCTGTGAAAACTATGTAACATTTATAAACTGGGAAAATCTCCATTCACATATAAGTTTAGAGCCATATCAAAATGTGTGAATGAGGTTAGCATCTCTTTTCAATGGAATGCTTCACAATCAAAACCCATAATTTTGTGAATTTTTGCTTGAAAATTCATGCAGTCAATTGGTTGGAGCTTGACCAGACAACAGAAGCTCTTTTGTCTCGCCCCATCCTGTATTGCATGAGAATGTGATGAAAAAGTTGAAGAACCCATAAAAAAAATACACCTATTTCAAGGCATCAATAAGCGTATTCATGCATTTGTCACAAACTGCCAGTAAACACTGCTGGAGATACGACCTTTCTGCCAATGTCACTGGTGTTTCCATTGTTCACAATCACACCTCATAAATTAGTTCTGAGTTCAATGATTTTTCATTTAATTGAATGAAGTGGAGACGTTCAGATTCAATTTTCACATTAATCTCTAATATAATTTGTTCCATTTTGAGGAATCATTGCGCAGTTTGAACAACAATCTATTGCTGACACTTTTTTAAAGACAAAATACAATGAAAGAACCAGTATGATAAATGTAAATCTGATTTACAAATGTATGAAGGCTGATATATTTTTTTAATATGAGTAGAAATAAGAATAAATACAATTAACTGTTGCTGGATTAGGTTGCATAAAACTAAAGTGACATCCATCCTCCACCTCCCAAAAAATTATGGGACACTGCAACACATCGTAAGAGCAATGTGTTTAAGCAACACATAAAAATGTGTTATTTTGTTTCTGAAGAATTACATTAAGAATCTCATATTTTCTCCAACTATATATAACAACCACTAATTCATTGATGGTAGGTGCACTGTAGTGTCTGGCAAGCTGTTCATATGGTAAGTTGTTGGCTCTTTATAGGGATTGTGTAAATATCCACTGGCAAGTTACCAAACAATGTTTCGAACAATTTTATCAGGGAATTAAGGAAGTTGGTGTAAAACAGATTGTAAAGTTGACATAATGTTTGGTGCCTGGAATCACATTGCATTGGTGATCAACTTGTGCATTGTTACCACCCATGAGGTAGATTTTTAAACATTTATATTCAGTGTCTGGAACTGGTAGAGGTGGTATTTGCCTCTGAATTTTGAAATTTGGCTTATATTGGTCTTGGAATACTTTATTGAGTCAATAGGATGTTATTTGAAACGTCAAATTGTATTTGCAAATGTTTTGTGAAAAGTGCATCAAATTAATGCCCAAAGGCAGAGACAACAGAGGTTCAGGTGGTGGATACAATGTCGCAAATCTAACTTTGCCATTTGTGCAGCACATTTCTGGTGTTTCACTGTTGCACTTTCTTCCACTGCAATGCCCACACAACTTATCCATGTTGCAATGTCTCTTCACATGGATGCAGACTGCAGTCGTAATAGACACTGTAGCGGAATGGACCAAGAGTAAAGTCGAGACGCATGGCTTGTTAAGATCGAATAGATTGGAAATGTTCTGTTTTCTCTCTTACTGTTTATTGTTATTCTCATACCAAAGCACACAATTGTGTGGCTTTACTTTCTGCTTCAACTCTTACTGTTCGTCATTCTTCTGATTCTGATCCACGTGATCGATTGACTCAAAAATGATCTGCTTTGACTTTTAATGTTTCCTTTTCTTCTGATTCTGATACACATATTTGAGCAACTCATAAACAATTTGCTTCAATGATTGCTTGTCATTTCTCATTTATTTGAGAAGCTCATAATACATTTTTGTCTCATTAGTATATCTACCAGTTGATGAATGTATAGGATGCATGATTATTTTTATGGAAAAAACAACAACTTCAAACAAACCAACAATAATGTTAATTAATTTAGAATATATATGCATATACATGAATAAGAACACCTGAATTCGATGGCTATGTCGGAATATAGCTTTTTATTTTTTATTTTGGTGTCAGAATTTTTCATCGGAATGGGATGAATGTTATAGGAATGCATAGAAGATGAACGGCCAAATGCACAAACAAACATTAATTTTTATATATATTTGGCCCCAGAATTCGTAAAGTTCACAGATTTTCATTATACTGGGGTAAAACACTGAAATTTTTCTTGTAGCTACCTAATAACCACAACTTTTTGAAATCAGTATTTAATTTACTACTTGTAGGATATATTAGCTGCTAACTGGTAAAAAGAGCAAAAATGTTACAACTTAGAGATTTTTGCAACAAAAACCTCTGTATCAAATAGATACGAGGGTGGTCTGAAAAGTTTCCAACCTCAACGTGAAGATGGCAACACTCGAAAATAAAAGCTAGTGAATTTCGTTGTTTATCTGTTGACAGTTACTCACCAAAGTTTCAGCCATTTTGGAAGCGCAGTTGTTATGTAACAGATGTTTGAGTGAGTTGATGTGAGTGTTTTTGTGAAAATGGACAAAACCGAGTATCGAGGTGTCATTAAATATTTGTTTTTGAAAGGCAATACACCTACGCAAATCAAAGATGAGTTGGATTATGTGTATGGGGACTCTGCACCATCACTTACCACAGTGAAATTTTGGGCAGCTGAATTTAAACATGGCCGTAAGAGCTTGGGAGGCTATGAAAGTTTAGGACGTCAAAAAAACTGCAACTACCGACGAAAACATCGCCAAAGTTCACCAATTGGTGCTAGACAACTGCCGAATTAAAGTGAGAGAGATAGCAGAGGTATGAACATTTCAAAAGAACGCGTTTGTTACATATTAAATCAACATTTAGTTATGAGAAAGCCTCATCTAAAAATTGCGCTTGGAGGACAGAGATTTTCTTCAAATGAAGAAGCAATCACCTTCGTGAACAATTATTTTGCAGAGAAAAACACTGAGTACTACTTGGACGGGTTACAGATATGGGAGCATCGCTGGGAGAAGTGTGTACAGTTACAAGGAGACTATGTTGAAAAATAAAAAAAAATCAGAAAAAATGTCTTGTATCTTTGTAAGGTTGGAAACTTTTCAGACCACCGTTGTAGAACACAAGAAATGAAAACAAATTGTGGGAAAATATTTAGGGGTGAAAAAGCTATCCAAAGTTAGAAGTGCAAACAAGATATCACTTGGAAGAAAGCAGTTGATTCTGACAAATCAAATTTCAAAATGTTTCTTACCAGTTACTCAGTTATCTTAAAAATTCCCAGCTAAACATCATAAATAATAACATGAATATTTGAATAAAAGTATATACGTTGAGGCTCAGACTCAACTGAAGTATAAGCATTTATGTGTTTCTTAAATAAACAAATAAAAAAAGTGGATAAATACCCCAAAAATAGATTCATTACATATATGTCGTATAAGTGATCCCGCCTCTCCCCTCCCCATAATTTCAATGATTTTGCAATGAGTTATACTGTATTACAGCCTACATCTGTAATAATTTTGAATATCTGCAGAGAATGGGAATTCTGTCAATTAACACAGAAAAAAGTGGGGTGGGGCAATTTCCTCAAAAAACTGAATAACATTTGCTATAATCGAGGATAAAACACACAACTTGTACTATTCAATTACTCTAATTATGAAGCGGGAAACCCTCCTCCATTTTTAGGGTTCTGTTTCCATAAGGAAACTGATCCCTACTGCTGTCACTCTGGTATTTGTCAATCAGTCATAGGTCTTTATTATGTTATTGCAATAATATAAAGCCTTTAAAGTTTCACATTTTGAGGTCTCTACTTGACCTAACATCAAACATAGTATTATGTAAATGGAGACTTTCCCGGCGTATTGATTGAATCAATATGCCGGGAAAGTCTCCATTTACATATTAGATACCTTTACGGGGAGGATATGTTTCAACATATCAGGCAGTTTGAGAAACTGCGCAAGAAGAAAGCTAGACTGCTTAGCTCCTTGACATTCCTTCTGAGGTGCCGCAGCCGTAACATCGTGCCTCTCTTCGCTATGGTGAAACATCATATCGACAGCATTAACGCGAAGAAAATATTACGTCGTGCCAGCCTCTCACTTCTTCGGGAACGCATCCGTTATACGCGCTGTGAGTTGGACCGCAACACTCGGTCCTTGTTTTCTTGTCATCTTTACCTGTCGACAAAACTCTCGCCTTGTTCTTGGGACTGGGTGGACGCAGCTACGTCTGCTCAAATGAATCTGGAACTTGCGAAAACTACAGCAAGACATATCGCCAAATTTAACCGGTTGGCGGGAACAGAACAAAGTGGCAAACAAGTGGTGTCGGATCGTTGTGTGGTCAACCTATCTGGTTTTTGTCTTGATGATGCCACTACTTCTGTGCTGGCCAGAGGCCTGAATTTCGCTCCTGCCCCTAGGCGCATACCCACCAAGGAGATAATCTGTTCGGTGGAACAGGCTGTTCGCTGCTTACCTAACGAAGAAGCTGAAGAAATACAGAGGGAGACATGTAGAGTTTTGAAGAGAGCCAAGCCGCCAAGAAGTAATATCACGGTCGCAGAGCGTGAAGCACTAATTGCCTTACGTCGCAGGGACGACTTAGTCATTCTACTGGCAGACAAAGGAAACTCTACTGTTCTTCTTTCTATACAGCAATATAACACAAAAGTGATGAGTCTCCTTAATGACGTGTCATATGTTCCGTTGGACGCTGACCCGATCGTTAAAGTTGTGAAGAAGACTATGACCCTTGTCAAAAAGGCTAATCTTCCCGAGCAAATGATTGAGAGAATTAGGCCACGTGCCGCGAGACCACCTAGACTTTATGGCTTACCGAAGATACATAAACAGGATGTTCCTTTATGTCCGATCGTCAGTACTATTGTGTCACCGACTTACCAACTTGCTAAATATCTGACGCATCTTCTTAGTCCCATTGTGGGGCGTAGCTGCCATCATGTCAAAAACTCTGCTGAATTCGTAAAAACCATACAGTCTCTCACTGTTTCAGACTCTGACATCCTTGTCAGTTTTGACGTGGTGTCTCTCTTTACTCGTGTGCCAGTAAAGGACACTTTGGACTTGATTCGCCGTCATTTTGAGCCAAGTACAGCAGACCTCTTTGATCATGTACTTACTTCCACCTACTTTATGTATGGAGGGAAGTATTATGAACAATCTGATGGAGTGGCCATGGGATCTCATCTTTCACCGAAGGTGGCTGACCTCTACATGGAAGATTTTGAAGAGAGGGCTCTTGAGAGTGCTACCCTAAAACCCACTTGTTTTACCGCTATGTTGTGGCCACATGGTATGGAAGCGTTGGATGAATTTCTAGACCATCTTAATGGGATCCATCCCAACATACGGTTTACGATGGAAGTTGAGAAGGACAGGTGCATCCCGTTCTTGGACATTTTAATCAAACGCAAACTTGATGGATCTTTGGCACATAGTGTGTACCGTAAACCCACCCACACTGAACGTTACTTGGGTGCAACCAGTTACCACCACCCAGCACAACGCCACTCCGTATTGACCACATTGGTGCGCAGAGCGAGAGCCATTTCCGATCGTGAGACCTTACCGCTGGAGTTGAAACATCTAAGGACTGTCTTTGATCAGAACGGGTACTCTCGGCGACAGATAGAGCGTGCTTTTATCCAGAAGCCACCAAGACCACCGAATGAACAGATTGAACTACCAAAATCTCTTGCCTTTCTGCCATATGCCGGCAACACGTCCGGAAAGATTGGAAGGCTCTTGGCGCGTTCTGGTATAAAGAGCATTTTTCGGCCGCCCGCCAAGATACGTGATGTGCTTCACTCGGTTAAGGATGATTTGGGCCTAAGAATTCCTGGAATTTATTCAATACCTTGCGAATGCGGCAAAGTTTATATTGGACAGACGATCAGAACCATCGCCGAGCGTATCACCGAGCACAAACGACACTTGAGACTGGTGCAAGTGGAAAAGTCCGCAATAGCCGAACATGTGTTCGATGAAGAACATAAATAGTGTTTGATGAAACGGTGGTGCTGGCCAGAGTCTCTTCGTTCTGGGACTCGGTAATTCGGGAAGCATTAGAAATTCAACTTAACGATAATAACATCAATAGGGACAGTGGACTGTATTTAAGTGAAGCCTGGAGACCAATTATTAAGGATCTATGTCTTAAAAGACAAAAATCTTCCCAACAAGGCCAAATATAAGCAAACTGACGCCATGGACACAGTTTGCCAGCACTTACGTCTACAGGTTAAGCAACGTTAAACGTGGCGAGTGCTTGGATGGGTGACCGCGTATGGCTCAATACGCAGTCCGCAACACTGATACCCTCGGCTTGCGGTAGACTGGTTAAGCAACGGTGAGCATGGTCAGCGCTTGGATGGGTGACCATTTTGGCTCCATACGCAGTCCGCAACACTGATACCCTCAGTTCCTGCGCGCTGATTGGACGTCCTGGCAACCCTCTATACACGACATTCGAATTTCGGAGGCAGCGAAGCCAGTCTGTTTGTGATTTCGAGAAGAAATACCTAAAATAGACCTGATGAAGACAACCGAGCAGGTTGTCGAAACGTCGTCGTTTTATGACACCATCCGGCTGGACTCCCGAGAAACTTTTATTGAAACATAGTATTGTTTAAAAAAAAACAAAAAACAAAAACTGCTTTGCTTCCATCAAAATAGAGGGAGTGAAAATGTTTTCTTTCTACCCAATGTGGTATAACAGGCTACCTAAAGTAAATAATTACTGTGTGAAATGTTTATAAAAAAAGGGAAGATAGATTTAAGATCGGACAAGCTTGGTGAAAACTTTGTCGTGTTCTCTTTGAACTTTAAGTTGCTGCTAAAAAGAACTTGTAAACATTCAGATAGTTAAGGATATTATGACATGATAATAAAAAAGGAATTAAGTCAAATAAGTTTATTATTTATTTGAAGTATGAAGAAAGAGTCGAAATAGGCAGTAAGCCTACTCAATCACGAATTAAAACTGATCGTGTATCCTAACTATGATACAAAAGGAAGAAAATAAAACATTAAAAGGGAGTATCATCATAGAAAATACGATGATAAGCAATAAATAAATAAAAATAAGACACCAGCTTGTGAAGTATTGATGTTTAGAGCTCTTCGTGTAAAGAACTACAATATCATTTTTCAATTTTTTTCACCAAATATAAATACATAAGTAAGTTCAATTTTAGACCATTTTTTTCTTACTAGGGTATATCATAAAAAGTTATTACCTGGAAACTTGACATTTATATCAAATTTTGTCTGTGCTATATATTAAGATGATAAATGCTAAAAACAACAACCTCAACAAAAAGGGAGTAGGAAGAAATTAAATGGGGCGATAATTACAAGGAAAGTAAAGATAAAATATACCAACTAATAACCAAAGTTGAAGGAAAGAGTGTACCAACAACAACACAATCCACAAACATAAAAAAACCACAATACTTAGAGCTAAGCCATTCCACAAGAAAACAAATGACAGAGCCTGCACAAGCGTCCATGGCTATCACAGCCACATGAATGATGTTTCTGACCATTGGAGATGGTAGGGAACCAACAATAATATGAGTGAAAATGTTAATCACTAGATAGAAATTAATAAAAATAAGATAAAAAGGAAATATAAAACAGAATAAAAATTTACATTTTTAATAATAAAAGGGAAAAGATAAAAGGATAATTGGAAGGAGCTGGGTCGGTACTTCTCTGAACTATTGAACTGCCCAAAACCAATCTCAAGATTTCCTAAACAGGACTCCCTTATATACATATTCTGATTCCCAATCACCCACCAAATATGAAATCCACAGATATATCCTCAGACTTAAAAACAACAGACATGTGGATAAGATATCACCAGAATTATTGGAAAAGTGACAGGATGGAAGTGAATGATTACATTCAACTAACCTACAAGATCCTCCCAGTGTGTCTACTTCAAGAACAGCTCTAACATACGATCAGTGAATACCAAGCAGGCTTCAGGCTGGGGTGCTCCTGTGTTTAACTGATTTTTAACATGGAAACAGTACTGAAACATAAAGCAATCTGAAACAGCCTGATCATCTGTACATTCATAGATTTCAAGAAGGTATATGACTCCTCCATTAACCAACAGTCTCATTTTGACATTTTAGAAGGACAGAGACTAAAGCCCAAATAATTTAAGCCTCGTCAAACAAACACTCACAGAAACAAAATCCAGAGTGAAATTTATGGATGATATATTACAGCCCTTCAAAAGACTGATGTTCAACAAGGAGACAGGCTGTCACTATTCCTCTTCTGTCTCGTCACAGGTAAGTTCATTAGAGAATGGAAGAAAGAACTGAAAACCAAAACCATTGGAAACTCACTAATCTCGAACAGACAAAAGATGACATTAATATCACTTACTTAGCTTTCACAGAAAACCTAGTGATACTAGTGGACAGGGAAACCACTACAATCAATCAGATAAAAGTCCTCCAAGAAAGTAAAGAAATTTGGAAAAAAAATCTTCACAAAGCCAATATCTATTTTTTTTATTATCTACTTTTTAAATGTTTTACAATTAAACATACATTAATATATAATGATAACAACTTCTTACAATAACATATTGGATTCATCAACAGAATCCAACTAGCCTCTTTCACTCTAACTCCAGCACGTAACCTACAAGAGGTGCCCCTGTTACGCCGAGTAACCCAGTGGAAGGTTGGGTAACAAATCCCAGCGGGAAGCTGGGTCAGCGAGCTGATCAGTGTTGGAGGAAGCAAAGAGTCAACAGTTTCAGCAGTGGAGGAGGACCACAAATCCCAACAGCGAAGGAGGTGGAAGAACTGTCTTTTAAAACTGTAAATCCACACATGTCTGATCTCGGAACGAGCGGTGTTGTGGTCAGCATCTGAACACCAGGTTAGGTGCGGCTGAGAAATGAACTTTACGGCTCACAACCGTAGTTTTAACCTTGGAGTGGTCCACAAACCGTTACCTAGACAGTCAAGTAATCTATATGAATTTCCCAACTTTCGACACAATCCGAAAACAAACTTCTAAAACTATAAGAAACATCAAGAGGAAGCATGAAAAAAGTAGACTCATACAAATTAATGAAGATTTCACTAAATGTAATACAAGGAACTTTTATAAAATGTTCAAAGAGGAAATAACAAAGTATCAACCACCAAATATTGGCTTTAAAGATGAAAATGGAAAAATTGGCCTAAACAACAAAGAAAACTGCAAAATTTTGGCCTGTTATTTTGAAAAATTACTGAACTGTGAAGAACCTCAAGAAAGACTAGACTTCAGTCAGTCACAAGTAAACATTAAACCTTCAGAGCCACCAGACAAGAAAGAAATCCATGACATAATTCAAGGTCTGAAAAACGATAAAGCAGCAGCTGAAGATCTGTGGAAAGTTGTGGAAAGAGGCAGGTAGTCAAGCAAGGCAGGAACTGACAAACATACTGCAGGAAATCTGGCGAACAGAAAAAATACCTGACGAATGGAAGAACACACTGATACACCCATTGCACAATAATGGCGACAAAACAGATGTGAATAATTACAGAGGAATTTCTCTGGTAGCAGTGACATTTAAGATACTGTCAAAAGCTCTTCAAAACAAATTTGAACCAGTAATAGACAAATAAATTGGAGAATACCAAGGTGGGTTCAGAAAAGGACGATACTGCGTAGAACAGATTCTAAATCTGAAAACTGTAATACGAGACAGGGTTACAAAGAATAAAAACTATGTTACAGTTTATGTGGACTTCAAGAAAGCCTACGACTCAGTAGATAGAGTCTCATTACAGAACATTTTGGTGTTGACTCAAAATCGGTCAACATAATCAGGCAGACCCTCACTGGTACAAATTCAAAAGTGAAATTTATGGGAGAGATCTCAGAGGAATTTAAAATAAAAACTGGAGTCAGGCAGGGAGATGGGATTTCCCCAATTCTTTACAATTGTGTTTTGGAGAAGGTAATAAGAGTATGGGAAGAGAAACTCAAGAAAAGGGGAATTCACCATGAGATAAGATTAGGTTCAAAGCACAAAGGGGTTGGGATAAACTGTTTGGCCTTCGCTGATGACTTAGCGGTTCTTTCTGAAAGTATAGAAACCGCACTCGAACAAATCAACCTTCTGAAAGATATAGCAGGAAAAGTTGGACTTCAGATCTCTTTCCAGAAGACTAAATTCATGACCAATATTAGGGATTCACCCACAGTACTAAACACAGAGTACAGAAAAATTAACAAGATCAATAAATTTAAATATCTAAGTGAGGTAATTCAGATTAATGGGCTTGATAAGGAAGTAAATATATCAAGAGCAAGAAAACTAGAACTAGCATACCAATTCACAAAAGATACATACAATAAGAAGAATCTATCAAGGAAAACTAAAATCAAACACTACAACCCAGTAATCAAACCAGAAAGACTGTATACCTCAGAATGATTGTTCTATATGAAAACTGGAGAAATAGAAGAGAGAAAGAAAAGGGAAAGGAAAATCTTGAGAAAAATTTGGGGACCACCAAAAATTGAAAATGGTGAGTTTAGACACCAGAGGAATAAAGATCTATACAAAGAAGAAGAAACTGAAAGGATGTCAGACACGATCAGAAAGAGGAGAATCAGTTTTTTGGTCACATAATGAGAATGGATAACAATAGACTTACAAAAAGAATTTTCAATCATGTTTACAAGAGTAAGAAGGGCAACCAGTGGGTCCAAGGAGTAAAGAAAGATATGATTGAGATCGGAATAACAGAAGATTTAATACAAGATAGAGCAACTTTTAGGAGATTGATCCAAAATTTCAAGGGTTTCCAGGAGAAGAGGAAATGTAGTAACATATATCCACATTATTATATTACAATTCGGTGACTTACCGTGGGTTCAGTTATATGCACTACACAAAACGGGTGAGAAGAGCACGAATGCTCTCTTTGCCTAGGACAATACAGCAAATCAGCACATGTAGGAACAATGCCACAAGGTGGACTTTAACACTGTTAGGATATTGGCTTCATTTTTGAAGTGATTGAAATTTGGCTGGATGATACATTTAATAGAGCTATGTTTTAGTGAGGGGTGGAAACTAGCCTTCGCAAAACTCTGCAGGGAGCATGGTACCTCTGTCGAGCTGCCACCATAGACAGATGTGTATTGGGATCCACGCGTCGCACCTAACAAGTAAGATCTACAGACACCCCAGTGGCAGCCAGCCATGGGGCACAGGCCGTGGACAAAGCCATTGGGTATACAATGAGGTGCAGCACCCACCTGAGCTGTCACTATCTGTCAGTCAGCAACAACTGAGGAAGACAAGATAGTTGTCGAAATATCAATGCAGCAGTACACTCATGAAAAATTCATTGCAACTATACCCTGGGAAATTTTATGTTCTTAAAAATTCATCAATGGTCACCCAGCGGATGCCATGAATGACATTATCGACCTGCTGAATGTTGCATGGAGTCACTGCTGTTGCTAGCCTGCTGTTTCGCTTTCATCAGCCAACAGTGTTTGCCCTTCAGCTTCATTACAATGATGAAACCATCATCTAACAGCATTGGCATCAACTGTTGCATACCGCACATATTTTTCAGCCTTTCATGAATGTGAACAGGGATTTCAACTTCTGTATTCAAGATTTAGTCACAGAACGCTGCCTAATACAAATATTGATGTCAGCCATTCTGCAAGCAGATGCAGTGCTGCCATCTGTTGATGCAGGAAGTTGCTATTGCAGTGAATTGGAGAAGAAGGTTTGAGGAATTGCACAAAATTCTAATTTTTCACTTATCTAACTCATATAAGGAGAAAAATAGAGGCATTATTCTTTCGACTGACTCTCATATATACAGATTTCTCCCCCTTTATTATTATAAAAAGCAGATTTTTTTACTCTTTCACATGCCCCTTTTTTATCTTATTTTGATTCTTTCCTGCAGTTAACATTTCTACTGATATTATTGTTGTTTCCCCATCTCATCCAAGGGTCAAAACTACAATTCGTGTTGCTGTGTTGATTGTGGGTGCTTGCATAAGCTTAGTCGCATGTCTCTAATCCCATGACAAAGGACATAGTCCTGAAATACAGTGTTTTGTGTTTTAGGAGTGTTTTGTGCTGTTGCTGCTCTTCTTGTTTCAACTTTGGTGAGTGTGGGGCATAGTTTATCTTTCCCTTCCATGTAACACATATGTATCGGTATATTTTTTAAGTTGTGAGTCAAATCATCAAAGATTTTTATTTTTGGATTAGTTTGACAAATATGAATAAAATTTTATTTAAATTTCTCTAAATTAAAATTGTATTACATAATAAAGTACCAATAATAAATTTGATTATAACTGACTAAGATTACAAGCAAAGAGTACAGCATTGGAGATCCATAGAGCAGAATCCAATACCAAACCTGAAAAAGTGTCAGGCTTTGATTTTTGTGCCATGTGACTGCCGTCAAGTCTACAAATGGGATATATGTGCTTAAGTCACCAGCATCTGTAATCCTAATTATTTGAGGTTTGTGTTGTCTTTGGCCATTAAAAAAAAAAAAAAAAAAGATACCATCAAAATTAATAGGAAAGTTAGAAACAAATTATGTTGCTCATTGTTGCAAATAAAATGCTTAAGTGTAATGTGCTTCTTTAAAAATCGAAATTTAAGGATAACTACTCCCACAAAGCAATCAATTATAACACCAGACACATAATTTTGCTTCATCAGATTTAAATAATTTTATGATATTCAAAGGTAGAAAGAAAATCTATAATTTGATGTTGGAAGGAAACAGGCCTCGAGGAAGAAATAGAAAAAAAGTGTGCAAGGCAGAGCACCAAACTGGACAGCAGTGGAAGGGCAGATGCTGGAGAGGACAGCCAGAGGTTGATGATGAAAGTGGATTAAAACCTAAGCCAGAAAATTTTTTTCATGTTGGAAAAAATATTCTCAGACAGAATTTACTACCCTCATAATATATTGTTTTCTTTTTTTCTGAGAATTACTAACAATCACAATTTTCCCAATCCCATGACTCATTTCATTATTGCATCTGAATTCCCATTAAAAAATGGTAAAAGCAAACAGGAAAATAGGGGAAAGATATATGTTACACTTTGGATAGATGTGGGCATTGCATTCCCACCCACAACTCCCCATTTTTTTAGGTTTGGTAAGTTGTGATTTCTATCCCTTCCCACAATAAACATTTTCTAATTTATTTTTATGAAATTTTCACCTGATTACCCTTAACTTTTGGGCTATTCCATTTGCCCTAACAATGACATTTTAGACATACCAAAGGTCCTTACTCGGCAGGGATCTATGGATCAAGAATAATAAATAAATATAGAACAATTATTGAAAGTGGAGGGGGTAGAACGATGTCTCTGCTATGATTGTGGGGGCAGTTACCGTCAAATTTTGAGTTTTAAAATAGATATGATGCACAAGCATTTTATTTGCAGTAACGAGGAATTTGTTAGTTTGTATATACAGTGTTAAGGGAAGAATTCCGATAAAGGGGAGGGGGTTTCACTCCCTAAAATTAAGATATCAAGTTGTGGGAATTGTGTTTCTTTTGTGTGTGTGTGTGTGTGTGTGTGCTCCCTGTGATTAACATTTTAAAATTTATTTGACGAATCTGTTGTTGTTTAGTATATGACCAAAAACAATGCTGAAAATATCACAAAGCCAAAAAAAGAGTGTTATTGGTGAACTGTAGAATTACAATGAACAAAGTGATAGAATATGCAAACTTAAAAGAGATACATGAACTGCAAGTGATTATAGGGGTAGACTCTTGGTTAAAAGAAGGAGTACTAGACAATGAAGTTTTTACTGAAGGTTACAGAGTGTACCGCAGAGACAGAGGAACAATTGGTGGAGGGGTATTCATAATGGTTAGCAAAGATTACTATAGTTTTCTAGTGTCCATAGATCATGACCATGAGTTACTAGGGGTACATTTTTGGGGTGATAAAAAAGAAAAATCAGAGTATTGGTTGCTTATTGTAGTGAAGAATGAATGATGAAGATGAGATTCTTGGAGAGAAACTTAATTCACATTCACAGTTCAGAGGTGAGAGTAGAATGGTTATTACTGGAGGGGATTTAAATTTACCAGGTGTCAACTGGGTTGGAAATAAGATAAGGGGACAGAGATTTGCAAATACCTTAATAAGGGAAGGAGGTTTTACACAAGTGGTAGAGCAAAATACAAAGGGACCAAACATGTTGGATATCTTTCTAATAATGCCTAATGAAAATCTTGTAGGATGTGAAGTAACTGAAGGAATAAGTGATCACTAGGCAGTGTTGATGGATATTAGGGGATTCAGTAAACCAGTGTCCAAAATAGAAGGGGGAAAAAGGCATAATTATAAAAGGGCACAGACTTTAAAATTGAAGAGATATTTCAGGGAAAGGTTCAACAAATGGAAGGATGGCACAAGTACAGTTGAGGCAAAATGGGAAGAGTTTAAGGAGATAATAAAAAATGGCGAACAAATGTTTATTCCAAAACAGAAAATAAAGAGAAGCAGAACCAACATACTACAGTAGGGAGGTGAGATGGTTAAAGAGGCTGGTGAGATGGGAACTCAACAGAGTTAAGAGACAGGGAATCAGTAGGGAATACTTAAAACAACTAAACAAGCAATTAAGAAGAGCAAAGGATGGTTTCATGAAGAATATTATTGATGCAGGAGGATCACTGAACAATGCATCCAGACATTTCTATGACTATACTAGAAAACTAAGGGGAAAGGAAGGTATTCAGACTACTGTAGATAAAAGAGGAGTTGAAGTCACTGAGGATTTTACAATTGTAGAGACACTGAGTGGCTGTGATGGGAGGGAATTAATCAGAGGAGTGTCTTCCTAAAAGTATAAATGAGAAAACTACAAAATTTGAAATAAATTCTTATGAAATTATGAAGGAACTCAGAAACCTAAAAAAAAAAACTAAAGGGGCTGGTGTAGATATTATTACTACAGATTTATTAAATATTGTGAGATATAATACTTTACCTAATCTTGAAATTTTATTTAAAATGGTTTGTAGTCTTGCTGCTTACCAGAGGATTAGAAATGAGTGATATTAGTACCGGTTTATAAAGGAGGGGTTACAAATAGGATTTAAAATTGCAGGCCAATTAGTTTGACATTAGTGATAGGCAAAATTATAGAGAGATTGATATGCAACTATACAAGAAATGTCTGTGAAGAAAGAAACTGGTTTTCAGATTGACAACATGGCTTTAGGCCAAGATTATTCATGTGAATCTCAGATGGTGGGTTACATGCAAGATATTTCAGATGAATTGAACATGGGAGGCCAAGTTGATTGTGTCGCACTAGATCTTTCTAATGCATTTGACAGAGTGAGTCATAGAATGGTTTTAAATAAACTGAAATCTATTGGATTAGATGAAAATTTTACTTTCTGGGTAGAGGAATTCCTAAAAGCCAGAAAGCAAAGTGTTAGAGTAGGAAATACATTATCAAAAAGAGGTGGAAGTAAATATGGAAGTGCCAAAGGGTGGTGTATTGGGACCAATGCTGTTCATTATTCTAATGAATGACTGTGTTGATAGGTTACGGTCAAAATCGAGGTATTTTGCAGATGATGTAATGGTATACTATAGGATCAAAACAGGAGTAGATTGTGAACAGCTGCAGGGTGACCTGGATAGAATATTTAAATGGGTAGGTCATCATGGATGAAGATAAAAGCAAAGAAGAGTCAGCTTGTAAGGTACACAGATAAGAAACTAAAGATTAATTATGATTATAGGGTGAGGTCTGAATTGCTTGTTGAAAGCTGGAAGTGTAAATATCTTGGCATAACGTTTGATAACAAACTCAATTGGGTAGAGCACATTGGGCAGGTGGTAGGAAAATGTTATAAAATCCTTCATTTGCCAGAGAGGGTGATGAGAGGATGTACCAGAGAAGTTAGGGAGTTGGGTTACACAACTTTTGTCAGACACACTGATTGAATATGGTGGTGTAGTTTGAAAGAATTAGGAATAGTGTATGGAAGGGGGAAGGTGACCATGACCACAAGCGTGCCCTCGATTTAATGCATAAGGGAGTGGGAAAATTTCTTCTTTTTTTTTTTTTTTTGTAAGGGTGTCAGGGATTGGAACAAATTTCCAAGTGTAGTGATGAATAATTTTCCAAAAATTCTTATGGAATTTAAAATTAAAATTCGTAAATCAGGATAGTAAATGGGGGGAGTAATTTAACATTCCAATTACAAAAGAAATTTTAAAAATATACATATATAAAAGGGGTAATTAGATGACTAGGGAAATTGTCACCGGAGTGTTGGCTCCATCGCAAATAAATTAATAATAATAATAACAAAGTTTTGGCTGTTACTCTTATATTAAGTGCATTATTACTCCCCCTTCCCCCCCCCCCCCCAAAAAAGAAAGGTTTATCAGAAAATAAACAAAATTTTATTAGACTTATATTTCAATCTAGCATGGCACAGCAAAAATTATTTAAATTGGCAGGGACAGGATTGCATGTAAGTGTGGTTAATTAATTTTTGGCATAGAATAGCTTATTGAAGACTCACAATGTAAATTTCTTGGCATAATATTTGATAACAAACTTAACTGGGCAGGACACACTGCACGGATGGTAGGAAAAAGGTTCAAATTCCTTCACCTGTTGGAAAGATTGATAAGAGGATGTACTAGAGAAGTAAGGGAATTGGGTTACAAAACCTTGGTCAGACTTCTGCTTGAATATGGTGGTGTAGTATGGAACCAACATTTTGGGTATCAAATACAGGAGTTGAAGGAAATGCTGAGAAGGGCTGCTAGATTTGTCTTCAGAAATTATCGCAGAACACAATCGGTAAGGAACTGGAATGGGACTATTTCGAAGATAGAAGGATGGTGAAGAGAGTCATGGGAGTGTAAAAGATGTATATTGGTGATGAGGCATTGAAAGATATTAGTGTAAGAATTGAAAGTAATGCATGGAAGGGTAAAGATCACCATGGCACTTTATTTCAGGCATAAGGGTATGGCAAAATTTTCTTTCATAGGGAAGCGTGTAAAGGATTGGAATAAATTACCAAGAGAAATAATGAATAATTTACCAAAAACACTGAAAGAATTTTAAGTTCAAATTAGCAGAGGGCAAAAGTAGGTGGCAAGAGGAAAGGAGAAAGATGGGTGTGTAGGGAGATTGCGCTCCATTGTAATTATATCAAATTACATTAAAAAGTGTTGGGTTCCTGGTATGTTTGACTTTATATAGCCTATGCTGGTCAACGGTTTCCACCAACATCATAGCCACATGTGCTGAGAGCCTTTGCATTCCAAGGAAGTGGTTCTAGCAGCGTGGTGGGTAGATGTTGGCAATGTGGCAGGAGGTACACTGTGAAGGGGATTGACTGTTGTTCGGAGTTAATTCTTGCACTTTCTCGACAGCTCTGTCCTATCACTCTTAATTGGCTAATAACTGGGTTACATTCTGTGCTTAGCTGATAGTTAGCATCTCTTTTTACAATGTCTTCCGCAAGATTAATCTACATAGTCCCCTTAATAATGCTGTCCTAGTATCCATTTGTGTAGGATAATATTTATATTGCCTTGAAGTCTCTTATCTACGCAGTGCAATGCCACAACTCAATTCTTTAACTGTCCAAGATGCACACATCTCAGTCCTCTTTGCTGCGCTGAAAAACACTCACAAGCAAAGAAATATTCTCATTCTGATTGAGACCTAAACAATCCTTTGCACTGCATAACAAATACTTTATCATCCTGGGAGTATAGCAGAAAGTCTTCATGCTGACTTTGCCAAACATCATTCTGGCCATTTTTTCCAAAGTCACTCCAGCATATGGGAGAAAGGCCTATTTTTTAGCATCCTGCTGTCTTACTTTTCTCTTATCTTTCATGCTTAAGGCCCTAATGACCTGGGGTTTGCTGTATCCATTCATGTGGAATGTACAGAGTTTGGACAAAATAATATGAACACCATATGATAGAGTACAGGTTGTAGCACGTAGGCACCGCTGCTTCCGTGTGGGTACTGTGATGCGCATGTACGGCACGACTGACGTGGCAGATCTTGTAGGTCATGTGTCAGTATATTATATGCTTTGATCTGTGATGGTTATAACAAGCGATTGGTGAAATGTGTGATCTCTCAGACTTCGAAAGAGGGCAAATTGTTGGAGATCGGTTAGCGGGAGTGTCTGTGACAAAAACAACTGAACTGTTTAACGTCTCACGGGTGACAGTATCCACGGTAATGGCAACATACACAAACGATGGTAAAACATCGTCAGCGAAGAGGAATAGTGGGCAAAAACCAAAGTTAACCGACAGAGACCAACGAACATTAAGAAGGATTGTGGCCAGACAACACAAAACTACCATAGCAAAAGTGACAGCAGAACTCAACACACACCTGAGTAATACTGTTTCAACAAAAACAGTATGGCGGGAGCTCTACAAAGCTCACATTCATCGGAGGGCTGCAATTGCAAAACCTCTCATAACGGCTACCAATGCTAAGCTGCGAAACAAGTGCTACCGCGATCATAAAACTGGACACTTGATGATTGGAAGAATGTCGTATGGTCCGATGAATCATCGTTCACATTGTTTCCTACTAACGGCCGGTTTTATATATGGAGAACACCAAAACAAGCCTGCGATCCGGACTGCCTGCGTCCTACGGTCAAGCTTGGGGGAGGTTCCGTTATGATTTGGGTGGCTATATTGTGATAATCAGCTGGTCCTCTCATTCACATCATTGGCCGGATGACTGCGAATGAATATCTCGACATCTTCAGTGATGAAGTTCTTATTATGACTAGAATACTGCTGCCAAACACTGCCATCTTCCAAGATGATAATGCGCCCATACACAAAGCCAAAAAGATTCTGTCCTGGTTCGAGGAGCATCAGAATATCATCAAACATCTTCCCTGGCCAGCACAATTGCCAGACCCAATGTAACTGAACAGTTGTGGAGAGTTTTGGAGCAGAGAATAAGGAGCAGATTTCCACCTCTGATACCATTGAAGCAATTGGCGAACGTTTTTGTAAAAGGATGGGACAACATTCCGTTGGAAACTATTCAGACAAATCTATTCCGCGAAGAATTGCAGCTGTTCTGCAAGCAAAAGGTGGCCCAATACCATATTAATAAATCAATAATATGTAAATGTCAGGTGTTCATATTATTTTGTCCAACCCCTGTATATCACAAATGATTTAGCTATTGAAAAACTTTCTGAATTGCAGATGGGTCTATGGTTGAACTGCACTGAGCACAAATGAAGTCCTCTCAGGTGTTCAGCCGGATAGTGTTGTATAAACACGATATTTTGAAAGCTGGCTCTGCTGTCTTCATAAGGTATCTTGTAGTTGTTGCAAGCTGACTGCTGTCACTGCCTGGAGCACGATGATGGTTGCTGTGCATGATGAGGTATAACTTGGTGTCAGTTGGTTTACAATAAACTCCTTGTCCTAGTGTGCCACCTTTATTCCTTCTGATCAAAATGTCCAGATTCAGCAACCCTCTCAGTAAATCTTCATCGTAAATTGATAATTTAATGTATTCTATATACAAAGATGTTTCTTCCATGTAGCCATGTGGCAAAGTATCGTCAACATTTCTGTAAAAGCAAGTCAGTCGCAATTCCGCACTTTCCAACGACATGTCCTCGAAGTTTTCCATGAACATATTGGGGACAACTGGAGACAGTGGTAAACCCACACTGACTCCATCACATTGTTCAAAGATATTGCTTGAAGGGGAAGCAGTTTAAAATGCTATCTCAGCAACTCTCCGCATGCCCGAACCCATTAGTGGGAAGATACACCCACCACGTGCAGAATTCAAAAGAATTTGTTTTAATGCTAAAAGAGTTATGACCAGATATGATCATATGATGTGGTGTCACTTTTTACCCGGGTCCCTCTGCTTGATATATGGGGGTTAATATAGCACAGACGACAAACCTAATTTTTTTATTGTTAACATTTCATAGTGAAACAAACCACTCAGATTTTATACTCTAAATACCAAGCAATTAAAAACCTACAATAATCACAAATAAACTCCTCTTTAACGTTTTTATGGCAAAAATACATACCTGTGGATGGGCTTGAACGGCGGTCTATAGAATGCGCACTTTTGGCAGATGTCTTGGTTCTAGCAGCTGAAATTGCACGAGATGGTTGTCGTTTCTCCAAACTTGCTGCATCCTCTGTTCCCTCAACCTTTATAAAAATGTAATTAAATAAAGCTTAATTGTATTGTTATTTATTTCTACTATATAATCCCAATTATTTGGTAACTGTTTTTAAATTAAAAGGTCTTTCTTAAAAGTTCTTGGCTGACAAAAATTGAAGCAATAAACACATAATTACTTTCAAAAAAGTGTTTAACTATGTAGCTTCAGGCAGTAATGTGAATTTGAGGTACTATAATAATTTTATAAAATAACTAGTCAATATCAAAACAAAGGATACAAAAAGCAAACCCATCGCTCTTCATAGATGAAGGCAGGAGGGGAACAATGAACAAATAAACATGAACACACTTCACAAAAATTTAACTGTGATGGAGCATACATTCCAGCAACAATTCACATTTTTAATTTTATTTTTTAACTATCTTATATAATTTGAGTGGTAAATTCTTCACCCATCTACTTTTGCAATTTACAAATTTTATTTTAAATTCCTTGTTTTTAGTAAATTATTCATCACTTGGCAATTTTTTCCAATCCCTGACACATTTACCAACAAAATATAATTTTCCCACTCCCTTACGTATGAAATGGAGTGCAAGCTTGTGGTCATGATCGCCTTTCCCCTTCCATGCACTATTCCTAATTCTTTGACCAATAATGCTCCAAGCCCCATCACCAACATATGCCCTGTACATGAAATCGAGTGCCTCTTTGTGGTCATGGTCATCTTTTCCCTTCAATGCACTATTCCTAATTCTTTGACCAATATCACTCCAAGGTCATACAAATGGTAACTCACAAAATACATTATTTTTATGTTTGGCTTTACACCTTGTCGACATTGGGATCATTAGAGGCGGGATGGGACTGAAGACAAGAAATGGGAAGGAATTCGGCCATGGCCTTTTGAAGGAAGCATCCTGGCATTCACCTGGAATGATTTGGGGAAACCATGGAACACCCAAATCTGAATGCCCAGATGGGGATTCGAACCAGCATCCTCCCGAATGCGTTAACCGCTCACCCACCACACTCAGCCACAAAATACAGACCACCCTTCAGGTGCTTATGCCACCTCTCACGACACCAAATGTTTCAATTCTTGCGTCAATATTCATATGATACCAGTGCCTACAACAACAGAAGCAGTTCCTCTAAGTTCAAAGAATGGAACCTGGCATACCAATGCAAAGGGTTTGCTTTCCCTATTCTTCCCTATTATACTTGGCTAACCACAGCCCTATTGCTTTCATCTGTGATGAGTGAAACAATAGGGCAATAAAGCAGATACATTAAAAATTTGTACAGGAGAATAACCCCAGCCTGCCAAAGTAGAAGACCGCTGCTGCATGATCATACAGCAAAACATGAGACACATAGAGCATTGAAATGTTTGGGCTCATTTCACTTCTTCAACAATGAAATGAGGTATGTGCTAGATGGAGGCTTATATATATTAGTTGCTAAGTAGCAAAAATGAATTAAAAGTTAGGATAGGGAAACGAACCACATCTTGATGGTTGTCGGGTATGAACACATAAAACAGACAAAAATATACATGACATTGGAATTTTTTAGTTTTAGCCTTTGTCAACTTGAGAACATTGTGGAGGGTAGGTGTTGTGTGTGACAGGCTCAAAGAGCGATTGTTAGCCAGGAACATGGTGGAAGTAAATTGAAACAGAGAAAATTCTGATATCACGGACTATGAAACAAGAGTTAAAATCATTGGTGTCATGGGAGATGGCATGGACAGCTTCTGGGTGCTTTGGGTTCTGTGTGAATACAGTCAGTCAGTGGCTGTTCATTCTTATGGCTAGTGAATTGGTGGTCAAACCTATATATGAACTTGCACATTATCTTTTATTTTATATGGGAGGTTTTGGTGTATCCTATGATTGAAAAGCATTCCCCAGTGACAGAGTTAGTGAAAGTGGTAGAGGTATGGTGTATGTTGCACATTCTGCAGCAGTGTCTGGTGCATGGGACTGTCTGATGGGGAGACAGAGACTATATTTGTGGACTAGGAGTTGGCTGAGGTAAGAAGCCTGCTGAAACTGGTTGACATGAATTATCTGTAAGCAATATATGAAATGGTGGTGCCTGGTGTTTGTACAAATAGACTGCCTTCTTTTTGAATAAAAGAAACTGTGTCATAAGTTCCCTAATAGAAACTATCATCACCAAATATATAGCACTTATTGTGGTATGTATTTTGACCATGAGAAAGGTCTGCTTGACAATGCATAATTCATGTGGTGTCAAAGACAAATGTACGGAGATTCTTATTGGCTGCACAATGTACCTCTATTGTAGCTGGCAAACTTAACCTGAAAATTGTAACTACAGTTTAATGGAGAATCCAAATCACGGAGCATCTTCACTTTGCTCATAAAAATTCCAGCAGAGACTGAAATTCAAACCAGCGATCTTCCATACATTAGTCGCATACCAACTGAGCTCCAGACCATTCACAGGATGACATTAAATAGATATACATACAAAACTTACAAAATTTATGATATGAGATATAAGTCTTTCTCGGCGTATCTTCGATATAAATTCTTCTCGAGTTTGCTGCCGAATTACATTTTCTACTGACGGGCGATAGGAGAGTGGAGAGTGGAGCACAGCGTATCGGTCCGACTACATCTACAGCTGAATCTGTAGCCGACCAATCACTGACAAGTATTACAGAACTGGGGTTATAGTCAGCCAATCGGAAGACCGCATGGCTCCCTATGCATTTCTCGAGTTAAACATCATAATTAATGATAGTAAATGTTTTTAAGAATATATAATGTGGGGTCTTTCATTAAAGAAGTCTTTGGATTTTTCTGTGTGAGAATAATGTGAACGATGACGCTATGAAAACAGTTATTTTGTCAGCCAATCAGAATACCGCTTGGCTCCCTAAGGATTATCGAGATTAAACATCATGATTAATAGTGGTGAATAATGTAAACGGTGATGCAATATGAACAGTGACGTTATGCGAACATTGACGTAGGTAATCCATCGTCTTTCCATTTTTAACAACCTCGGCTTTGGTTTCGCTGTGGAGCCAACT
The DNA here is from genome assembly GCA_031002005.1 of Vandiemenella viatica. Taxonomy (NCBI): domain Eukaryota; kingdom Metazoa; phylum Arthropoda; class Insecta; order Orthoptera; family Morabidae; genus Vandiemenella; species Vandiemenella viatica. Next base: position 12,607,203 of record JARYHS010008074.1, on the reverse strand, counting down.
GTCAGTACAACGCTGGTGTATATCTACGCCTGGTTCCGCAAACGACCAATCGCAGTCACGGAATGGTTACGTCATTGGAGTCAGCCAATCGGAAGTCGACAACGTTCCTGGCTCGTTCAGTTCCGCTACTCAGTCCAGTTTTTGTTGTTCCTTCAGATACAACAGACCTGATGATGGCGGCAGTGAAAGTCGCTGAAAGCTTGACAGTAGAAAATGTAATTTGGCGGCAAACCCGAGAAGAATTTATAAAATTTATGATTGTTGCCTGTGTATCATGGATGAAATATAGTACTAATCTAGATAAAAGGTATACCATATGTTACCTGATAACTTAGGCTATCGCTATGACAAATTTCATTTAAATTTGTTTAATAGCTTAGTGAGACACACCTTGGACACTGTATCATCCGGAAATTGTATTGTATCATACACTCTAACCCACAACATAAAGGTGCAACATTATGCAACTTTTGTTGCATAAGGTCACAGTAAACAAACTGTCCACAGTGGTATGGCAATGTTGCACGAGTTGGTGCTAGCTGTATCTCTATTCAGCATTCTTTCCACACTGTAGTTGTGTAGGCACAAAGTTGCATTCAAAACTAGTGGAACCAACTTTTTTAATTACCAGAGATTTTCAGGATACTTCTTCTTGCTGTAAAGATTTTTATATTTCCATGTATGTTTCCAAGGAAAAATTATTTTACCTGATTGAGGAGTTAAAGAAAATACCAAATTCTAGAAATTAATTACTTACTGCAAACTCAACTTCATGCAGCAAGCAATTTTAGGACACAATTCCTTTCCTTTATCACTAAATTTAATGAAACATATGCAAAATGATCTCTTAAAAGAGTAACAGAAAAAGTGTTTAGAATTTTTTAGTCAGGATATTTATGAAACCATTACCTTTGGTATGAGAAAATTCAGAGGTTGTTATTATAGCTTGCATTTTCTGTATAATTTTTTAAGGAAGAGCTCACATTCCAAAAATTTCTACAATCCTCACAAAAAAGTTTAATGAAATGTTTCGTATGTGGCTAGAATTTGCTGATGCTTTTGTTACACCGATAAAGTTGGTCCCTTGGCAAAATAACTACTGAATTATAATTTCTTTTAGAAATAGTGGTTATATATAATAACACTGAGTACTCACTCCAGATTTTTTTTCATTTTAAAGAACTTTTTTCATTTTCTGTAAAACCAGGATACCAGGTTTCAATTTTTTTTTTTCTACCAGTCCTGCTGAAACGAACACAAATGGCATTCGATTAATCATATTACTTTCCCTGTATTTAAAAGTTTCACTCTTTGGTTACCAAACTCATGGATATTCTCTATTATTTTTGATTAAATTTATACTATTCTCTATATTTCACTTAAAACCTCCGCTCATGATTGTATTTGACAAAATTTAAGCCTCAATTCCCAACAAGAAGCTCACATTAAGAGCAGGTTAACAAATGTTGCACTTTTTGAAATTGAATGATTTGATGATGCCCCTCTTGGGTAAAATGTACAATATCATATACAGAAAAACAAAGAGATATTGAAAATCTGTTTCTTTTCATAGCTAATAAATTGCTGACTATATTAAATCCTCTTTTGACTATATATGCTTATGAGACTCCAATTAGAAATTTCTTTGACACAATCCTTAAAGCCGGATATAATACTGGAAAGTGGGAGGGGGAGGGGATGGCAGTTGGTCCTCAATTCCCCCTAAATTTGACTTGGACCAGAAACGCCATCTTTGATCTATTTATTTCCATCTGGTGAGTGGTACCACCCCTCTTAGGAACCATTGCTGGGCTGCTAATAAGTTCAAACAAGCTGTTGACAAAACTTGAAGAATATGCACCATGAATGAATCAGTGAGACACTGGGAGTCAAAGTATATTCAGTTTGTGTGCTTTGCTGCCAGCGGCATCCCCATAATTGTAAAACAGATCATATGTATAGCTTTTAATCTAAAGCTGTTGTCATGGTTGCTCTTAACTACACAAGTGGAAGTTAAACTGTTGATGTACCAAACTATACGGGATTTGAAACAGGAAACTAACAGAAGTATTTTTAAAGAAATTATCTTCATATGAAGATATATTTTCACTGTAAAAATTCTCAATATCTCAACCCACATTAACTATGAGACTATTACTCAAAGATGATAGGCTGATCACAGTGTTTAACAAAACAGAATTGTTAAATAATGATCATATCATTGTTTTATATATTTCATAGTTTATTATAACAGTATCAACTAGGGACAGAGAATATAAAAAACATCTATTGTGATTACAAATAACTTCAAAGACTGTAAAAAAAAAAAAAAATATGGATGGAGCACAGTGTCATAGCAATTCATTTTTTTACATATGAGTTTAATTCGTTGCGTACCTTGTTTGCATATCAAATTGCTCGTATCTCAAAGCAATTTTTTCCATTGAAAATAATTGAAATGCCATTAATCCGTTCCAGCTCCCACAAAACCACCTTAGTTGTTTTTGTTAAGTGTTTTTGAATAAGAAAAATGTATACATATCTACAAGAAGAAACATTTATTTATAAATAACAAATACATATTCTATAAAAACATAATAAAATAAAAAGTGAAGTGCTTACGGAAGTGCTTAATTTTTGTCACTGGTCTTCGCTTTTTTCGTCATTTTTTACTCATTTTCACCTGCAGAGCAGATCGTTTAAAAAAACTGTCCAAGGAGGTTTGTTTCTTCCTACCTTTCAGGATATTGCAGAAATGAGTTAGGCAAGTTTCGCTGAACAACTCCGATGCACGGTCAGTAGGAACTTTTTTGTGATGATTTTTATCCACAAACTCTAAAACTTTCTCCTACATTCCCAAGATCTCCTCTATATCTCTTGTGGAGATAACCTCCTCCATCTCTGGCTCTTCATCAAAACTAATTTTTCGTTGAACCACCGTATGCTGCTGCGAATGTAGATCGTGTAACTCCTCCGTTGTCAGCTCCTGAGATTGTTCCTCAACGAGTTCGTTCACATCTCTCTTATCCACCTCCAGACCCATGGATTTTCCCAGAGAAACAATCTCCTCTACCACTGACACTTCGGGTTCCAATCCTTCGAAGGCCCTTTCAGCAATAGCCTCAGGCCACAGCTTCTTCCATGCACAGGTTAAGGTCCTTGTTGTAACACCCAGCCAGGCCTGATTAATACATCTTAGGCATACCACGATGTTAAAGTGGTCCTTCCAGAACTCTCTAAGGGTAAGGTTTGTGTTCTCCATCACCTCAAAGCAGCGCCGAAAAATGTGTTTGGTGTACAACTTCTTAAAATTAGAAATCACCTGCTGATCCATGGGCTGCAGGACAGGAGTGGTGTTGGGTGGTAGGTAGAGAACCTTTATAAACTTGAACTCTTCGAGTAAATCATCTTCAAGATTTGGTGGGTGAGCAGGGGCATTGTCGAGGACGAGAAGGGCTTGCATGGGTATGTTGTTTTCCTGTAGATATTTTTTAACAGAAGGGCCAAACACCAGGTTTATCCACTCCACAAAGAATTTCCTGGTGACCCACACCTTCAGATTTGCCCTCCACATAACTTGCAGTTTTTCTTTTAAAATCTTATGTGACTTAAAGGCTCTGGGATTTTCCAAATGGTATACTAGTGGAGGCTTGATTTTGCAGTCGCCACTCGCATTGGTGCAAAGTGCTAGAGTTAATCTGTCTTTCATGGGTTTGTGACCTGGCATCTTCTTCTCCTCTGCCGTTATGTAAGTCCTATTCGGTATCCTTTTCCAGAAAAGCCCTGTCTCGTCACAGTTGAAGATTTGCTGGGGGAAGTATCCTTTGGCTTCTATCAGTTCAGAAAACGTTTTGATGAAAACCTCAGCTGCCTTCACATCCGAACTTGCTGCCTCACCATGCCTGACGATTGAGTGAATGCCGGTCCTTTTCCTAAAGTTGTCAAACCAGCCCCGACTGGCTCTAAACGAGTAGAAGTGTGTGGGATCTGCTTCAGCAAATCACCGTAAATCGCTCGTGCCTTCTCACATATGATGCTTTGTGTTAAGGTTCCTCCTTGAAGCTGCTTCTCAGTCACCCACACCATCAGTAGTTTCTCCATCTTTTCACGGAGAGAGGTCCGGAGCTTAGAAATTATTGTAACGCCCTTTGCTGGCGTTATACCCTTAATAAACTCCTTCTGTTTAAGCACAGTACATATCATTGATGTGCTACGCCCATACATCCTCGCCAAGTCAATTGCTCGCACACCTTGCTCATGTTTTTCTATGACTTTACGCTTTAATTCAATAGACATCATCATCTTCTTCTTCAGACCCATGGTTATAAAAATAAATGTGATAATGTTTTGTAAATGTACAAAAAGAAAAAATCGCGAACCCAAATTATCAAAAATGCTTCGAAAACGAGCGAAACAAGCACACAGACTAAGGTCTAGTCGAGCCGGGGCAAAAACTGTGAGAATGCCACCCCTTGGAACATTATTTGGCACCCCCATTGTTGCCCGCCAGACCACAAGTGTCGCCGGCCTGATTGTCAAGTGTCGCCGGCCTGATTGTCAAGTGTCGCCGGCCTGATTGTCGCTCAAACCACATTGTTGTCGCCGCCCAGTGTAGTAGTAGAGCTAAAAAAAAAAAAGTCGCCACGATTTAAATTGCCGCCCTTATTCCTCGTATCTCAAATCTCTTGCTCGAATCTCAAAGCAAAATATTGCTCACTTGTATATCAAGGCAATCGTATGTCGAGGTACCACTGTATATTGAATTTGTTCGAAATAGTTCACTCATAACCTTCTTTCTTCTATGATGTTCCATTGAACAATCCTTTCCTTAACTAACACATAGATTTAAACAAAATAAATTTTTTCTTTATGTTTGTTTTGAAATATTAATTTAATGATAAAACATATTTCACAATACACAAATATAAATATGTAACCATTCAATTGTGGTTGAATTTTTTTTTTTATTTGTCTGGAGTAGTTTGTAAGGAAAGTGTAATTTCAAAATAATAATAATAATGACTAATGGTTTTATTATTTTGTGTAATACCAACACCAACAAAAAAAAAAAAAAAAAAGTTTTATCACATACTGAAATATTACTTGATAAACTAAATTTCATGTAAACTTTCTTTCATTGATTAATAAACTACCCTGTTCATTATTTTCCATCAAAAAAAATGTTAAATGATTTTGTGACCTGGTTCTAGTAATTCCTGCATAAAGTTGACCATGGGTAAATACAACCTTTGGCAAATAAATTACTACATGATCAAATGTCTGATTTCATGACTTATTCACAGTATTCACAAGCACCGGAATCACTCGTTACTTACTGTCTTCTCCTAAGTGTGAATGGCAGATCTGTTTTGCTTTGCTCAAGATCTATCTTCATTCTTCTCCATTGTTGTTTCCAGTCAAAATCTGAGCTTCTATAAACATTTCAAACAGACATCTTGTAAGTAACCTTGTGCCATTGTAACCTTCTCTTTTCAAATTTAAATTTCTAACTAAAATTATTAATGATCCAACTTTCATCTCTAACAATCAGTTAGCATTCCCAAAGGTGTTTGTGCATTCAAAAATTCCACAGGAAAAATAATATTTTCAGGCCCATCTGTAATCACAGGGTCAACACTTTTGTATCTCCTGGAATAAACATCAATGTACGATTATTCGCTGATAAATCCTTGTTTTTTGTTCTGATTACAATTTTCAAAGACAAAGATTACAAATCTTTGATGTCAATAGAATCACCATAAATTGTTTTTATTATGAATTCAGTCTCAATTATTTGTGCTGGAATTTCCACATCTTCATTTGCTAATTCATGTTCATTTGTGTTTGTGCCATCGTCAGTTCTTAATGCTCATTCATTTAATTCCTCTTGACCTTCTGATCTGATATTTTTTAATAGAAATGTTTCTGGAAATTTAAGCTTTTGATGCACTAGAAACAACTAGGAGAGTTTGTCGGAAATCTCCTTCAAGTTAAGTGGTTGACCTGACTTTCCGTTTTAAAGTGGCACCTGAAATCTTAGCTGTCTTTGGCCTTATAAGCTCAAAGACAGTTCTAAGAACTAGACGGCTGCTCTCAGTTGAAAGCACAAACAAAAATTATGTCTACCATGGACCTTGAAATAGGACTGACAGGATGATGAACCAGTATGCAGCAGACATCAAGTTTATTGGAGAATCTTTTTCATCTTTCTCAGCAAATGTTTATTTTAAAAAAATAAAAAAAAATAAAAAACTACTACTGACTAATTAAATTTATTTAATCACTAGCTTCTAGCCCGTCAAAAATGACGGTTTGAACGCCATATTCTGGCAGTTCATTTTATTATTATTATTATTGTTCAGTTGGTTAATTATACGGGATTGTTATTAGATAATGCTAGTGACCTTGATTTGATAATGTTCTACATAGCAATACAGTAGTAACTTCTACTGAATTAATGAGGGCGGATGTATAGAACCAATAAAATGAATTAGGAATCCAGAAACTTTTGATATCCATGTAATATCAGTTTTATTCCTAGTCCAGGCACACTTCAGCACGATAGGTACGAACTACGTTCACCCGCATTTATTAATACCTTCAGTAACTTGGCGCATATGAGAGCAGTTTAATTGGTTTGTAAAACTCATTTCAGAGTGAATTACGCTGTAATCAAATGTGTCGGTGGGCTTTCTAGTCAACTTAACCACAACCCTCCATTAATATTGCTTTCGAAAATCATAACTTCTACTACTCTCAAATGCTGTAGTCAATCGCAAGACATATTGTTTTTAAGCAGTGATTCCGTTGTAATACAGCCTGTAGACTACCATTATTTTCAAGCAGAAATTAGGTTGTAATACATCCTGGACGGGCATAATACAGTTAAATGTACTACGGAAAATATTTCTAGAGGATTCTTGTATTTTACTACAGCAATTCCTGGCAGAATCACGATCTCCAGTAATACCGATTTATTTATATTATTTTACTTTAAATGACGGGAAGTATAAAATCAAAAACGGATAACTGCCATTTATCTGAATGATATATTTCGTGATTCGTACATTTCGTGTAAACTTCCTTTGAGTTTTTAATAAACTTCATCGTTTCTTATCTCCGGCAAAAAAAAAAAAAAAAAAAAAAAAAAAAAAAAAAAAATCGTAGGTTGTGTTTTAACCTAGTACTCATTATTGATACAGGTAATATAACGTACACATACAATATCCTTCTCCTTACATGAATTTTTGCATCTGGTTGTCGTAGATAAATAAAAAAAAAATATGTAAATTTAAAGGAACGTACTAATTATAACTTTGTGACACATAATTGCCTCGCATTAATTTTTTTCCCTGCTCTCCGTATTTCTAATATCTCTGCTCACTGCTATTTTGCGGCAATAATATCGTTGTTGTATTCCGAGTGTCATATCGCTTATACTGTAAATAGTCATATCCTTGACTGTTTAAATCTAATCAAAAGTTTATATTAAATCTTATTTAATAGTTAACACATTGTAACAGCCCTAATACCTGAATTGTGAATAGCATTGTACTGTATGAAGTATTTGTAATTAGCTAATGTTTGCTCGAAAGTGATTTGATATGTTTGTTTTTTAATTTCTTGTAAATCAGTGTATATAGACTTTGTTTTAGGTAAGAAAATTATTCAAAGGCCATTTAATATGTTTAAGAACCGAATGATGCAAGAGAATTTCTTAAATGTTTGTAATTCCATGTATTAATGTAAGTTACGATGTCTACAGGACAATTTTCTACCGTTTGAAAGGATTTCTGTAAATAATTTTGTATTTAAGTATCTATAATTACCATTTCTGATCATTTTGTAATGTTGTTAATTAATTTTGTATTAATTCCGATTGTTTTTAATATGTTAGATTGTTTGAGTGATTGTTAATGATCGAGAAATATCGGGCGGATGCCTTTGAAGAATTCTCGTAATTTCGATAAAGACTATATAAACAGATCGCCTGGACAGATAAATTCATTCAGTTAGTCATTCAGTTAGTAAGTCAGTTTAGTTGACAGTATTCAGTGTTACAGAGAGTTTCAATCATTCAGTTGAGTTCACAGAGAGTTTCTTGGCGACTGTGCATCTCTGTATTGTAACTATACTTGTGAATATCGCTGACTTGTTTGGATCACAATAAAACAGACATCTTCAAACATAACCTGTTTGGTGGACTTTTTAATTAATTAATGCAGTAAATTAAACCACCATCAGAACCCTAACATCTAATCAAAAGTTTATATTAAATCTTATTTAATAGTTAACACATGTATAAAAAAACTAATGGTATCATATATAATGGTAGTAAGAATTTATTCTGGAAAAGCTTATAAGGAGAAACGAATTAGTCATTTTTAATGATATCTTTTGTTATATGAATACGTTACTCTGGTTAGATTATCAGAGTATTTGGTTAGGATTTTGCATAAATAAATTCATTTTACTTAAGATCACGTAGACTATAATTTCGAAAACAGATAACTGTTATTTATTTGACCAATACAGCATTACGTTTCTCCGAGTTTTAAATACACTTCACAGTTTCTTACCGTCTGCCGAAAAAGTCTTAGGTTATGGTTTAACCTAGGGCTTATAACTGACACAGATAAAATAGCGTAAATATTGAATCCCTTCTCCTTACATGAATTTTGGCGTATAACTGATACAAATAATATAACATAAACATCGAACACCATTCTCCTTACACGAGTTTCTGCATCTAACTGTAGTAAATAAACAAAATGCGACATGAAGGAAGGAATGCCATATGGTGGCTGTTGATTGGCGAGTGACGGCTGTCACGTGACCGTTCTTTAGCCAATACGTGTAGCAGCTATAGACGACGCACGCAGACGCCACGTTAGCGTTTTATATAATAGGATTTTCCCATGTCTAATATAGAGCAATAACTTTGTATCTGACTTAAGCAATTATCCTTGGCTTTTCCTTAAAGTTATTTGTATAATATTTATGGACAATGGTGATTGGTGTAAAAAGTAAATAAATATAATGCAATGAAATATGGCTCAGTGGTTAAGGCATCTGACTGGAAATTGAAAGGTCCACAGTTCAAATCCCTGTCTCGGCTGGGATTTCCATAAGCCCTTAATGTGAAGTATGCCAGAACGCTTCCGTGTTTTGGATTCCATGTTAAAATGTAGTTCTCCTCTAGTACTAACAAACCTAGTTTTAACACTGATGTTTTCACATCCACAGCAAATTCAAGATGAGTAAAGGCTTAACATGGTCCTAGTTGCCCAAAACAAACATACATATACATAACATAAATAACTAATCTTCATTATCAGCTTACTATAACAGCACCGTCCATGGACAGAGATTGTAGTAAAACTATCGGAAGATGGCTGAACCGTCAGTAACTAATGTATAGATTTTATTTAAAATAAAAAAAAAAATATGTGGTTGATTTGCAATATTAATTTAAATCAATACAAAAACAAACAAAAAGTGTCCTAATTCTTAGCTTTCCATAATAGCAAGAGTGGCACAAAGAGAGTGAAAACAGACAGTACATAGCTTGTCCGTACATTTCTACCCAACCACAAACTTCACTAACATTGCAGCTAGAAAATAAAAGCTTCAATCCCACACGCATTAATACATTAAATGTATCAGATGTTACTGACATCATGCATCATGATATAAACTTTACCCAAATTTTCACTCATTCTTACATCTTTCTTTTTTAATATCCACGATTCAGAACAATATTACAACATTTAAATGACTGATGGTTACATGTGCCTGAAAGAATGACATCAGCAATATGGCATCAGTGAAAGCAAAGGAAATTAAAAATAAATCTAAACAACTTACATTATGCCACACAATAGCAGTTTTAATTGTGGTGTAGGCCACATAGATTGTGATCAATGCAGAACTACTTTCATTCAAATAAACTAATTATTTCAGAAAAAAGAAACTAATAATTAATATGTAGACTTAAACAAAATTCATACCTTTCTTCTTATGTTCTTTCAATTAATTTCTTCACAGATGCTTAACTAAATAGAACAGTTATAAATACAGCTCATAATCTCCACTATGTAATAATATCTCTGACAAGTAGTGAAGGATGGCTGTGTGATGTCACAGCAAGACAGACAATGTTACACAGTGACCATGGTTAGCATTTTATTAGTATAAACGCTGTGTTTCACCCTGCTGCCTACCCCCTCCTTATTTTCGTGCATCAACTAATAGTTATTGCATACATTTAATAATCAAAACAATGAAATTCAACTGAAGGTTAAATCCTATCCTAATGTACATTTTCTCCTATTACACTGAATTCGTAAAATTCCTATTTGTGGTACCTGTTACAATATTTTCATTATGTAAAGAGTTGTTCCTTCTTCTTTGGGGTTAATTTCACATTCTTAAGCTACAATTCTTCAGAGAAAATTACTTTCTTCTTAACAAAAAATGTTATACATCTCCTTTTCTAGAAGAGCAGTAGTTAGTTTTTGTTGTTGTTACCTGTTGTTGTTCTTTATCTGTGCTGGGTGAAGAGCAGTGGTTAGTTTTTGTTGTTGTTACCTGTTGTTGTTCTTTATCTGTGCTGGGTGGCTGAGCATCTGTTGGAGGTTCAGCAATGGTAGATTCTTCACCATCTGGAGATTTTTCCACATCAGAGGATCCTTCGGCAGCAACAAGTAGTGATTTCTCTTTCGAAACTTTTGTCTTTGATAGTTTTCCAGTGGCATCTGATGCTACAGTTTCAACTGGTATAGCTGAAGCTGTTTCAAATTTCTTCTCTGCAAATTGGTTATATAATCAGTTAATAATTCAGGGAATTAGATTTGTGAAGCCTAAATAACATTAATAAACAGTTCCATAATTATTCTCATTTCTAAAATATAATATAGAATGAGATGCTTATAGTTTTAGACCAGAGCAGAGGGTGGAGGCAATGGTAAGGTCCTGGGATCAGGCTCTGATCAGACCACCCTAGACCGACACTGTGATGCGCCACTTAGGTGCGACGTATGATCGACAACATTCGACCGACCAAGTTCGACCACATTCGACCGACTAAGTTCAACCACATTCCCCGGCAGCCTCCTTTATATCCGCAATTACTGCCGATGGCCTACTAATGCCACAGTTGCCTCAACATTGGCTCACCTCCGCAGATATTGCTAGAAATTGAGGCACGGCATGCGACATACAAGATCCTGTACCAACTTGTTAAGTTCTAATTATTTTAAAGGTTGAGGATCATTCGTGGGTGCGCAAACATTTATCAAACAAATTACACAATGGTGAGACTAACGGGACAGCCAGAGCCTGGAGCACTTCTGCCACAATTCCATCTCACCCAGAGCCTTATTCTTGGACATTGTTTTTATCACAATCCTACAGCATCTCGTATTCTATAACCACTGTTGTATAGATGCTCTCTACTTTAAAGCTTAATTCCCTTTGTTCATTACACACTTTATATTAGCATGACCTGTATGTAAGAGGGCGGTCAGATAAGTACTTAGCCTACAAAAGAAAAAACAAAAATTTTGGAAAAAAGGCAATTTATTTCTCAACATAGTCTCCTTTTAGCTCGATACACTTGACCCAGCGATACTCCAACTTCTTTAACCCATCTGAAAAATAAGTTCTCTGGAGATCTACAAAGTAGGCCTCCGTGGGGACGATAACCTCCTCAACCGACTCAAATTTCTGCCTGGTGAGTGTCTTCTTCAAGTTTGGAAACAAAAAGAAGTCGCACGGGGCCAAATCTGGAGAATATGGTGGATGGGGCAGCAATTCGTAGCCCAATTCGACCAATTTGGCCATGGCGACAGCGGAGGTGTGAGCTGGTGCTTTGTCATGGTGAAAGAACACTTTTTTCTTAGCCAAATGAGGCCGTTTGTTCTGCAATTCGGCGTCGAATCAGCCCAATAATTCGGCATAGTAAAGCCCTGTGATCATTTTTCCATTCATGTCGTCGGTGCAGATCACACCTTTTGAATCCCAGAAAACAGTGGCCATCACCTTTCCTGCCAATGGGACAGTCTTTGCCTTTTTCGGAGCACATTCGCCGGGTAAAGTCCACTGTTTTGACTGTTCTCTGGTGTGTACCAGTGGATCCATGTTTCATAAACAGTCACGTAACGATTCAGAAACTCCTTCAGTTGTGAAATGGTCTCATGGTTGCACTTGTTGTCCGGAGTGAGCAAACGCGGCACCCATCTCGCCGACAGCTTTCTCATGCCCAAAATTTCCTGCAAGCTATAACCCACACGGTCTTTTGAGATGCCTACTGTCCCAGCAATCTGGCGCACCTTCAATCGGCGGTCTGCCAATACAAGATCGTGGATTTTTGTCACATTATCCTCCATTGTAACCATTTCAGGCACCTGGGCGTGGCTCATCAAAAGCCGACCATGTTGAAACTTGTTAAACCAATTTTTGACAGTAACCACTGAGGGAGAAGAGTCACAATACACAGCATCCAAGCTCTCTTTGATTTCACTGCGTGATTTTCCTTCCAAAAAGAAGAGTCAAATCACCGACTGATATTGCTCTTTTTCCATTTTTTGAAAATCCGTGTGCACACCCACTTTCAAATGTGATCAAAACAAAACTATGAGTCCAATTTCGTTGAAATTTTAACAATAGCTGTCTAAGATAAAGTATTACACGATAATAAATTTCTCTGGCGACAGTGGCACCATCGGGAACAGAGACTAAGTACTTATCAGACCTGCCTCATATGTATGTATGTACGAGGCGTATTCCAAAACTAAGGTGTTAGGGTCATAATAAAAACATCGCTCATGAGACAAGGTTTGTATTGACAGTAATATGTGACTACATATCCAATTCACATAATTGCCATTCACATCCATACACTTTCTGTAACGCTGCACCAGCTTCTTTAAACCCTCAGCATAAAAGTCTGCCACCAGGAAGCCGAACCAGTTGGTAACGTTCTTCTTGAGTTCATCATCAGTTTGAAATCGTTGTCCTCCAAGCCACCGTTTCAAATGCAGGAAGAGGAAATAGTCGCTTGGTGCAAGATCGGGACTGTATGGAGGGTAATCAAGGAGTTCCCAATGAAACTATTGAATCTTCTCTTTGGGTTTGGCAGCGACATGCGGGTGTGCATTGTCGTACAGAAGGATGATGCCAGAAAATTTGGAGCTACAGGCCACAAATTCTGTGGTCCAGGCGGTTCTACTTTACAGAAACTGATGCTTCTACTTGTACTACTCCTGATGCTGAGACTGTTTATTGCAGTGATTTCTGTGTCAATTAGATCTGGGACAAAGTGTTTTGTTCAAGATGGTGCCGTCTCTCTTCTTGATGCAGTAAGATAATGCCAGCTTACCACCACATTTGCTGTGATACATACCTGTGGTTTTAAAACTCATACAGAAACTGCTGACAGGTTCTCACTATGAGCCACTAGCAGCTCTCACACCTGAAAGTAGTAGTTTGTGCCAATGGCTTGATCTTGGTTACACAATATAATTTTAGTGATTGTTATTTCTTTATTTTTCAGTTTTTCTGAAATCAGCCTAGATGCTAATGTGTCAAAATTGTGGGTGAAGTGAACATATACAAAATATAGGAGGGATTTGTATGCAATTTTCCGATTATTACCAAGTTTGCATGACGCGACTTGTCAAATATACAAATACCAATATAAGTTTTGAGAAAAGTGTCCAAATGTGACTGTGGTATTACATCAAATGAAGAAATATCTATTAGAAAAGTATTCACAATGTTATGTAATTTTTAGCATTCCTCTATTCAAGTAAAAAATAAAAGACACAAAAAAAAATCTAATAAAAATGTGTTTCACCTATTTCTGGAACAAGTTCCTCCAGTTGCAGAGTTTCTTCATAATATATCTTGCATACAATTAAAACTCTTCTGTTAAGATCATTTGGGTCTAAAATGTTATCATCCAAGAAGGATGCAAGCTTATTTTTTACTTCAGATTCATTCCGGTTAAGCATATCATCAAAGTGAGCACCATTTTCTACATCCAAAAATGTGAGAACTTTCTGCTTAATCCATTCAATTCGGTAGTCTACCATTATCTAAAAGAAAAAAAAAGCTTATTTAATACAAGCTTTGTTTGTAATCTCTCAAGAAATATTGAGCTTAATTTTCCAACAGAAACAACTTAAATTAAGACAAAGGGGAGTAAAACATACATACATTTACTAGGCACAGGCAGTTTCAGCTTAAGGGGGAGTGAAAATAATGAACAAAAAATGTAACTGTTTTGTATCAAAATTTTAATCATCCTTGCTTGCAGTATGCAGCATCAACAGAATTTGTAAATCAGTAGCGTACATAATTGTCAATTTTCAGTCATCCCCATAACACAAATTGTTACAGAAAAATACTTTACCTACATTCTTGCAGCTTACCGAAGCATTCTAACCAGAAATAACATTTGTTCTAACCCTTGTGCCAGGGCCAGATCTAGCAGGAAAATGGGGGGGGGGGGGCAGTTTTTTTCTTTAACTCTTTTGGTGTAATACTGCCATGAGTATTTTTTTCATTAAATCCACGTGCTCCCCCCATGGGGAGGCCTGAGAATATTTTTTACAGGACCTACACTGTTAACAATTCACATTAATGCCAATCTGCATGTGGCATGAGAGCTGTTTTAAAAATATTATGCAGAAACTGTATTTTTTTGCTTTTGTTGTTTATCTTTTTTTTTTTAATGTTCTGTTAGTTCTACTGGACTGAGTACTGTGGGTGAATGGTAATGCTCTGGTCTTGCATTTGGGAAGACGCAGGTTTGTATCTCGTTCCGACCATCCTGATTTGTGTTTTCCGTGGATTCCACAAATCAGTGCATAAGTGAATGCTGCGATGCTTCCTTCAAAAATGCCATAACTGAATTCCTTCCAATTGTTGCCCCCTGTCTTTTCCCACCTATAATCACCTCAACACAGATGAGGCATAAAACCACAGCAAAAAAAAAAGTTCTATCGGTGTACTTCTCTCAGTATTTCCTAAAAGGTAATTAACTACTTTCCACTGTTATATCATTATACTATAATTTTCATTTGTGTGTCAATATTGGTGGATTGATTACTTCATCACAGCAAATATGGAGAGAATTATGCATGTTGAGGCACTAGACAGATTTTTCGTAATCACTCCACGTGAATCACTTGCAGTGAAAGGATAGTGAACTGTGAAGAAACAGCAAATCTTCAAAAGTGATCACATGAGACGACCGTGGGTTTAATTTTTCATTCACTGTCAATGTTTCTTATGGATTAATCATCCAGAGTGACACATGTAAATAACAATCAAAATAAATCTCCTCCTGGATCAGTCACAATTGTTTGTTTCTAACTGTTGCTATTGTTGACACAATATGGTTTTTAAATGGAAAGAACACCATACTTCTTAAATATTGTTCCATAATCACGAGCATTTATGGAACTCAAAATGTACAGTTATAAAAATAAAAACATAAGGGATTGAGCAATGGAGGGCACAACTGAAGAATTGAATCTCCCACTTTTGACAGTGGACAATGTCAAAGTGCAAAGTGAAAACTATCCAAACCTGGTATTCTAGTGAATTAATTAAAGTTTTAAAACAATTAAAAAAAGAGGTACAAATTGTGTACAAATTGCATGAGACCTGAGAGTAGTTTCTAGCTTAAGTTCGGATGGAAGACATTTTTTCAATGTAGTATCCTGTTTTGTAATCAATGGTGAGATATTTGACAGCAAATGTTCAAATTATGATTCAAAAGATTATTTTTAAATGTAATTTTGTCTTCCAATACCCACTCTCTGAGCCCCCCATTCTACCATACCACATGATCCAATTTCTTGTCCACCAGCACCTTTTTTCTATTAACTTTCCTCTTGATGTAACTTTTAATTTCTTAGGTGATGCTTCTGCAAATTGAATACAAGATGCACAAGTTAATTTCCTGCCATCTTGAGGCGAACTGAATAGTTCATTTGTGATGATACATCTGAATGAAAAGTAAATTCACCTTAACGTTTACTGTGAGTGATTCACCCAGAGAGATTAAAAAAAAAAAAAAAAAAAGTGAATCATACAAACCTGCCTTAATGTGGTTATATCTCTTAGGAAGATTTCTAGAAGTTTGGTCTATGAACGTCAGATCACTCTTTTGGCAAGCCAGTTCAGAAATTCATAATTCCTAAAAACATTCAAATTTACCATTGCCATTTTAATGCCTCTGAATTGCACAGTTTAGTCATGAATGCAATGTCTGTATTAATTTTTTCTTGACTACACTACTAATTCTATGTACATCATAATTCACTGTGTCTGGTTTATTTTTTATTATCTTTTTCTGTTGAGCTGTGGTTTATAACAAATTAAAAAGGATGGTTGGGTACTGGTAACATATTACAAGGGAAATATGGTAAATAAGTTGAAGAAGCCAGGTACTTAAATTTTTTTGGAGAGAATTGGGTTTGACCTGCTACATGAGTCAGGAAGAGATGGAATATGAAAGATGCAGTAGGTCTTTAGGAATAGAAGCATGGAAATAAATACAGGGGAAAAAAAGGACTATTCTGTTATGTAGTAGCCATGGGAGAGGCGAGGCCCGCTTCTTAACATTCAGTTACGTACAGGCTACCACAAACTTTTCATACCTGGTGCAATATTGTGGTAATAGAGATTTCACTACAGTATATAGAGCAACAATAGTGGAGTGTTTGGAGAATAGCACTGATAGAATGTGAGTTACAGTATAGAGAGTGACCTGAGGAAGGTGGAGAAGGGGGTGCAACATATCAGTGTGGAGCTCATGCATGTCGTAAGTTGCCTGACTCTCTACAGTTTAACTAAATTGAGGGGTGGATAAATGTGGTGCTTGAAAAGGGCAGCAGTGGGATGTGAGGTTTCACTAGGCATGGCCTACACCTGAGGAGAATGGATAAGGGAGTGCTTCCTGAATTGCTAGCTAAAGCTGTGAGGAAGCCCACTTCCAGTTAAGGCGGTGTCAGGACTCCTTATTTGCAATATTTAGTTAAAATCCGACGAAATTTGGGTCAACATTTGATACATGATACCGCAGCCTAAAATCGAGTCAACAACACTTCAGAGTTAGGAAAGTAAATACAGACATAACAACAATAAATAAACAGTTTCTAATAAAATATTAATTATAAACTTACCGAATTGAGTGTAATCCATAAGTATCCAAAATTGCAAGTAAACAGATTTGGTTAAGCAACCATATCACTCATATCCCACACATCTCGACAGTAAAGCACTTTTATAATAATAATTTCACCATTTTTTATTAAATTCACTAATAACTCACAGTTTCAAATAGATTTAAAGCAGTAAATATGACTTTTAAACAAATCTTCCAATGTGCTAACTTCAATAAAATGTTTCATCCAGTCAAGTAATTTCAGAGCTTTAAAAGTAGATTTAACTTCACTAAATAACAGGTAGATTAATATTCTTTAAGTTTCCGATAGCTATCAACCGTTTAATAAAAGATATGAATAAGTTGAAAAACGTAATCCTACAACGCAGTTACCGCCGACTTGTAAATAGAATCTTGATCTGGCAAACATATTTCAGGAGCTAAAATTTATTGTAAAGTACTTAAATAAAATAAAGGAAGACTTTAAAAATAGTATCACGCCGAAATAAGTTGTAAATAAAAAGTGAATAAAGTTGAGTAATGCTGAAAAACTACCAAATTTTAGAAATTCCATAACTTTCGATACACTTAACCGATTTCAAAGATTTTTACCTTTTTGAAATCAGCAGGACCACAAGAACAGTTTGGTAATAGTTTAAACTTGATATTAGGAAAATCAGCAACGTCACTTTCCGGAAGTGATGATTTGCATTTTCAAAGTCGGCTAGCTTTCCTATTACACCAATTTGAAAAATAGTTTACACCGGTTTGAAAGCACTGAGAGGAAAAGTACACATAGCACAGCACTTGTTGAAACACACTCTACATTTTGTGATTTTCTGGAAGCCCTCAGCTTAAATAAAAAGTATAACACCTGTTGACTCAATTGCGGTTTTTTGTATTTTTCGATATAAGGAAGTCCGCGACCGGCCTCCTGGCACAATTCGGAAGTCTCAGGTCGGGTTAACACGTATAGTGTTAAACGAAATTAGGCGCTCTCGGCGCGCGGGCATTCATGGGTAACCGTAAACCGTGATGGCGGGCGTGTTAGGGAGGCCATTTTTGAAAAACTGAACTTTGTTAGACATGTGATACTTCGATAGTAGAACTTCATTTTTTGACCGGGGTTGGGCGAGTCTGTTCTGCTTCATTAATTGTGATCTTACGAGTGACGTTTAGTCTGATGCCTTAGCTAACTGACATTCAATGTAATTTGTGAAAATTATAGAATATATATTTTTCGTGACATGGACTTCAACAATTTTCATTTCTAAATTAGTACCCTCCTTACATAGGGTTAATTTTGTAAGTGGCGACCGTCTTTATAATACAGTTAGCAATTTCCGAAGGTAACTCACGGTTTTAGAACATTTCTCTGACTTTTCATAGTATTTGGAAGAACTCCAGTTTAGGTCTACAAGCCGATACATACCCCGGTGTCCGGCTTAGTCCCTAACAACTATTAACATTTTTTTTTTTTTTTGTATGAGGCTGCTCGTGAGGGAATAAAATCGGTGGCCAAAGGATTACTGAATGAATGCATGGGAAAAATCATCAATGATAAATAAATAGTTCAAGCTGATGAAACAATACAGGAAGGAGTTTCAACTAGGAAAGTGAAGAATAATGCTCAAAATGTCACAAAACCAGTTAAAAACTGTTACTAGTGAAATTTAGGACTGTGACAACTTAATAGAGGTTTTATTTATTTATTTAATTTAATTGCAGTGGAGCCCCTGCTCCGGTGGCAATTTCCCTACACACCCAATTTTCCCATTTCATTTTCCCACCTACTACTAATTTCAACTTCAAATTCTTTTCATGTTCTTGGTAAAATTATTCATCATTCTCTTGGTAATTTATTCCAATTCCCGATATCCTATCTACGGAAGAGAATCTTCCCACACCCTTATGTCTGAAGTTGAATATCAATTTTATAAACCAACCACAAGTTCCTACGAGTGCAAAATTTGGTTAGTGGAAGGAGTACTAGTCCCTTAGAATACCATAGAGTATACACCATTTCTACAGAGATAAAAAAGATTTAAAAAAAAAATAGGGTGTTGGATGCTTACTGCACTGGAAGAATGAATGATGTAATGAGGCTCTTGGGAAGAAACTAAATACATATTCAGAGGTCAGGGGTGAGCATCAAATAGACATTATTGGTGGGGATTTAAATTCAGCAGGTATCAAGTGGTATGAAAATAAAATTAATAACATAAAAGAACAGAGATTTGCAAATAACGCAGTAAAGAGGTTTCACACAAGTGGCAGTGCTGAGCAGAAACATGAAGCATTTATTCCTTAATACACTCTGAAAATAACTTTGTGGTGTCTCAAGTAACTGAAGTAATAAGTGATCATTAAGCAGCAGTGGTGGATATTAGAGGGTTCAGTAAACCAGTGGACAGCATTGAAGGTGTTTATGCACACAGTTATAAAAGGCACATATTTATAGAAGGAAAACAAGTACAGTGCAGCTGAATTGGAAATAGTTCAAGAATATAATAATAAGAATAGGAAATTTTTATTCCAAAACAGAAAAATAAAGAAAACTGCAGAACCCATAAACTATAATAGGGAGGTTAGGAGCCAAAAGAGGTTGGTAAGAAGAGAACAGACAGCAAAGCAGTAGGGAACACATTAAACAACTAAACAAGGAATTAATAGCAATAAAAGTGGAGGCTAAAGATGGGTTTATGAAGAATATTAGGGGGACCACTGAATGATGCATCAGGAAATTTCTATGGATATATTGGAAAACTGAGGGGGAGGGGAAAGTCATTCAGGTAAGTGTAGATTAGGTCTGAGATATTAAGTAACCAGTTTGATGAAACTATTAGGGTCTATGATTCAGGAATGGGAGGATGTAAATCAGAGGAGGAACTTTGTACACAGAAGTAGAAATGAGCAGACTAAAAAGTTTTGTTTCAAGTATTTAATAAGGAACTAAGAAAGAAAGAAAAAGTTGAAAAGGGGCCAATTTAGATAATATTACCAGATATGATTAAAGATAGTGGAATATATTTACCGAAACGTTGAAAGAATTTAAAGATAAAATTTGTAGAAGGCAAATGTAGGTTGGGGCAGGATAGGGGGAAGATGGGGGTGTAGGGAAATTGCCACCGGAGCCTGTGCTCCATTGCAATTAAATTAAATTAAAATTAAATGACTTTGTATCTTACCTAGTAATATTGTTAGTATTGAGTCTGGAGACTTCCTGCTTAACAGTGAACCATGTGAGATCCCACTCACAAAATCATTGTAATAAAAAATAACTGTAAATAAAATAGGTTAAACAGACTTCACAGCATGAGTAGTTTGTGTAGACATTTGGGGTAATTTTAAGTTTTTTTTAGAATTTAGTTTGTTGTAGTTGGTACTACTGTGATTGTGTATAGAGAGAGAGTGAAGATGGCAAGATGGCGAGAGAGTACTAGGAGAGAGCTTGTATAGATAGAAGTGTGTGTTGGCAGTATTTTGTAGCAGCGAACGTTTGAAGTATAGAATAAAGTTTCTCAAATGAATGAGTGGAGTAATTGAATTATTTGACTGTAATACCCGCTGCGCTAACATGTATATCTTGTAAAGTGGTTTGTTGAATAGTAGTCATAAAACGCTAAGTGATATCACTACCGCCAAAACCAACAGTAGGGCCATATGTTGCGAGGAGCGGGATATCTACTTACTGCTGGTTAATGTAAAAATTAGCAGTGGGGCTTAGCAAATTGGAGACCCTTAAGCCAGGATTAGGCAATGTATCGCATTGCTTACGAGCTGGAATAATTTCATCGGAAGCAGACGACGCGAGGAAAACAGCGGCGACTGATAGCAGGTATTTTCAAGAAAGAAGAAATAACGGCGCAGATGTGGCAAGTACAAAAGACAATTTAATTTTCTTGGAAGAATTTCAGCGTAATCAGAGTAGCAGTAATTACAGAAAAGACTGACGGAAATTAACGTTGTAACTTTTGCTGAACAATTTTGTTGCTTGATTGGAAAAAGAAGTGGTGTAAATATCTGCAAATGAACGGTTGAATTAAGCAGAACTATTTGAAAACAAGCATAAAGTAACGGAGTACTGTTTGTAAAAATTGAAAATTTAAAATTTGTAAAATTGTCGTAAGAATAATTTTGGTCCGTAAAAAACTGTTTAAGCTAAATTTACATGCTGTGAAAGTCTTAGTTAAAGTAATAAAGAAAATAATTAAATACAGGGGGGAAGATTTTTAAGTAGACGAATATAAAGCAAATTATGTATATGCATGTATGTCAGTCATTGTAACTTTCGATGTAATAACATGTTGTGTATATTTTGTGTGGCAAAATTTATTTTTTACAGGGGTGCAGCTGTTTTTTGGTACAGTAAGTAATTCTGAAAAGGGTTTCTGTACCCGTTTGGAAGTCTAGCTGCGTTGTAATACGGCGTTGTAAAATTGTGAAGTGATTTTGTATGTGTAATATTGTCTTGTGATTTGGCGGAATAAATTTTGTAGCAGACTTAGCCCGTGGTACTGTGTTTGATGTAAATTTGTAATTAACATGGCAGCAATTAGTGAGAAATTAGTCAACCGCGATGCTGAATTAAATATTAAAGAGGGGGATAATAATGATAATGCTAATGTCAACAATGAAGATTCTGGTTTCGGTGAGCGCTCGACTGTAAGGGAGGGAAATGGAATTAGCGTATGTAGTGTAGCAGAAGTTAGTAGCGTTGATATCTCTGACCGCGTGGGGGGAAGCGGATTTGAGTCGCTGACCAGTGGTGATATTAGTGTAGATATTAAAAGTAGCTATATCGGTGACCATGAGTCAGAGAATTTCATGACAAATGTTACGTCTACACCAGTACCAGTCGATCAAGTTAAAATACGAGAAAAAGAGGAGGGTAATGAAATAATTGATGCCCAGAAACAGAAAGGTGGCGAAATATCAATGTTAATTTCTTTAATGGAGTGTATGAGGGAGGAATCAAAACGAACAGCCGAGAATATGGAAAGAAAAATTGAATTAAGCCAGAAAACAGCAGAAAATATGGAAAGGAAAATTGAATTAAGTCAGAGAACAGCAGAAAAAATGGAAGAAAGAATTACAGACGAAGTGCGAATGATGAAGCAGGATATGTTGTTGAAAATGGATGAGTGTATTCGGCAATCAGAAGACAGGTGTGACAAGAAGATAGAAAATATGAGGCAAAAATTAAAAGAGGAAGTGGACACAAGAGTGGAAAAGGAAATAACGATGGTGTATGATTATGTGGAAAAGCTTGGGGAGACTACTAAAAATAATGTAGAATGTTTAGTGCAACAGAAAGTTGAGGAGGAAGTGAAGAAAAGTAGCAATATAATACAAGAAGAGCAAATGGCCATGCGGGAAGAAAACAAAATAATCTATGAAAATCAGAGGGAATGTGCTAAAGGGATTGAAGAGTTGAAAGAGAAGGCGGAAACTAACTCCAAAAGGATTTCTCGATTAGGAGAGAGACTAATGGTTATGGACAAGGAGGCAAAAGGAGTGACATGCAAGGTGGCGGAAGTAGCTAACCAGGTCGACTTAGTTAAAGAAGATGTGAGAGAAGAGATATTACAATTAACTCAAAGAGTCAAGGAAGCAGAACGGCGAGGTGTGACTACTATGGGAAGCGGTAACATCATTACGAATCATTTCAAGTTACCGGAAGTAAAATTTGAACCCGAAGGAGAGGTTCATCCTGTAGAATTTGTTAGAGCTTATAGAAATGGCTTACCTTACGAGTGGTCTGACGTTGACAAAATAAGGTATATTAAGAACATGTTACGAGGGGATGCTTTTGCATGGAGTTGCGAGAGTGACGAGGAGTGTAACAACTATGAAGAATTTTTGAGATTATTCTTGAGCAAGTATTGGTCACAACGGAAGCAAAGAAGAGTGAGAAGGGATTTTTGGAATTGTAGATATTATAGTCGGCGTGATGGTAGTATGAAATACTTTTGTGAAGCAGTTATGAAGGAATTACGTTATCTGGACCAAGAAATAGATGATGATGAAAAGATAGAAGTATTATTACAAAAGTTGCCCAGACCTGTTCAAGAGAAGCTTGTAATAAATCAATGGAATAGTATAGAAGAATTTCTCGAAGCAGTTGAAAGACTAGATCGTTGGAGTAGTACCAATGAACATGGACCAAGGGAGGATAGGAGGAATGATTTCAGAAATTATAACAGGTCAAACCAAGTGCCATCGCAAGATAATTTTACGAGAGACAGAGGCCGTATGAACGGATATAACCGAGGAGATCAGTTCAACAGGAATTCGGGTGATAATAGGAGAAGGGAATATGAAAACAGAGTCCATGACAATCAGTGGTCGCATCACAATAATGGCCAGGCAGTAAGAAGGGAGGAAGTAAGGCATCATGATCATGAGAGAATGATGGGAAACTCAGTGCCGCGACTGGGGCGGTCCGAACAGTAGCGGAAGAAGTCAAAACAGGACCGAAGGATCGAGAGGAGATGACCAAACTAGATGACGACAATAATAATCAATGTAGAACTGAAAGCATACGGGAGAAAACAACTGAATGTGATGTGCAAAATGTGAACTACAAAAACGGAACATATAATCATGAGAGAACAATAGAAGAAGAAGATGTCCGAGTTTTTGAGGAGGAGGAGCCGCTAAAATGGTGGGAATGTTTCAACTTGTTAAATGAGGATGAGCCGCAGAACATTACAAGGATGTGTGAATATAATTGGCACGAAGAAGAGGTACAAGAATTGGCTAGAATCGACGTGGGAAATCATGATAATCAAAAGAACTGTGAGGAGAATATAAAGAAATACACTGCAGAGGAAGAAATGTTACCAAATGAGCTTATATCAGAAAGGGTGGACGAAGATCTGCATGAAACAACATCAGTGGATAGTGATAGTACTAATGACAACGAAGAAGAAGGAAGTGAGAAATTATGCAGCGAAAAAGATTATAGTAGCGAAGAGGAAGAAAATAGTGAAATAGAAGAAGAAAATGGAATATTAAACAATGATGAAACAGAAGAAGTGAGATTTTTCTTGGTGAAGAAATACGCCGTCAATGATGAAGAAGAAAGTATAATGCTAGAGGGGGCAAATGTTCATGTTTCAGAAGAATGTGGTCATGATATGAGCTTAGTTATGGGAAACAGTGAATCCAATGTGGTGAATAATTTGTCTGGTAAAATAGAAGAAGAAAGAGATCTAGTAGGAAACAACAGTAGATGGAACACGGAAGACGATAGCCAATGTAGTAGCAGAGAATTAGATTTACAGCAATTGTGCCTAAAAGATGGAAGTAAAGTTGAATTGTTGAAGTGGTCACAGGAAGAACTTGAAAGAGATTTATTGCAAGAAGAATTTTTAAAGGAGGAGACACTAAAAGATTGGAGGAAAAGAAAAAAAAAAAAACCTTATGTTATGGGGGCATAACATTGAGCTGATAAAAGAATGAAGAAAATATCGGAAGAGAGAAGAAACAGGCATGACCGAAGATATAAACCTGTCGAATTTAATTTGGGAGATTTGGTACTGGTAAAGACTCAGGAGAGGTCATGCGAATTAAATGCGGAGATTAAGAAATTCTTTGACGTGTACCACGGACCATTTAAGGTAGAAGGGAAGCCACATAGGAACGCATACTGGCTAGTGTATCCTAAGTCTGGTAAGAAATTTGGGTTAAGAAACATAACAGACTTGAAAATGTACAAGGTCAGAAGAGATAAGTGACATATTGTGTTCTTGTGAAATTTGGTGGTTTTGTATAACGTTGACTGGTAAAGATGCAGACTGATAGAGACAGTGAGTGATTATTGTTATAAATAAGGACAGAATTGTGGAAATGTATATAAAGACAATGATTTGTGAAAAAGGTTGGACTTTATAACAAGCCAACCAATTTTGTTAAAATATGCTTGTTTGTTATAAAGTGGGGGCATATGTGAGATCCCACTCACAAAATCATTGTAATAAAAAATAACTGTAAATAAAATAGGTTAAACAGACTTCACAGCATGAGTAGTTTGTGTAGACATTTGGGGTAATTTTAAGTTTTTTTTAGAATTTAGTTTGTTGTAGTTGGTACTACTGTGATTGTGTATAGAGAGAGAGTGAAGATGGCAAGATGGCGAGAGAGTACTAGGAGAGAGCTTGTATAGATAGAAGTGTGTGTTGGCAGTATTTGTAGCAGCGAACGTTTGAAGTATAGAATAAAGTTTCTCAAATGAATGAGTGGAGTAATTGAATTATTTGACTGTAATACCCGCTGCGCTAACATGTATATCTTGTAAAGTGGTTTGTTGAATAGTAGTCATAAAACGCTAAGTGATATCACTACCGCCAAAACCAACAGTAGGGCCATATGTTGCGAGGAGCGGGATATCTACTTACTGCTGGTTAATGTAAAAATTAGCAGTGGGGCTTAGCAACCAGAAAAGAACAACAGTTGTAGGAGAGGTGACAAATAGGGCTGAAAATTACAGGCCAATTAGTTTGACATCAGTGATGGGTAAATTGATGGAAAAACTGATATGCAACCGTGTCAGAAATTACTGCGAGGAAAGAAATTGGCAAGCAAATCTAAAACATTGCTTTAGGCAGGATTATTCATGTGAATGTCAGTTACTTGGCTGTAAGCAAGATATTTTGGATGGAATGGTCAAGTGTAGCACTAGATCTTACAAAGGAATTGGAACTAGGAATGTAACGGATATCCGCATCCGCAAGTGCAGAACTTTTGCGTGAAATCCTACATCAATTTTCGCACCCGCAATTTTTAATGCAAATGTTTAGCGATGTTTTGTTTACATTGCAATATTCAGGGTGAGTCAGGAGGAAACAGAATTCAAACTTTCATTTGGGTTCTGATTTTTACCATGGATACACTTTTCTAAGAGATCTTGTTGGCTAAGGTCTCTGAAAATTGGTTTTATATATATATATTTTCTGGAAGTGAATGTTTGTGCTTATAACTGGAGCTGTAGATGGTTTATTGAATTTGTACCAGCTGTCAGATCCCTTTGGGCAAAGGTGATGATGTGGCTTCTCATATGTTCAAATTTTGTGAAAGAATATATATAGCCCAGATAGCTCTTCTCATTGCAGTTATTCCCAATTGCCATGCCATAATAATACTGGATCCTATCTATTTCAACCTTTGTCAGGCCATCTTTACCACCTATCTTTTTTTCGTTACGTATCTTCAGAAGTCATGGTCCCATTCTTTTCCGTATATGCCCAATACACTATAGTTTATTAATTTTGACTGTAGGCCCATAAGGTTTATCTTGTACAACTTTCTGATAAGCCTCACTGTCCCCATCCCCAAGATAGTCTGTATACATGACACCTCGTGACTGCATAGACCTTTTGAAAATGTTAGCAACACCAGCCATTTCCATGCCTCCACTAGAACCATGGTAGTCCTTTTAGCACACATGTTGTGAAGTGGGATTTTTGCTACAGGTGTCACAGAACTTACTAATTATTTCAATATCCAGAACCTTTCCAGTTTATTTTTACATATTTAATTCCACGAAACTTGGGCTTATACCCAAACTTCCTTATTCTACCCATTTTCCTATTACTTTTGACAAAATCATTACAGTTGTATCGCAAAACATAAACAAGAAAGATGAAAAGCTGACAAAGGGTAGTCGACAATGCAGACAAGCTGACAAATATTAAACCAACAATTATCTATTATAGGAATATATGTGGAACATATACTCAATGCTCCACAGAACAGTAATGGGCGTGGCACTATTTACCATGCATGACAAAAAAATTAATAACTCCAAATCTAATCGACAAATTTGCATGAAACAAATGGCATTTTGTAGTTAAATAATTGGAACATTGAACAAAACTAAAAAAAGAAAATCGATTTTTTTTTAGCCTGTTCGCAACAGTGTCCCCTTAAGCCAACCCCATAAACAGTAATAGAATGGGATGAGATTGGGTGACCTCGGTGGCCAAGCAATGACTCCACGGCGACCGATCCAACGACCAGGACACATTTCGTTGAGATACTGTGTCACTGGCCGTACGGAATGTGCAGGAGCACCATCATGCTGAAAGTACATACGAGCTCGTGTTGCCAAAAGGATATCTTCAACGTATTCTGGTAACACATTTTGAAGAAAATCAAGATACCGTGTTCCATCAAGACGGTTATCTAAAACAAGTGGACCGATGAGTTGGTCATCAATAATACCGCAACACCCGTTGACTGAGAAACGTCGTTGAAAAGTCATTTCCACAGTAGCATGCACATTTTCATCAGCCCATACGTGAGAGTTGCAAGTGTTGTTGATTCCACTGTGGGTAAACGTTGTCTCATCAGTGAACAGCATGGAATTAATTGATCATTGGCAATGATCCATTGGTAGAAGTCTTGCTGGTTGACATCATCTCCTTCATGCAGATGTTGTATAGACTCTGCCGATGGAATGGATACCGACCTTGCTCATGAACTGAGCGTATCACTCGTGTTTGTGGAATACCAAGTTGAGCAGCAATTCTTATAGAATTAGTAGTTGGGCTGCATTCCGATACATGAATAATGTTCTCAACTTCATTAAGGATTTGTTGTATGGGATGTTCAGATACAACATTTACGCTGGGAAGTGTACCACGCTCACGCAATCCGTGAAACACCCTGCTATCTGGCATTCTGCGAAAAAGAAATCGTTGTTGGTATTCTCGAACAGCAGCTCTGGAATTGCCATTGGACAAACATCATGTCAGCATACTCTGCATGTGTGAAGATCTGTGGCATTTTCACTACACTAAACTGTATCTTTTGTTCACGTAACAACACTGTATTACCATGCACTATGACAACCACTGTCAGACTGAGACTTGAGGTAAACAACTGAACCATGCCCAAGTGAACTGCGTACTGAAAGGGTTAGTATAGACGGCACTACACTTTTCCTGTTCCTAGTTGTTTTCGTTGATTTACCCTGAAACAGTTAAGAAAAGGGCATATGTTTATTAGAAGTTTCTTATTCAGAATTACCAGTAATATCACCCCTCAAAGCATGTCCCTTTCCTCCTGACTCACCCTGTATATGTCCATTTATACAAGATTCTGCCCACATGGCTTGCAATAAAAGAAACAATGAACTGAATGGTGTTATTGCCTAAGTGTCAAATTTACAAGTTTGAACTTTAATGTAAAGAAAAGTGGCCTATTCATGGTCAAACTTATAGCACACCCACGTAGAACTACCATAAGATGCGCTCACACATTCACGCTAATAAAAAGGGTCCAACAAAATATTCCAAGCAATCCTTCCCACTCATACTTCCTCACGGCATATCATGTGTCCTTGTAGCGTACTTGTAGGATGTTTCCTCAGGTAGCTTCCTACAATATCTATATCTTGTTGGACAGCCAGGGCCCTTTATGGTTTCCTGGGAGTCCAACAACATCCAACACGTACTACATTTAGTCTTATAACCCCTTTCGTGGCCCATCAAGCGTTCTCTATCAAAATCGGATCATCGAAAGTCCTAAAAGTTCTACCGTGAATGCGCCACTAGATGGTGGGAAAGCGGGTGACGAGCACGGAAGCAAGTGTGGCGGGTGAGCATTAACACTCTGGCCTCAAATTTGGAAGGACGCGTGTTTGAATTCCTGTTCAGTCATCCAAATTTGGATTTTCCACAGTTTCCTCAAATCACTATAGGCAAATGCTTCATTTAAAAAGCCATGGTTGAATTCCTTCTCGTTCTTAGCCCTGATCCTTTCACACCTCTAATATTGACAAGGCATATAGAAGTAAGCAAAAAAATGGCCCTGTGCTTGACGCTTGAATTATTCGAACCACGAACTCTGCAAAGTTCATAAGGCAAAGATTGGTTTTAAGACACGTGCGTAGCAATGTAAATAATTTAATTCTCTTGTGAAATCATCCCAAATTTTTGTTGTTGAAAGGTGTGGCAAAAATAAGTCAATATGACAGTATTATATGCGAACAGACTTTACTTGTGAAAAAAGATAATTTGGTATAAAATATATACTTTTGATTTTAAATTTATTTGTTATAAAATATTAAAATCTAAATAATTATAATTTATTTTTCCACCTCTGCATCCACTTCAGCAAACCATGTCAAGCACTGAACATCCACATCCACAAAGATGACCCTAATTGGAACCACTGATATTCATTATTCTAATAAATGATTGTGTTAATGGTTTACAGTAAGAAGTTAAGTTTGCTAGCAGATGTCAAAATGAGGAGACCAAAATGGGAGAAGAGTGACAGTTGCAGGGTGACATGGATATGTGATATTTATGTGTGTAGATCAGCGCGAAATGAAGATAAATGGCAAGAAGTGTATAGCGGAATTGGCAGATGGCTTGAGCGCTGAGGGAGACCAGTTACGAGATAGGAGGATTGATTGGCAACAGCATAAATCTCACAAAGTTATTGACAACAAGGTTCAACTTTCTTAGGTAGACCTGCACAGATAAAAAACTATAGGTTGATTACGATTGTAGGGTAGGGAAAGTATTGCTTGTTGACCTGAAATATAAACACTTAGGCATAAGATTTGATAATTAACTGGGTAGGTCATATTGACCAGGTGATAGGAAAAGGTGTCGAAATCCTTCATTTGATGGAGATAGTGATGACTGGATTTGCCATAAAAGTGAGGGAATTGTGTTACAGAACTTTGGTCAGACCGTTTCTTGAATTTGGTGAAATGTGGGACGCACAACTTGGTTCTAAAATACAAAGGAGGTCAGCTAAATTTCCCTGTTAAAATTACCACAGAACACAATCTGTAAATGATAAGATAAAGTAACTGCATTGGAAATCACTGGAAGACAGGAGGAGAGTGAAGAGAGTGTTGGGTTTTACAAGGTGATCAGGCTTGGCAAGATAATGGTGGAAGAATTGAGAGTAGTACGTGGAAGGGAAAAGACAACCATAAATGTAAGCCAGCATTCAATTTCATTGATAAGGAGTGCAAAACTTGTTATTTGTATGTAAGGGAGTCAGAGATGGAATAAATTACCAAAGGACTAATTTGCCAAAAATGTTGAAAGAATTTAAAATTTATAAAGGACAAAAGTGCCAGTACTATCATCACTGTGGCACTGCAAGTTGAAGATGAATTTTTATGTAACTCGGCAAAACAGATAGATAGCGAAATATATATATTTTTTTGTAAATATCTCACTTAGTCTGTCAAAAATTAGTTATAAGTACATGCCCTAGTTGCTGTGACATTTTTCTTCTAGTCCAGGCCACATTTCAACCAACCACTAAAAAGGAGGGGAAAAACATTGTACATGACCAGCACATATTTGCTTTGTTAATTTTGATATAGTATTTCTAGAGAACTAAAGTGTAATATATATAAAAAGAAACTTTACTCCCACTTTCAATTTTTCTCGTTGACTTAACATAAGAAACCACCATCAAATAGTATTGCCACAGTTTTATTAAAGCCCCTTCTTCCACACGATCAAAGTTACTATATGCACACCTAGAGAAGTTTGGATATTTCATATAGTCGAAAAGAATATGATTCATATATTGCTTGCACCTTTTTTCATTGATATTGGTAATTTTTTCACATCAAGCAATGGATAACATCTTGTTCTCTCCCTCTGTTGAACATATGCTCAGTCCCTGTTTGAATTCCTCAACAACAAAAATACTGTGACAATAAGCATAAACACATGTTTAATATGTACATGCTGTTTAGTTGCTGATTTTTCATTCATTATATTATTTCAGTATATCTTTTCTCACAAGGGATTTTTAAAAATTTTTGGAATGAAAATATGAAGAGTCCTCAAGAGTGAAAAAAACATGGCATTTGAATGTTTATCTTTTAACTTTCAATGTATTACAAGAGCACAAAAAGTCTTTCATTGCCTATGGATGTTGTCAGCTACTTGATATAAAAATGATAAACAAATGAGTCTATTAGATATTGTGATTCCGCTATGCAGCAACATTCCTCCACGTAAACTGATGACATCACATTGCTGAGGCAGTCAACCACAAAACGTATTACTTTCAGGCAGGAATTAGGTTGTAAATGCACCCTGGATCAGTAAGACACTGTAGAACTAATTCAGAAAATATTTCTAGCAGTGTCTTGGATTTGACTAATGCAGCAATTCAAAATGAATTTATACAGAAGTATAAGCACTTCAAAAGGGTGTGAGACAAGGTTGTAGTCTATCTCCGTTAATATTCAACTTGTATGTAGAGGAAGCAATGATGGAAGTTAAAGAAAAATTTTAATGTGGCATAAGGGTCCAAGGAGAAAAAATCAGTATGCTACAATTTGCTGATGACATTGTCTTGTTAGCAGAACAGGATGAGGATATTGAGAAGCTACTGAATGGCATGAGCAAAATACTGAAGGAAGATTTCGGCCTCAATACAAATCAAAGCAAGACAAAAATGATGAAATGTAGCAGAAATGTTAGGTACCAATCACAATAGGTTAAATATAAAATTAGGATCGGATTCAATAGGAAAAGTACCGTACGAAATGAACGAGTTTTGGAACTGATGAGTGAGGTAAGAAGTTTGTGGAAGATGCTTACAAAACGAAGAGGTAGAAGAGACCTGGTAGGTCATATTTTGAGAGAAGCTATATTGGTTAATTTGTTAGTGAAGGGAACAGTGGAAGGTAAGAACAGTAGAGGAAGACAGAGATTACAACGCAGCTAATATGATATAAATTTGGAATATTTATAAGTCATTGATGTATTAATTTTTATCGTCTTTTTAATGCTGTAGATGTTCTCTGTAGTTTATACAATAAATAAATAAAATATGAGGCAAATAATTGAGGACGTAGGTCGTATTGGGTATGTAGAGATGAAGAGGTTAGCACGAGATAGGAAGAGATGGAGGATTGCATCAAACCAGTCGAAAGACTGATGACATAATAGGCGCCTAAATTTCACTTCAGCAACATTGCAAGGCAATTAATACAACTTCCATTGGATTATATCAACACTACTGTAAATGTAAAAGCACTATTTCAGCATTTAGCAAATTTGCGATGCCGTAACGAAAATTGAAGTAAAAAAATCTCAATGATACTAAGTTATCAACAATTAAAATTAATTTACAAGAATTACTTACGCCACTTTTGCTTCAACCATCGCTTTTTACTTATTAAGGAACAACATAAAACGCCAATACTTTCAGCGGTAACGCAGTCAACAACTGGTTGTCAACGTGATCTCACAAACTTCGTAATTGGCTCGGAGTGATTATATACAACCAAGATATGAGTAACACTGAACAAGGTTATATTGGTGTCCCAATTGTTGTAGTGTTACCTTACAAGGAAATGATGAATTTCCAGCCATCTTTTGATGCGTCAACAAATTACAAAGGGCAAAACCTAACTGAGGTAGAACCACTATTCTAATTTCCATTCAAACATTATGGCATGTCAATTGTGTTATAGTCCGGAGAGTGAACAAAAATAGACTAACATTTTCTGCTTTAAAAATACTACTGATCTAGGATATTCAAAATTGAAATTTGAAAGTAAGAGAGATCCTTATTTTCGTTGTAAGTTTATCAAAAGGGTTACCAACAGTCAGAAGTGAACTGTGTAACTTGCTATGATTCACGCTTAAGGATATTAATATGAATATTGTTAACCATTTTTTTAATCTCATATCTGGTAAGACTTTGCAGAATAACCTCTCAGATATCAATAAGGCAATGAAACAACAATTTCTTTTACTCTTTCTTTAAATAATACTTCAAACATACTTTGGTGTTATTTATGAAAAAAATTAATTACAATAGCAAACAATTCTTATAAAGAAACAAAATTGTAATATAAAAGCTTTATAAGGTAGGATCATATCTTGTCAAACCAACCAATGATCTGGACCCTTATGGCAAAAAAATTGGTTTTTTTTTCCGGTACTATTAACACTAGAAGGGCTGACAAAGACTGCATAATTTCTGATTATTTTGGGTTTTAGCTTTAGAGCAATCGATTTTCAAAAAGCATAAATGGTTTAAGTATAGATCTGATACCGCTGGAACAACTTCTAACTGAGGGAATATAACGCTGCAAATATTATCGCCACACTACTCTTTACCAGTGTGACCAATGCTACCACCTTATCGATATTGTCGCCAGATTTATTTAATTTAGAAGTTCGATAACGGCAAAGTTGCTTAATAGGTCCAACAAACCTCAGGGCGGCGGTGACTTCAGTACTTCCTAATTCCACCACTAGATACCACCACTAGCAAACAGGTACAATCAATTCAACATAGATGGCAAAAATGGACCTCGCAATTCCAGCAAACTATTTACAATACTATCCGTTAACTTTTCTTTTTCCAAAATGCCATTTGCTGACTTGGAATAAACGTCATTTACCCCATCGGTTTCTATGATACTCATATGGGACACGTTAAGCAAGTAATTTCGATTTATTTTAGCGTAACGATTAAGGGGCTCCGGTAGGATGGAAAATGATGAATTTTGTCATTTTCGTTTTTTTTGCCGATTATTGATCTTTGGAATGTCCTCTTCAATTTGGTGTATAACACATGCATATTTCTTACCTAGAAGTCAAGGGTGTAGCCAGGATTTTGTTCAGGGGGGGGGGGGGGGGGGGCAGGCAATACAAAACTGATAATAAGCATGCAACAAAAACGTTTATTAATGTAATACATAAAATTCTATTAATTAATTAATTAATTAATTAATATTATTATATTTTAATTAATTATATTTAAATAAATTATAATTTAATTTATATATATATAATTACACTAATAATAATAATTTCCTGAAATTTTATCACAATTTTCTTGTAAAAGTTTTCTGTGTACACCAAGCGTACACAGACAGTTTAGATGGTTCTCTAGGATATTTCCGTCTCATTTAACTCTTTCGTGAGGTCTAGTTCTCCAAGATTTTCTGTTGTCATACCCTTGTCCTTCCATAGTTTATACCATAGTGAGACTGAATAATTAAAAAAATTAGCAGAAAATTCGTGATTTATTTATATATATATGAACGAATGACTTACTTAATCTTTAGCTGGGATGTAGCTAGGGATTTCAATCCAACAGTCCGGGATTCCGCATCATTTGGCAGTCTTGCCGATCCAGCACCCAATTAAGCGGATCCGCAATCTTTAAAATGGGGCGAAAACATATTTCAATCTTCGTCACCTTGTCTCTTTCTCGTCACTTTCCGGTCCGACTCGTTCTCTACCGGGTTGTATCGCCACGTTCACCTGTACCCATCAAGTTGACATTTGACTCATGGCAACAAATGTGTGTTTATGTCGGCCGTGATCATAAGTAAATACATTCAGTTTTACTTTTTTTTGTTTAAGAACTTCAGTTTGTTTTTGTTGTGTGCATTACTGTAATTTGAATTATGTCGTCCTACTGCAAAATTAGCTCCCAGATCGTACACACAAAAACCATACAACTACAGTTGTTTCTGAAGAGTAAGTAGAAACAATACAAAAAGAAGGTTACAACTATTAACAGCTATTTCAAAACCTAATGAATAAAGACACGGGCACACAGAACGCGACAAGCGACAACGACACGCGGGGATTCTATCATTACCGTGGTGCCAAAATCTGATGATGAATTCTTGTAGAACTCGACAAGACAAATTGAAAGTAAGGAATAAAGTTTTTTGATATCTCGCTTAGTTCTCGAGATATCGTATCTCAAAGTTGACATAATTAGGTTGAAATACAGCCTGGACCAGGAGAAAAATTTCGCTATAGCCAAATTTGATGATGAATTCGTACGTAACTCGACGAGATAAATGGAAAATAAAGAATAAAGTTTTTTGATATTTCACTTAGTTTTCGAGATATTGTAACTCAAAAGTGAGGAGGTTAGGGTTAGATCCGGCCTGGACCAGAAATTTTTTTTCACCAAAATCACCATATCTACACGGTGGAAATGCACTATAGGTGTTTTATGCACTATAGGTGTTTTATTTTCTTCCTAGTGATTGTTGATAGGTTGAACTAGGGCCTGGACCAAAAGAAAAAACACCAAAAGCAGAAGGAA
The DNA here is from genome assembly GCA_031002005.1 of Vandiemenella viatica. NCBI lineage: Eukaryota > Metazoa > Arthropoda > Insecta > Orthoptera > Morabidae > Vandiemenella > Vandiemenella viatica. The sequence continues at coordinate 12,571,940 of JARYHS010008074.1, read as the reverse complement.
CTATACCTATGACTGATTTTTAACATGCTATATCTCTAAAACCAAGCGAGATATCAAAAAATTTTATTCTTTATTTTCGATTTATTTCGTCGAGTTCTACAAGAATTCATCATCAGATTTTGGCGCCACGGTAATGATAGAACTGCCCGACACGCGATATTGTGTCGCGGCGCGACGTCGCTATTGTTGTAATTCACAGTTTTGAATCGGGACGGTCACACACAAAGCGATCCGTCGCCGGGCCGCAGTCTTTGGCGCGGCGACGAGCGACACAGTTATACAAAATTACAGAATTGTCGCGCGACAGAGCGACATGGCCGATGAAGAAAAATTGATTTCCACCGCATCCGACGGCCACTACTTCAGGTGTAGTAAGAGATGCATATGAAAAGATTTCCAGCTCATAAAAAATAATTTTTCGCATTCAGGATTGTATTTTTTCTTCTTAGTTTCTCACTTTATGTTATTTGTTTACACTGTAATTATTTAAAATTAATAATACTTGTATTTGAGCATATCTTTTGATTGTGAAATACATTGTCAATAATAAATTGTATTTTTTATTGTGAATATTTCACTTTGTAATGAAACTCCTGGTTTTAGGGGTACTTCTTAATATTGACCTCCACGCAAATGACACTGCTGCCTGCAAGGGGGAAGAGCTGGGAAGTGATAAGATTGAAAATCACTTAGAGGTCAGGGGCTTTGGCCAGGGCGCTAAGATTTTCGGGCCCCGGGTAAGGATTCTTAGCCCCCCTACTCCTCCCCCCCCCCCAGCAAAATTATTTATATTAAACTTTTAAATTTTAAGGCAAAAAAAATCAAATTACACCTTTTTAAGAACGATTTTTAAAGTTTTATTTCTATTTATTTAGACACCCAGGCAGAGGGGCCCCTTTCGGGGGCACAGGCTCGGTATACTTTTGCCTCGCTTAACCCCCCCTAGCGCCGGCCCTGGTTTTGGCAGTGTCGTTTTTGTTTTGTTTTTAAGAATATATATTAAATGAACAGAACATACCTCATAGAAATGGCTAACCTTTCTATTGTACCAATTACTTTTCTCCAGTTCGTGGTGCAATTCGATATAGTTGATTTCAACAGCTTGTGTATTTTCTCGAAGCATTCTCGAGACATACAAAAATATGTATAAAATCTATCTTTTTGTGATACTAGTCCCCGGCAAAGGCGGTGGTATTCACCAAGGAATTCTCTCTTCTTATTGATGTCAGGAACCCAGACCGTTTTTAGTGCGAACAAAATAAGTAGAGTATCCCCATCACTTGACATGTTTTATAAGAATTTACCAGCCCCAGAAAACTTATTAAAAAAGAAATAGAGAAGTACAGCTCTCTTCGCGAGAGAAGGTCTCACTGGCATTTGTCGCCGCGACTAGAGAACGACCACTTGCTGCTGTCGCTTGTCGCGTTCTGTGTGCCCGGGCCTTAAATGATGTGTTAAATGTTTTTGTCATAAACTGTACGTCATTGTATTTGAGATATTTCTTTTCAAAAAGTGGATTTCAATTTCCTAATTCTGCTAATTCTATAAGATCTATGATAACAAAGTTTTCAAATACCGTAAAAGTTGACATAATTGTCCGGTTTGAAAATTTCAAGAAACAATGGCAAAAATTTTCGTTGAGTGTTTGATGAATGGACGTCCCAAAAATCACCTATATTTGAACTTTAAGGCGGGACCACACGCTTGCTAAATCTCGTCAAGCCGTCACAAATTGAAACGTTTGGATAGGGCGTTTGACATGGCATGTGTAGGCTTGCTAGCACTCGTGGCTGATCCGATCAATTGTCGGTTTCTTGGCGCAAATCAAAGAAGGTTTGCGGCAAGCGATTGCGAAGCGTCTGCACCATAGGTGGCCAACCTTTACAGCAGCCGGGCCAAATTTTAGAACAACAACTCTCTACCGGGCCGCATGCATAATTTTCTTGGAAAAAATATTAATATTTTCATGAAGGAAAAAAACACTTAAAATGAAATTAGATATTTAATGAAGTATTAAATATAAACTTATCTTAATGCGACTTTTGACATTTTTTTTACATAACTAAGGGCATCAATATTGATATCGAGAGAAGTTGTGGCTATACGCATAAAGTTCTCCAAATGAACATCGGTGATTCGTGTTCTGTTTTGAGACTTAAGGGGCTCCGGTAGGATGGAAAATGATGAACTTTGTCATTTTCGATTTTTTGCTGATTATTGATCTTTGGAATGTTCTCTTTAATTTGGTGTATAATACATGCATATTTCTAACCTAGAAATACTTTAAAAATGGCTGTGTTGGCGTGGCAGTCTCAGCAGAGTCAAAATGGAAGGGGCGAAAAAGATTTTTGAGAGGTCAGCAGCTGATGGGGTATAGTATATAAATTACCTAGGGGATAGGGATTCAAAGGCATTCAAGGAAATTGAAGATCTGAAACGTAATGGACCAGATGTGACAATAAATAAGGTTAAACGTATTGCAAATGTGCAAAAAAGAATGGGTACCCGCTTGCGACGCTTGATATCAGGGTGGATATCAGGAGGGGTAAAAATATGGATGGCTGTAAAGGGTTGCAGGGGAAGAATAGACTTGCAGAAGGCATTATTAATAAATTACGAAAGTATTATGGAATGACCATTAGACATAGCAACAACATTGTCGAAGAAATTAAACGAACAAAGCACAAGCAGCAGGACAAACATTTGTGAACAAGGATGGTTTACCATATGGTGTCATTCAGGAACTTAAGCCTATATTCAGGGATCCATCTGATGTACAGCTACTGAAGTCTTAGACGAGGACATCAGCAGAGCTAAATTAATTCACTCCGATAAAACTATGCTCTTATCTCGCAGTAACCTAATTGCACCAACCATGCCTTTCCAAATGATAGGAAAACAATTCCCAATTAAAGTAAGATTCGCTACGAACATTAATAAAGCACAAGATCAGACGCTGTAAAAGGCAGGATTGTATTAATGAGAACCTGTTTTTTCGTATGGATACATGTATGAGGCTTTTTGAGGAGACTGCAAATTTACTAATATCTGTTTTTGTGTTAGACATTTGCGGTCAGTCAACGATGATCACATTATAGCTGCTAATATTGTTTTCAAAGAAGATTTGTAAAGTAAAGAAGATTGAAAGAATGACTTCCGACAAAGCATTTAAACCTTTACTTTTTAAATGTTTTACAATTAAACATGTAGAATTTAATGATAACGACTTTTTATAGTAAAAGTGATATTTATTACTACTCTTCAAAATAAATTGCATTTCATTAATAAATACTTGCATTTACTTATTTCATCTTAATTATATTACCATTCGGTGACTGATTACGATACTGTGCGAAATATTCCGTGGGTCAGTTAGTATACATGATAATATACCCAACATAGCGCTGAAGTCATTACCCCCTAAGGCAATAAGTTATCTCACAGCACTCTTTAACAGTATTCTCTGTACTGGATATTTTCCACTAGCGTGGAAACATGCTAATATCATAGTTTTCAATAAACCTAATAAACCAGCTTCCTTACCCTCTAGCTATAGACCTATAAGCTTACTCCCAACCTTATCAAAATTACTGGAAAAGATAATACAGACGCGGTTAACTTCCTTCCTTGATGCTACGGGAATCATCCCACCACATCAATTTCGATTTCGCCCGATGCACTAAACCTCACACCAAATACTACGCCTGGTTGAAGACGTCACAAGGGGCTTTGAACTTAAACATCACACCCTGGCTCGATGTAGCCCAGGCATTTGACAAAGTATGGCATACTGGACTCTTATAGAAACTCAAAAATACTGGAATTCCTCTATATTTGTACAAAATCTTAGAAAGATTTCTACAGAACCAAACCTTCAGTGTACGAGTGGGCACAAAAATATCCTCAGCACGATCAGTAACAGCAGGAGTCCCACAAGGATCTGTTTTAGGACCCACCTTATTCAACATATACACGTCGGACATTCCAACTTTCACAAATACCTCGACTGCAATGTATGCTGATGACACAGTAATATACGCTTCACACAACGACATCCACAAAGCACGCAATTACCTACAGGATGCAATTGCACAACTAACCGAATGGTTAAATCACTGGCGAATATATCTAAAACCCGGAAAATGTCAAGCCAAAGTTTTTACACTGAGACGCCCACTAAACCCGCCAGAGATAAACATCATGGGAAATAACATTGTATGGAACCCACCCGACCAATCAATTAAGTACCTCGGTCTTGACCTAGACAGGTGGTTAACGTGGAACACACACATCAATAATAAAATAAACCAAGCCTATGCCAGACTGTACAAACTATTCCCAGTATTAAATAGAAAATCATCATTAAAAACAGAATGCTGCCTATTAATTTACAAAATGATATTACGACCACTCACAACATACACATGCCCTATATGGGGATGTGCTAGTCGTAGCAAGTTACAAAGAGTGCAAATATTCTAAAATAAAGTTCTTCGATTAGCTGTGAACCCACCATGGTACGTACGCAACAGTCAGCTACACCGAGAATTAAATATTTCTTACATTAATGAATTCATAAGGCAACAAACTAAAAAATTTTATAAAACGAATGAACTCAGTACCTGGTGCGCGGTTTTATGAGCTAGGAAAAGAACGGGTCAAACTAGACTAAAAAAACGCCTTCCTCAAGACATTTATCTATCGAACAGTGACTTTGAAGGCGAAATGAACCAGTAAACCATATATTGTGAAACAAGATTATCCTCAGCGCTGAAAATTAAAAAACTATATGTATTTCATGAACAAAAGTGTAGTTATCTTAAATCAATTTCATTACAACTGTGTTTTTTTTCTATTTTCACACTGATATATATATATTTAATACCAATAACTGTTCTTATTACTGTTTTCACTATTGTCGTAAAATATTTCCTGTATCTCTGTTATGTAGTTACTGAAGGGCCCTAATCGGCTGAACTCAACCATGTCAATAAGAATGCTATGATTTGTAAAAGACAACTTTATCCTGTAAAGCTAAATTTGCTGATCGGATAATAAACATGTAACAAAAAAAAAAAATATATGCATATATATATATAATAGTTCCTTGTTGAAAGCAAAGAGAAACTATCAGTAGGCTTTCTAGTACATAAAACGTCTGCTAGATGGCCAAACACAAAAATTGTTCGTTGTTTTGAAAATTTGCGTTTTTGCAGGGAAGACACCTATTTAAATAAACTTAAAAAGCTAAATATGAAGTTTCATCCACATCGTTAGAGCCGTTTCCGAGATCCCGAGATACTATTTTAGCCTTTTCCAACCAAATGTCAACCTCTCTTTCACGTGGTGCAGCCCGTTTACACGGACGAGGCTCTGGCGACTGAAAGATTCCCACTGCTTGCCAACGGCCTCCGAAAGGAGGGCGGAAGAGCGTGGAGTGGTCCAGGGCACCCTCTCACCCTTGGGGTTGGAAACGGCCCCTAAAGGAGGATGCATCAGAAATGATCAACGGCATGGGGATGCAGAAGACAGTGAGAAACGACTGCATTAAGGACCCAAAGGGTATCCCGAAGACATGTAATCCTCTCAAATTACATATATCATGCTTCTTCCTGGGTAAAATATTTCGGAGGTATAATAGTCCCCCAATCGGATCTCCGGGTGGGGACTAGTCAGGGAGGAGTCATCAGAATGGATAGAAACATTCTACGAGTCTGAATAGGGCAGACAGGTTAGAAAACTTAAAAAAGGGAGATAGAATGACTCAAATTAGATATCGTTGGGATTAGTGAGACTAAATAGAAAGACGTACAGAATTCCTGGCCTAGGGAACACAGGATAATTAGCACACTAGCTGTCAATGGAGAAACTGGTGTAAGATTTGTAATGAATAAGAAAGTAGTGAAATGGGTGAGTTATTATGAACAGGTTAGTGACATGATTATTTTGATGAGGTTAGAAACTAATCTCGTCCCAACCACATTAGTACGAGTGTATATGTCAACGTCACAGGAAAATGACGAAGAAATAGAGAAACTATACGCCGAAATTCAAGAACTAATCCAATATGTGAAGGGGGAGGAAAATCTAATAATCATGGGTGATTGGAATGCAATAGTGGGAGAAGGATATTTTGGTCTAGAAGAAAGAAATAAGTGAAGAAGCAGGTTGTTAGAATTTTGGGAAACATATTAGCTATTAGTGGCAAACACACTGTTTAAGAACCATGCCAGAAGGATATACACCTGGAAACGTCCAGGAGATGCAGGCAGATATCAGCTAGATTATATCATGGTCAAACAGAGATTCAGAAATCAAGTTCTAGACTGTAAAGCGTACCCAGGAGCAGACGTAGACTCTGACCATAATTTGATAATAATGGAGTGCAGGCTGGAATTCAACTGAATAAGGAGGCAATGTAAGTAGAACAGACTGGAAGTGAACAAACTGAAACAATCTAGCACTAGAGAAAAATTTGCAGAAATGGTAGACTTAGGTCTAAGAAGTAATTCTGAAAAGAGATCAACCGAAGACGAATGGAATACATTAAAGACTGAAATAATGAAAGCTGGTAAAGAAACATTAGGCTTTACGGAACAAGCCGCCTGAAAACGTTAGATCACAGAGGAAATTTTAAACCTGATGGATCAAAGGAGAAGGCACAAAAATGCTCAGGATGAAGCAGGAAGAGAGCAATTCAGGGAATTTAGAAATCAAACAAACAGGAAATTTAAAAAAAGCAAAAATAAAATGGCTAAAAGAAAAGTGTGAGGAAGTAGAAAACGAAATGGTCATAGGTAAAGTTGATGTTGCATACAGGAAGATCAAACAGAATTTTGGAGAAATGAGGAAAAGAGGTGTAAACATTAAAGATGCCGGTGGGAAACTGCTTTTAAGCTCAGACGTTAGAACTAACCAATGGAAGGAATACATTGAGAAACTGTATGATGGGGACGACTTGAACTATAGTGTATTGGAAAAGGAAGGCGATGTCGACATTGATGACTTAGGAGATCCTGTTTTGAGGACAGAATTTCACAGAGCTCTGAATGACTTAACAGCAAGTAAGTCAATTAGAATTGATGAGATCCCTGCAGAACTTCTTAAATCCCTAGGATAAAAAAAAAACGAAAGATTATTGAAGCTGATATCAAAAAGTTTTGAAACAGGAGAAATTCCATCTGATTTTAATATAAATATCATCTTCACACTTCTGAAGAAAGAAAAAGCCGACAAATGTGAGAATTATCGCACCATTAGTCTAACATCACATGCTTCAAAATTACTGACCAGAATAATATACAGAAGAATGGAAAGGGTAGTAGAAGAGATAGTAGGTGAAGATCAGTTTGGGTTTAGGAAAAATCGTGGTACAAGGGAAGCAATTCTGGCTTTAAGATCAATATTTGAAGAGCGGATCAAGAAAAACAAAGATACTTTTATGGCGTTGATTTAGAAAAACTTTTGATAATGTTAGGATGGACAAGCTGTTCAAAATTTTAAAGAAGTCAGGTCTACAATATCGAGATAGAAGAATACGTTATGAACTATATAAGAATCAAGTGTCTATAATAAAAGTAGAGAATCACGAGAGAGATGCATCAGTTAAAAAGGTCGTGAGATAAGGTTGTAGTCTATCACCGTTAATATTCAACTTGTATGTAGAGGAAGCAATAAAGGAAATGAAAGAGAAAATTCCATGTGGCATAAGAGTTCAGGGACAAAAAAACCAGTATGCTACGATTTTCTGATGACATTGTCTTGTTAGCAGAAAGGGCTGAGGATATTGAGGAGTTACTGAATGGCATGAACAATACTGAAGGAAGATTTTGGATTGAATATAAATCAAAGCAAGACAAAAGTGATGAAATTTAGCACAAATTATACCAATAACAGAAGGTTAAATATAAAAATAGGATCGGATGGAATAGGAGAAGTACGTTAATTTTGCTACTTGGAAAGCAAAATTAGAACCGATGGCCGAAGCAAGAATGATGTTAAAAGCAGAATAGCACTAGCATAAAGAGCCTTCATGAAAAAATAAATCTTTTAGTTTCAATCATTGATCTATGAATTAGAAAGAACTCTTTAAAACTCTATGTGTGGAGCACAGAACTTAATGGTAGCGAAACATGGACTTTAGGAATACCGGAAAGAAAGAAAATTGAAGCATTTGAAATGTGGTGCTACAGGAGAATGCTGAAAATTAAGCGGTCAGACAAAGTACAAAATGAACGAGTTTTGAAAATGATGGGTGGGGTAAGAAGTTTGTGGAAGAAGCTTACAATAAGAAGAAACAGGTTGGTATGTTATATTTTGAGACATGCTGGATTGGTTAATTTGTTAGTAGAGGAATCAATCAAAGTTAAGAACTGTAGAGGAAGACAGAGATTAGAATATATGAAGCAGATAATTGAGGACGTGGGTTGTAAGGGGTATGTAGAAATGAAGAGGTTAGCACAGGATAGGAAGGGATGGAGGATTCCATCAAATCAGTCGAAAGACTGAAGACAGCAAAAAAAAAAAAAAAAAAAAATGGGTACTATATGTACCTCTAATATTGTTCAAAAATTTTGGTAAAATGGTACAGGAAAAAATATTTAGAAATAAACAATTAACTTAGGTAACACCTTGACAAACTGCTTCATTCTGCCAAGTTTGAGATACAGGGGTGGCAGGAGTATTCTGCCTCTTTCCACTAGAAGGAAACACTTGATATTTTTGCCCCTGGGGCACCAATTCAAACCTGCAGGGCCACTGTTTTTGCTCCCAATATTTGTCGCAATCGCAGATGAGACAGGTTACTTAGTATATCCTGATTGTTGTCCTAGAAGCATACCCAACACTTTCAAATCACCATACATCATCCTATTGTGATCCTCATAATAAATGGTAGTAAGAAGATTCTTGATTTGGTCATATGTTTCCTTCACGTTCACAGAATGGTCGACAGATATTGAGGCATACATGTTACCACTGTGTACCAGAACTGCCTTCAGGCTTCTTTTAAATGAATCAATGAACAGTCTCCAGTCATCGGGCATGTACGGAATATTTAACTGACCCATCAAACCTTGTATATCACAGCAGTACACTAACAAGTCATTTTGAGAAAAATGTTGTGTGAATATCAAGTCCGTTTCTGTAAGATATAAGGGATGTCGCGGTTGCTAGTAAATTTCTTTCACGTAGTCTTGACCTTAGGCGCTCTGCTTTATACTCTTTATACACTCAGATAATGGAATAAATCATTTAGATCTGGCTGAGTGAACAGAAGAGGGGCCATATCTGTGCCTACTTGAAACTCAGTATCTTCTGTCTGCTGCAAGGTATCTGATGTCTGAGGAGTCTGTGGTATAGGTATCTCCGGCCATGTGGAACAGGACGAATCGCTGTGCGAATGTTGTTCGGGTACTCAACAGTGCTTTTGTTTTTCTTGTTGAAACCAGTTACCTTACGAGAGCGGAAGTAGCAGTCGTCGGTATGACTGCGTTGCTCGCGCCAGACCATAGTGATGCCAAATCGTAATGACTTCTTCTTTCCTGCCGCGCACCGTCGTAAATCTTCTACACACACGAAGCACACAACCTGTGGTGTCCAAGGTTTTTTGATGTCAACTAGTTTCGCTCAAAAATTGGCATGGTAGACCTTTTTCAAGAAAGCGGAAATGTTTCATCGGTCTTTTTTCACCAGAAGTATAACTAAAACTGTTAGGAGAGTTTAAACAGTATCGGGTTGACATTGTATACTAACCCTAACACTTAGGGAACGTCCATAAACCACGTAGCTCCATTTTGGCCTCCTGTGAATCCCCCTCCCACCCACGTAGCCCGACGTGGCTTTTGCCTCTACTCCGCCCCCCCCCCCTTTCTCACGTAGCACATAGCTTTCTTCTCCTTTCATTCCAGAAGAGATTTTTTACCATTTTCTCTTGTCAGACTATTTTAAATTACATACGGTGATAATTAAATGAAGGAAATGAATGTCACATGCTGTTGTGTGTTCGGTACCTCATTTTAACTGTGAAAAGTGATATGTATGGAAACCTACGTGGCCTTGATCGGAACATCCCCCCCCCTCCCCTCACGTAGCGCACCGTAGCCTTCCAGCCAATCCCCCCCCCTCCCCCAAGACCGAGCCACGTAGTTTATGCACACTCCCTTAGGTCTACTTCTTTTCACAAACGCAACACAGTGATGGACAGGTTTGTTTTAAATGGCATTCGGCCATGTTAGCCATTCAGCCACTCAATGTGTTTTTTCGTTTTTGCAGTGTATAGATTTCATCCAAGTGTGATTGTTTTCTCTCTTTTGTAAGGACGACACAAGACGAACACAACACTTAATTAAACCACCCATGCCCTCGGCCGGACTCGAACCGGCGACCCCTGCAACGCGAAGAATGCACGCTACCCCTACGCTGCCGGGGTCGGCATGGACACGTAACGCCAATTGGAACGTGACAGTTCGCTGTGTGCCGCTAGGGGCTCAAGCTTCTGAGCTTCACATAGTGTTTTCATGTATATTATAATATCATTATTGCAAATGCATGCAATTTGTGCAGAAACTGTGAGTGATTCGAAGTTTTGAGTATCATTTTTGAATTAAGGAGGTTTAAATCCGTAAAGAAAGCCTGCATTTAAAAAAAAAAAAAAAAAAAAAAAAAAAAAAAAAAAAAAAAAAAAAAAAAAAAAAAAAAAACCTGTAATGTTTGAAAGACAACTGACTGAAGTTCTAATAGTGTTAGAAACCACTTAGAGGCAGTCACTCTTGTTTAGATGTGTTTTCTTCTGTTCAGATTTGTTGAAAAATTTCACTGTCTCACACTGTCTCTGGGTCTTATGATTTCGATAATCATTATGTTCATCATATAGAAAACTATATGACTCATATATAAATCATATATTGCGGTTTATTTATCCATACATTATTTTTATCCACCGAATGAGAAACATGTGTACCAAGTTTTATTAAGTTCGTACCAGCCATATTCAGAATTAAAGCAAATCTAGATTCATCCGTATCATATCCAGAAAGGGGTGGAATGGAGTTAATTTAACCCTGTATTAATTTCATTCGTCCTAAGAGATTTGTTTCTAGCAAGCTTCATTAATTTGGTATCATCTATTTCCGGGATTGAACTAAGCATCATTTTACCCGCACGGGTGAATTGGATGCTGTGATACGGAATTTCAGATTTAATTTTGATCCAACATACATTTCAACTTAATTACATCTTGGTAGTCCAAGGGGAATCGCGTCCGTTTGTTGAAACCTGACGTTTCAGCCATCATTCAGAGGGATTCATCAGAGGACAACCATGCCAGGAATCGCTACCGACTATAAATAGCTACCGAAGTACGCTCTAAAGGTTTTGAGCGACGTCGCTTACGTTTCCGTCGCCAACGTGGCCGGTCCGATGAGGGCTGGCGCTAGGATTTATATATTTTCTTTCTTTCTTTCTTTATTTATTTTCCATATTCATTTTGACCCAGCATCTAGAGGCTAAACTAAACACAATATTACACTGAAAATAATTACCCTAATGATAAAATACAAGTAGAGCCCCATGAATGGAACAACAACTAAATTAGGAAGCAAGTTACAGTATGAACAATAGAATCTTATACCTAACTAGTTACTAAAGGATATATATGTATTTGAAAAAAACTTATCTATCCTACAGTCTGAACAGCTATCTTCAACATATATTAAATGAGTAATATGACTAGGATCACCAGATTCCCAGAAAACCGGGAATGTTCCGGCATTTTGTCTCTTTTCCCTTGTCCAGTTATACTGCGTTACTATCCCGAAATTCCCGTGTACTAGTTTTTCCTCCACAGTGGCCAAGAGGCGAAGGCGGGCAGCGGGAGGTGGGGTGACGCACACAGGGGCACGCCACGCCGTTCAGTTATATGAAGGAACATCGCTTGATGTATTTCAGTATTTGAGAAGTTAAAAGCGGAAAACAACCATGTTTTCAAAGACAACGGTTACTGTCACATAATGAATAATTGTGTGAAGTATGCATTGAAAGGTCTTGATGTTGACGTGGAAAACTTCGTCATGAAAATTAAGAACGATTTTAGTTCGTCAGCTGTGAAAAAAAAAGACTGCTGTGAGTTTGCTCAAATAAAATATAAAGAGCTCCTAACACAAGTTCCTACAAGGTGGTTGTCATTTTTCAGCTATAGATCGATTAGACTATAGTTGACCTGCAATTAAATATTAATTTTTGATAAAAGGACTAAATTACACCAATGGATGCTTTGGGAATTTATTTCTGAAGTTTGTGGTAATAATGACATAAGTAATGATGAAAAGTGTTAAAAAGAAGGTCTGAATGACTTCTACCTTTTCTTCCTGAATAACATATTGCCTGAATTCGCGAAAGTGATATTAGAAAGCATCACTATCTTCGAAATTGATCATGTAATGCGAAGTCTTTTTGACTAATTAAAAACAATTTGGCTTATAATTTTTTTGGAAGTAATGTCAGAGGCATTTTCAGAAAACTCACAGAAGACAAGAAGAATAAATTCAAATCACAGGCACACTATTTCCTGCAAAGAGCAAAGAGAGGTATGAAATTGGGCTTGCTGGAATTTACAATTTTTTTTAGCTTTTATCCCTTAAATCAGAGGAGTTGCAGTTGACATTGGAAATAATCTGTGATTTTCCTGAGATAATGAAAATTGAAGATGCAGTTAACATTGATTCCTTTTATACAGAGTTCAGGTGTTTTTAAGGTCTTTTCAAAAGACTTGCCAAACGATTAAATATGGACATTTTTCTACATAGCAAACATTTCTAATGATTTCGTAAATCTATAAAAAAATAGTTGGTTTTGGTTTATCAATTCCAACAAGCAACGAATTTTTTAGAGAGAATTGTTAAACAATTTATTTACTATAATACCCATAGATTTGATCAACTTTGAACTGCAAAATCTAATGAATTTTGGAGAGACTTGCTTGGAAATTTTATAAGCTTTGCGAAGCAGTGACGGAAAAAAACTTGTGAAAATGTATAATATAGTGAAAATATTTAAAAAAATAGTTGGTTGAATTTGATTTAGCCAAAGAAAGTATTCAATTTTGTTTATTTGTTGATAATACCTGATGATGATTTTCTAGCAAAGTTTAATTTATGAGAATTAAAAAAAAAAAGTGTTTAACTTTGTTTCAAGTTTAGTGTCTTCCGTTTTGATTGATAAAGTGTAAAAAGTCCTAAAAGACGTGCTCAATTATTGTTTTAAGTTTAGTATTTTTCTTTTTAATTGATAATATCTGATTTTCAACCTTTAATTAATAAATCTGAAACAGTTGCTATATATATGTATGTGTTAGGATGCATAGTTTCTACCTAAAATATTTTTTTATTGTTAATTTGCATTTTTGTTCACTCTTTAAACACACCTCTAAAATGTCCCGGAAATTATATGCCTGTGTCTGGCAACCCTAGCTGCCGCCCAGTGTTTTCCTAAGCAAGCAAGACCATATTCGATCAAGTTGTAGCCCATTGCAAGACAGGAGGAGGATGAGGAGGGTCATGGGAGTGGACAGGGCATATACTGACGATGAGGCATGGAAAGATATTGCAGTAGGTATGAAAAGTAGTGCATGGAAGGGAAAAGATGACCATGACCACAAGCTGGCACTCGATTTCAGGCACAAGGGTATGGGAAGATTTTCTTTTTTAGGTAAGGGTGTCAGGAATTGGAATGAGTTACCAAGAGAAATGACGAATAATTTACCAAAACCTTTGAAAGAATTTAAAGATAAAATTTGTAGAGGGCAAATGTAGGTAGGTGCAGGATAGGGGGAAGATGGGTGTGTAGGGAAATTGCCACCGGAGCCTGTGCTCCATTGCAATTAAATTAAATTAAATTAATTGTCCGCGTTCATATTATTGGTTCTCTTTTTTAATTCCAAAGCTTCCCTGATTCACCTAGGCTATCATCTGCTTTCATCGGAGTTTCATCGTTATCCCTTGTTTCTAAATTTACTTGAGCACACAAGTTCGCAATTAATAAATAATTATGTCTTTCGGTAGCTCTCTTTTAATCAATTTACAGAGGAATGTTCGTTCCAACTGATTATCGCAATACATCACAATCATATTGTTTTTCGAGTTTCAACTCTTGATTAAATGCATCATGCATCGAACGATTGGGCATTGTCATGACTAATTGAGGTAATACCTTGTTCGATATCGTCAATCCCATGTCCTCAATTAAAACCAATGGAATCATCATATATATTATTTATAGAAGTTGATTTTTGTCACAAGTCAATATCTCCATTGTTAACCAACCAAAATGTATGAATAGGGTATCATTTTAAAGCTTAAGTTCTCCACTTTCATCACATCACATTTTAAGACAGGAATTTTTCGGAATTCAACCATTAAAGGGAAAAAATGTCAATATTTAAGAAATGCCGTTTTTTGTACCACAAACCATTTATATCCCTGCATTCCTAGCCGAAATCGATAAATGAAGTATCATTTTAAAGATTAAGATCTCCCCTTTGGTTACATCATATATTAATAAAGGAATTGTTCGGAATTCGTCCCTTAAAGGACAAAAGGTTCATTATTTCTGTAATCCGATTTGTGTTACGAGCCATTTATCTAACTTGATATCTAAATGATATAGATAAATGAGGTTCATTTTAAAGATTAGGGTCTACAACGCGTTTTTGTGTCACGAGCCATTTATCTCCCTTGAAATCTAACGGATATAGAATTTTTTTTTTTTTAAAACTGCTTAACGTCTCTTAACAGCGAGATAATTAGAGACGGGAAAGGATGGGGGCAAGGAATGGGAAGGAATTCTGCCATGGCCTTTTGAAGGAAGCATCCCGGCATTTGCCTGGAGTGATTTGGGAAACCATGGAAAACCCAAATCTGGATGCCCGGACAGGGATTCGAACCGCCGTCCTCCCGAATGCGAGGCCAGAACGCTAGTTGTTACACCACCACGCTCGGTAATATAGATAAATAAGGTATTAATTTAAATATTAAGGTCTCCGTCCTAGTAACATCATATTTTAAGAAAGGTATTTTTCGGAATTCGAAGCTTAAAGGTCAAAAGTATCATTATTTTTAAACGTATTTTTTTCGTGAGCTTTTGATATCCCTTTATATCTAATCTAAATCGTGAAAAGAGAAATTATTTTAGAGACTAAGGTCTCCACTTTGGTCAAATCATATTTTAAGAAAGAAAATTTTGCTAATTCTACCTTTAATGGGCAAAAGTATCAATATTCTACAACGCGTTTTTGAGTCACGAGCCATTTATCTCCCTTGATATCTGACCAATATAGATAAATGATGTATCATTTCAAAGATTAAGATCTTCGCCGTGGTCACATCATATTTTATGAAGGTAATTTTTTAGGAATTCGATCCTTAAAGAGTAAAATTATCACTATCCCCATAGCGTATTTTTTTCACGAGATATTTATCTCCCTTAATTTCTAAATGAAATCGAAAACTGTGGTATTATTTTAGAGTAAGGTCTCCCCTTCAGTCAAATCATATCGTAAGAAAGAAATTTTTTCCGAATTCGTCGCTTAAAGGGCAAAAATATCAATTTTCCTACAACGCGTTTTGTGTCACGAGACTTTAATCTCAATTGTTACGAAACAGTTATGGATGAATGATGTATCACTTTAAAGCCGTGGTCACATCATATTTTAAAACCAGGAATTTTTCTGGAATTGGCCCCTAAAGGGAAAAATTATAATTTTTTATCATGAGCAATTTATCTCCCTTGATATTGAACCGAAACAGATTAATGGGCTATCATATTAAAGACTAAGGTCTCTGCTTTGGTCACATTATATCTTAAGAAAGGAGTTTCGACACTTCAAGGACAAAAGAATTATTATTTCCATAACAATGTTTTTTGTTGCAAGTCATTTATCTCCATTGACACCTAACCTAAATCGATAAATGAGGTATTATTTAAAAGATTAAGATCTGCACTCAGGCAACATTATAAATTAAGAACGAAATTGTTCCAAATTTGACCCTTAAAGGGCAAAAGTAATAACTGTGAATGTCGCGCGCATGAGACAGTCCAAACCCAAGCCGCTAGATGGTAGTAGCATATGTCGCAGAGTTATTAATAAACTGCTTCATTGGAGTCAACTTTTGATATTTACCTATTACATTAAACAAATAAACAACTGAAACAAATTAGGCAATTGTTCCTTCATCCTGTTACATATGCCCAACCTTACTCTTCACTGTATTCGCGAAATTTTCGCATGGGTCATCTAGTACAAATAAAATAACTATCTACATTTGTTGAATAGATCGCAAAACATCACATTCTTTTAATTATTTTAATTTAGGATGGAATGCGTTTTTCCATATTTTTCTTGATATCTGCCAATTTTTTTTTAAAAAAATAGAAAACATTGAGTTATTTTTTATCCAGGGAGCACAGGTAAAAAAAAAAACACATAGTTATCGTTCGAGTCGTGAGTTATGGTCTTGAGTTTGTCCAAAAATCCCATAGGAAAAACCATTTTCTGTTCTTCCCAGGCAAATTTTCCAATTTTTCTTTCTCTAAAAACCTTATTCGAACTATTACGAACGTTAAAAAAATAGCCAAATCGGTACATATAAAAAATAAATATTTTTTTTGCGAATTTTCCAGTTTTTAGGGTAACTTCTTCAATTTTTCCTTTCTAAAAACCTTATTCAGACAATCACAAACTTTTCAAAAAAAAAAAAAAAAGAAAAAAAAAAAAAAAAAAAAAGGAACTAGCCACATTGGTCCAGCAGTTCTCAAGTGACGGGCTTACCAAAGAACAACGTTTAATTTTTATTTACGTCCATGCACTCGTTAGTATAGTGGTAACCGGTCAAACATTTTGTGTTACAAAATACCGTCAGATTTGAATCGCTAATAACTACGAGACTAATATCTATTAGTATAATAGACAAGATGTAGCGGTGTCACACCTACGTCATGTCACGCGGTGACGTCAAGCTATGACGTTGCCTATGACGTCACGCTTTACGATATTACTTGTGGGAGTGCGCGTTATTTAATATCATTTCCAAGCAACAGTGAATAAATTAACTCACAGAATTCTGAAATAAAAGTATGTATTGCGTTAAAAACTTAAAATCGATATTTCAATCATTAGATGCTTATATTTACGTAATATTCTTTTGATATATTCAAGTATTCCTTAAATTCTTTGTCCATAGATATTGTAAGATAAAAGCTTTGTATTTCGAGCATCAATGTAGAAAAAAAAATTGGTTAAAGTGTTACTTAAAATGGATCAGAATTACAACTGGCATTTGACGCTACGGCAGAGGGCATGAATAATTTAGCTTTTTTTCAAAATAATTTAAACTCTACCCTATTATTGAAATTATTAATTCGTTTGAACCGAAATAGTTGCCCACTCATCTCGAATTGTGCAGCCTACACTACAATTAATAATGTAAGTTTATCAGATTTATTTTAATCTTCTTTGATTTCACTGAGTAATATTACTGAGGCTATTACGTATTTCCGCAATGTGTAACTATGACAGCTATTCGAACGTTGTAATATCGGTCTGAATCACGTTGCAGATTTTTGGTTTATTACCTTTCTTTTTTGTTGAATGTTTTGATGAAATTTATGTTGTTGCGTAATGTATCTCATCAATGAATTGTCGTTTTGGTCTGAAGCTTTCATTTTGTAGCGGCAGTATTACCCGAGATTGTGGTTAGGTCCAGCCTGGACAAAAATAAAGAACCTTATCACAGCAATAGCATGTTAAATTTAGCTATTATCAGTTATTTAAGCAGGTTTAATAAGCACTATGTCACGTTTTGATATCATGAATCACGATGTAAACTACTCCCGTATGTGGTTAGTTTTAAAATGCAACCTGGACCAGGATAGCAACCGAAACCTTTTGTCATAGCGCCAGGCAATAGGAATTGCATTTATTTTATAACAATTCAATTTATTTCAACAATTGCTAAGAAAGGAATTGCTACAATACTGAAAGAAAAGTATGAATTTTCTTAAATTGTCATATTGATTATTGGTTGCTTTTTTTTAGTGATATGATTACTTGGTTTGAATGAAAGAAGTTCCAAATTGTTCGCGATCTATGCAACCTAAACCACAATTGAAACTAATATTACATGACGTAAGAAGTTAAGATTTATTTTTAGCATACTTCGTTTTCACTGAGGTCATTATTTCAGCCGAATGTAAGCTGTGCCAGGCATTAAACCTTCCATCTTCATCATAGACAATAAGAAAGTTGTAAGAAACTGTGAAGATTTTGGATCAAGTTTGTATCGCATGATGCATGATTGGTATAGATGCATCATGACATTGACATGCGATTCAGGGAATATATAAATTCGCGTGTGAATGAAGCTTTGATTTTCTACCAGCTATATTGGCGAAGATTGTAGTTATGCTGAAACGCAACCTGGACCAAATTGACAACTGAAACTTTTTCTACATCACAAGGGACGAGAAATTACAGCATAGTGAGCTTATTTTATAAAAATTTCTATCTAGGTAAACAACCAAAATGAAATCAATTGCAGCACAGTCCGTTAAACCCGTCATTTTTGACGGGTTTTTTGGCTAGTTGCGTTAATAATGGGTAAACCTACAACTGGTAGAGCATGTCTTTACGATTTCGTCGTGCAGCATTTGTTTTGCGTGTGACCTCATCGAACTAGTGTGAGTGCACGTTGGCGATTGGTTTGGTTTAGCAACGTGTAAAGTTATTAATTAGCGTAGCGTGAAAACTCGTTCGGCTAGTACGTTGATTCAAGTGTCATAGTAAAGAGCTCGCAAAGCAATACTAGGGGCCAAAGTGAGATAATAAAATATTTCTCGGAATAAAGAAATATCGATTTTAAATTGAAAATTACAAAACATGTCGTCTCATATGAGTTATAAGTAAGCTCGGAGTTATAGAGAACGCAAATTAGAAGAAAGCTTGCATCGAAAGGCACCCAAGAAACCTAAAAACTTCAGGGCTGAACCAATGCGAGAGCTGCGACAGCGGCGAAAATAAAAGAAAATGAAATCTAGGACTACGTTTGTTACTTTAGATACTACAGACCTATGATACATGCGATAAACTTGTAATTTATCTGTACTGTAACTTATACCACTCCATTAAAGAAATTGGTAGTTAAATTACATTTTAATACAAAACACTTGTTATGATTCCATCACGACGTTTTCACGAAAAAATGTATGGCACGGACCCGAACTGCGCCTTTTTGCATCTTTTATTCTTCTGGTAAGGTCCGTATTTCAACCTAACCACAATCGCTTCTAAGAAAACAAAACGCCTATAAAATATTTGTTTAAAAAACCGCATTCAAAAAAGCACACTAAATTTTTGTAAATAACTGAATATCTTGCTTAGCAGAAAGTGAATCTAAATGTACAATATTTTACATTACTGTTACTGAAATTTTTACAGTAATTAGTTATTTTTGGAGTCGGTGCCAGCTGTCACATCGTGAAGATCGAATTACTGATCATTATTTGGCGTTCGAGGTGAAACGGGGAGTACGAACAAAAATTGCGAATACTTTACGTAATGTAGTGAGGCAGATATTGTTATTGCGGGAGACAATTTAGCGAAACAAATTATATAGTATTTTAATCTGTTGCTAGGCCCCGTTGGTCGTCCAGGCATATCTCTGGGAGTGCAGTGTCAGTTGGTAGGCTGCATCATGCAGTAAATGCTTTAAAGTTAGTATAATATCAGCGTATCATCTGTATATTTCAGTTTTGTTGAAACATGTTTCCAGCATTAATTGTAGATAAGTAGTAACATGATTTTTATGTATTATTGTTATTAATTTTTTTTACTCTTTTTGTTTTTCTTGCTTTGGCTGGCACTGACTCCAAAAATAACTAATTAATGTAAACATTTTAATAATAGTAATGTAAAATATTGTCCATTTAACTTACTTTCTGCTAAGCAAGGTATTAAGTTATTTTAATATTTGTAGTGTGTGTGTTTCTTTAGGCGGTTTTTAAGTTTTTCAAACAATTATTTTATTTTTAAATTTTAGTGGTATTATAGTTCATTTTGTATTTTAAATATGCCGCATCAGTTCTCATTTTGTAAACTTCCTGGTAGTTCAGTGGTTAAAGCGCTTGATTTTTTTAAAAAAAATCTGCCTTTATATACCCCAATAACTTCCAGAACGGGGTGAGTTGGATGCTGTGTTAAATTTTGGTCTAGGCTGTGTTTCGACCTAATCATAACATCTGTTAAAGCTGCTGCTGCTGGATAATTGAAACATGCAACATCTGGGCATTAGTACATATGCAAATCTGTCCCTGGAATATTCCTGTTTGTTCCGGCATCATACAGAAGATATAGATTTTTAATTGGTTTTCACAACCTGAAAGCTTGGTGTCCAAGTTGAAATCTGAGGTACATGTTGAGACATTAGGACAAATTTATTTCATAAATATGCTCCCATGACTTAAAAATAGCTTAATTGATTTTGAAGGATTTTAATCTGTGCATTTTGGTAAAGAACATTGGAAATTAAAAGGGGCGGGGGTGAAGGGGACCTTGGATTGGGTTTTTGTGTACCAAATATAGACAGTCTTTTCACATTTATTTAAAGTATACATGTGTAAATTTCTATAAATATCAGATAAAAACAGTAGGTATGTATTAAAAAAAAAATTAAGGAGTGTAGAGGCGAAGAATAGTTTGGTTTTTGTAAAGCTAGTGTGGGCAGTATTTTTCTCTTTGTTTTAAAGTATACATGTGCAAAGATCCGTTGAAATCAGAAAAAACTGTAGCTTTTTGTAAAGAACATTTGCAAAAATTAAATTAGGTAAGGGAGTGGGCGGTTGGGTTTTGTAAACAGAATGTTGACACTATGTTTCACTTTGTTCCATCGAAATCTGATAAAAACTGTACGTATCTAAAAGAACATTAGAGATTTGGAGGGATGGGGGTAGAAAGAAGGGAAGAGGGGTTGGGCATCTGAAACCAACTTTAAACACAATTGTTCTGCATGTTTTAAAGTATAATGTGTGCAAATTTCTTTCAGAATCGGATAGAAACTGTAGCTTTGTGTAGATTAGGGGAATGGAAAAGGGGAGTGTGGTTTGGCTTCTCGAAACCAAATAAAGACAGTATTTTTTTCTGTTTGTTTGAAGTATACATGTGCATACTTTCTTCAAAATCAGATAGAAACTGTAGCTTTATATAAAGAACATTGACAGTAATTAAAGGGGGAGAAAGGGTGATAGGGTTTCGGTTTTTTGAAAGTAATGTGGACACTATTTTTCTTTGTTTTTAAAGTATATGCATAAAGGTAGTTTTTTTATTTTCTTGGTCAGAAATCTTCTCAATAAAAAAATACATATATTTGCCAATTTTCAAGAAGATCGGTCAAATAGTGTTGTCGACTGTAGATTTCTAAAAAGAAAATTAACAAAAATCAAGGGGGTGGATACGAGATAGGGGTTCAGTTTTTGAACCAAAAGTTTACATTATTTTTCTCTTTGTTTTATAGTAAAAATGTGATAATTTCTATCTACACCGATTAAAAACTGTGGGTTTGTATAAAAATTAAGCAGTTTAATGGGGAGAGGGGGTGCTTTTTGGATGTTTTGGTTAGAAACCTTCTTCGTGAAAAAATACATATAAGCGCCAACTTTCATGGTAATGGTCAAACGGTGTCGACTGTAGCTTTTTATAAAGAACATGACGAAAATTAAGGGGGTGGAAGGAGGGAGAGGGGCTGAGCTTTGGCAGACCAAATGTTGACAGGATTTTTCTCTTTATTTTAAAGTATACATGTGCAAAGTTCAATCAAAATCAGATAGGAAATGTAGGTTTGTATAAACTTAAGGTGTGTGGAGGGGGAGATGGGGTGATTTGTTTAGTCCATGAAAAACTACATGTAGCCTGTATGCCAACTTTAATGGGGATCAGTTAAATGTTGTCGACTATAGCTTTTTATAAAGAGCATTGACAAAAATTAAGGGGGTGCATAAGAGAATAGGGGTTTCAGTTTTTTCAAACCAAAAGTTAACAGTATTTTTCTCTTTATTTTTGGCTACACGTGTCCAAAGTTCCATCGAAATCGGATAAAAAATGTGGGTTTGTAAAAAAATTAAGGGGTGTAAAGGGGTAGAAGAGTTTGTTTCCCAATGAAATTCATATGGAACCACTTTGGAGGTATACCCTACCCACTAAAAAAATTCATTTAAATTGGATCAAAATTGCCGAAGATATCGCTGAAACATACAATAAAAAAAACCAGACGAATTGACAAACTCCTCCTTTTCTTGAAGTCGGTTAATAATACATGTCCATCGTGTAGTTCCTTGTGTGGCTTAAGGAGACTACACATCTCTACGAGGCAACGCACAAACGGGACCGAGGCGAGGAGGAACATAGCATATGATATGTACACTTTGGTTGCACGAACGCAGGTCACCGAGGCATCGAGCTAGACAGGTATTCGTCCGTTCGTTTGTTCTGACTTATGGCAGTGTTCTGAAGTCTGAGCGTGGAAATGGATCGCGGTGACAATTTAGCAGTTGCTAGTGATGCATTTCTAGCGATTGCTAGTTTAGTTAGAGAAATAAAAGACAGTGGTCGGCACTAGTGGTAAATTATTTTTAAACAGTATGATGGAAGAAGAAGAGGATACCCATTTTAGAAACTTTGCAAGAATGCTGTTCATATTTATTAGAGTTGGTTCGGGGGAAAATTCGAAGAACGATACAAAATTTTCGAAAGGCAGCAACCGCTAAAGAAAGGTGAGCCATAACATTGAGATACTTTGCTATTGGTGATTCATTTATTAGCTTGCA